>KK117283.1:684091-801563 GCA_000611955.2 Stegodyphus mimosarum | reverse complement strand
CTTGTTTAACTGTCTTTTTCTAGTCTTTAAAATGTAAGCTACGTATATAAAATTGCAAGGTGCTTTTAGTACTTCCCCAGTGTTGTATCAATCAAGGATATGCCCAAGAAATTAATAAATTATATGTCGAACTCGGCACATTTGTCTGCAACTCCATCATTCCATTCACGCAACACTTTCAAGCTATCTGCTATCTCCGTCCTTGCCACAACTGCCACGCAATTGGTTTCATCTTCCCCCACGACATCATACATATATAGTATATTCATGTAAGTATAGAAAATTGTAATTTCTGTAGGTTACTACATAGTTTTACCTCTCCGTTGCTCCGTTACATTGTAAGGCTCAAGTTTCAGAGCGGATAAGATTCTGAAACACTGACAGCTGATTCAGGTTTAATTCCCAACGAAACACTGAAGTTTTCATAGTTTCTCGTATGTGCATATAAATAATTTGTCAGTTTCCTTAACAGAGCCGGAGAAATGCCGATTGGACTGATTGCGTTTAACTACAGTTTGTGCTCGAAAGGTTTCTGAAAATTTATGAATCAGATTTTTAAATGTTAAAATTTAAAACCGAATAAGACATATTTTTTTTTTCTGGTATGAGGATATACGGATGAATATTTTATTTATCTTTGTAAGAAACATATTATATTTTGACTGGTGCACTACTCACAATAAGTAACAAAAACTAAATACGGTCAGTCAAAAAGTTAGTTGCACTGCTTATAAAAACAAAACAGTATAGAAATTTTACAATAACTTTATTTGTATCTTAAAGTTGCATTCAAAATCTACTTTTCAACGTAATTGCCTCCATTATTTAAGCATTTGTCTAGGCGTGGTACAAGTTTTTCGATGCCTTCTGCAAAGAAATCGCGTCCAATATCCGATAACTATTGTTGGGCTGTAGCTTTCACTTCGGCATCCGAATGGTACCGTCTCTTTGAAAGTTCTTGTTTCAGGGGACCAAACACATGGAAGTCAGGAGGTGAAAGGTCTGGGCTATAAGGAGAGTGATTCCACACTTCCCACCTAAACGTTTTCAGAAGTTCGCACATTTGTTTTGCGGCATGCGATCTTGCATAGTCATGCAGGAGCACAATGCCTTTCGACAGTTTACCTGGGCGTCGATTTTTAAGTGGTTTCCGCAATCGTTTTAGTGTTCACAATAAGAAGATGCATTAATTGGGGCACCCTTCGGCATGAACTATACATCCCTCAAAGTATGGCAAAAACATCCGAGTCTTTCTCAAAGAAGACAAACGCCCTCCTCCAACCCAAATATCTGTCTATACGGACGGCTCAAAAATTGATTCAGCAACAGGATGTGCAATGGTGGTATTCAATCTTGATTTAGCAATCCATCAGTGGAAAGGATTCCTAACTAGCAATAACAGTGTATTTCAGGCAGAAGCCACTGCTCTGGAAAAGGCAATTACTTATATAGATACAAATAATACGTCTTCAGCTACAATATTCACAGACAGTCTGTCTGCATTATATGCCATCAAAAATCCTAAGCAATCTTCTAATATCATCTATGACATACAGCAAAAGTTAGGTAACACTTCTAACAAAAGAATAAATTTAGTCTGGACAAAGGGGCATGCAGGGGATGCAGGCAATGAAATGGCAGATAAATTAGCGAAAGAGGCTGCTAACAATATCCTAGCAGACACACTTCAAATAAAATGGCCCATTTCTCACCTAAAACGGGAGATCACTCTACAAACCCTCTCAAAATGGCAGGAGGAGTGGGATGAATCTGAACTGGGTAGAAGAACTCACTATCATATAGCATATGTAGATTCCCACAGACAGATCATCAGTCCACAGCTGGTTCACTTCATTTCTGGCCACGGGCCGTTTCCTGTTTACTTTTTCCGCCACGGCACAACAGACACAGATCAGTGTGTCTGTGGAGAAACAGGAACGCCCGAACATTACCTTACCACCTGCCAGCTTACTAGGCAATTTCATGTCAGAATGCCAGCAAATAATGTTCAGGCTTTCGCCAAGCTCATGATTAAGCAAAAACATCTATCAAAAAAGATCATACAACTCATGGATCTGCTGTTCAACTACGGGACAGATCTTTGCCAGGTGAACTAACATAATGTCCCATGTATGTGTTATGTAAAATACTGCCAAAGCCTATCTTCACCATTCTTCAGCTGAGCATCGGGAAAGCTCACTCTAAGTAATCTGTTGTGTCATCATATGGTATAATGTAATTAAACTCAACTGCCATGCAGACTTTGGACCTAACCATCAACAGTGTCACTCCTGCGCTGTGAGCATCCAGTGCATGTTGCCATTGTAAATATGTATAGCTACAGTGCAAACGTCACGCATTGAACTTACAGTGAACTGACTCTATACCACTATGCAATAATACGTTCTGAATGTGAACAGTAGGGTAGTATACGTAATGTAAATATTGGGTGGTAAACTTGCATCGTATTTTATGTAGAAAAAGTGTTATTGTGCAGTGTATTACTTTGTATTATAAATATGTAGTAAATGTATTACTATGCAGTAGAGTATTAGTATTGTAGTGAAATGCATTATTAAGTAGTAATGCATTAATATATAGTAAATCTACAGCAATGAGAAACTAATAGTAAGGTATTCCAGTGTGTACAATAGGGTGGTTTAATAACATTAAGTAGTAAACTTGCAACGTATTTTATGTAGAAAATGTATTATTGTGCAGAATATTATCATGAATTATTATTATGTAGTAAATGTACAGTTATGCAGTGGTGTATTATAGTGCTGTAGTGTACTGTATTATTTGGTAGTAAAGGTAGCAGTGTACTTGAATGTGCACCGTAGGGTGGTAATAGTTACGAAAATAATATTAAGTAGTAAACTTGCAACGTTTTTCATGTAGAAAATGTATTACTGTACAGCATATTATAATGAATTATTACTATGTGGTAAATGTACAATTATGCAATGGTGTATTATGGTGATGTAAGGTACTGTCGTATTAGGTAGTAAGGTAGCAGAGTACATGAATGTGCACTGTAGGGTGGTAATTAATAGTAATGTAAATAATATTAAGTAGTAAACTTGCACCATATTTTAAGTAGAAAATGTACTACTGTGCTGTATATTGATATGTATTATTGTTATTTAGCAAACATATTAATACGCAGGGGTGCGTTTTAGTATTGTAGTGTAATAATTTACTACGTAGTAAATGTACTATTATGGAGTAAGCTGCAACAATGAGCAACTAATAGCAACGTATTTGAACGACAACGTCTTAGAATGTGAACCATAGGGTTAAAAAGTAATGTACATAATACTATGTAGAAATCTTGCAACGTAATTTAGGTGGAAAATGTATAATGGTGCAGTATATGAATATGTGTTATTATTATGTAGTAAATGTATTATTATGCGGCAGTGTATTATAGTATGAAGTAAATGTAATAGTCTGTAGTAAATTTGCAACAATGAGTAACTAACAGCAATATATTTGAATGAGTATTCTAAGATGGTAAAGGTAACGTAAATAATATCATACAGTAAAAGTAATATGCAATATGCAAGCAAAAGGGTTAAACTCATAATAAGGAAAATGTCTTATGACTCATGTCACTGTAAAGTACGATAAGTAAGTAGTTGTCTCTATATCCACTTTACAACGCCAGCAATGTGCTAAATGCAATGACATGAGAAATTTACGAAACGTACGTGAATGTAAATATGTAATGAAGTTAAAATAATGTATATAATATAGTGTATAATAGTGTAAATAGTGATGTGTAGAAAAATAATGCATAATATTCAATCTATAAGTAAACTAAAGTAATTCAATCAATAAGCTATGTAAACTTTTCTTATTCAATATTTAGAGGTAATATAGTGTAACTCTTTAATGTAAATCCAAGAAGTAAGAATATGCCAATCATGTATATAGTCAACTATGCACAAAGCAACATTTGTATAATTGTATATTGCATAAGTCTATCAAGGTAAACATATTCTGTGCAAACTGTAAGTATCACAAATGCTATGTAATCCTATTTACTTGTGCAAATTATATGTACTAACTCCAGACGATGTACTATCTTCAAGCCCCCTGTTTGGGCATGTACCTAATCAAGTTAAGCATATTGTTCACCTGCTGAGCGTGAAATCCTATTTTTACAGCTCTAGACAGTGGTGGGCACGGTGCAGGACCTGATTAACCACTACGGTAAAGGGACAGTGCCCGTGCCCCCCGTAACCTGTAACCTGCATGCACCACGCCTTTTCTATCGAAAAACAACGTCATCATCACCTTTCCTGCACATGGAACAGTTCGAAACATTTTTCGTGTCGGGGAACTGCAATGTTTCCATTCGAGCGAGCTGCGTTTCGTTTCAGGTGAGAAGTGGTGAATCCAAGTTTCATCTACAGTCACAATTTTGTCCAAAAAGTCATTTCCTTCCGTTTGGTAACGTTGCAGAAATACAAATACACTTTCAAAACGCTTTCCATTACGTTCCTCCGTCAATAGACGTGGCACCCATCGAGCACAAACTTTACGAAATTCAAGGTGATAGGCGATAATTTTGTGCACACTTCCATGAGAAATATCCATTCATTTGAGATTTTGTTTATCGTGATGCGTCTGTTTGCAAGAATGCATTCATTCACGCGAGCAGCGATTTCCGAATTTGTTGCAGTTGCTGGTCTTCCCTCTCGCTCAGCGTCGTCAATATCTGTACGTCCATTCTCAAACATGTTGCACCATTTCGCGATAGCTTGGCGTGACATTGCATTTTCACCATACACTTCATGCAACTGCCCATAAATTTCAGTGCAGTTGCAGCTTTTTGCCCACAAAAAACGAATCACTACACGCATTTCCAATTTGGACGCTATTTGCAGCCGTCGAGACGTGTTTGAGACTGATTATCAGAAAAACTAAACTTGCCTCGTGGAAGCCGCTACGTCACGCGATACAGGTGCATGTCTGAAGTGTTGCCACAAAGTTTCATCAAAATAGCCTCTGACAGAAAATTTTTACGAAGGAGTGCAACTAACTTTCTGACTGACCTACGTATATAGTATACAACACAGAAATTTAAGTACTGTTGCAATCTGTGACTAATATATGAATTAAATATTTATAGAAAAGTGTAATTAAAATATTAATTAAGCATTATTAAAAATTATATTGCGTTTAATTTTGAATTTGGTTTCCTACGATGATATAAATGGATGTGAACGAGCAAGCCCTTCTAACTCTATTAGTTTATATTTTGTCTGACCGTCGGAAGTTTCGCTCGTATGCTTGTATGTCGTTGTTGTTCGCAGGCACGGGTTCATCGTTTTGTATATAAAATTGTGTTCTCTGCAGATCAGTTTGGTTCAAATTGTATACTACAACTTTGCCAGAGAGAGAAAAATGAATTTTTCCGAAAGAAATGGTGCTTTAATTATGAAACAAATGATGAATTAATGACTGATCCAGTAGTATAGTTTAAAATACCAGTTTTTAATCTGATACAGCATAAGACACGAAAGTTACCAAAAATTTAGATTCTAGAAATTAAAAAGTCATCCAAACTTGCTTGGTTTTAGCAAAATTTAATCACATCAATGTAGTGAAACTATAAAAACATGCGGTTGATTCAGAAACGGTTTTATAACGTCAAAATTTAAAAAAAGGGGGAGATACAGTTCAGTTCACCAACACTAAGACTTAGATGGTTATATGTTGGCTACAGAAATACAGACAATAAAGTTAGTAATTCGGGAGCACTGTGAAACATCTTTGAACATATTTAAATTTTTTGTATAGAAACAAAAAAAAAACATCTACAGGGTTTGTAAATTTATTTATTGCTCTTCACGTGTACTTAGTAGTAACAGTAAGTGAGAGATCATAAGTTGCATGATATGAGAGCTCATTTTCGAGATTAAAACATATAAAAATTTATCTGATGTCAACAGTGACTCAAGAAAAGATAAATAATTTAGCTATAATTCCATTTCAATGATAAGAATATAGTAATCTTGATTTAAATCATATTTTGGAAGAATTTATCAAAAAGAATGAGAAAAATATAATTATAATATAATTAAAACCTTGAAATACTATCGTTCAAGTTTTAACTTACTAAAGAAAATAATATAATAAAAAAATATAGGTAATCTTGTAACAAAAACTATATTGTCTGAAATTTCTTGTTTTCTATTTAAATGGGAGCCCCTCCCCCGAAAGGGATCCAATCGGACCCCGCTATGGCTTGAATGGGCTTTTTGCCTTAAACACGTCCTACACGGTACTATTTCTCCTCTGGGATGAATATGCTTTGTCAGAACAAATTAACCATTAGCGTTCATTTAGATGAGGATAACAACAGTATACAAGGAGTAGAATTTGCAGTTTTGTAATTGAAATATACGTTGTATAGCATTACAGACGTCTTTTGAACAAAGTATTATTGCGTTCTATGGGTTCGTAGATTAGGAGTAATTGATGATAACATCTGATGAAAAATCAAAGTATAATTTGTTCTCCACTAAGTTTTATTACACAGGACAGTTCCAAAGACATGTTTACACTCATCGAAAACCTAAGACAAATTCGCTGAAACGATCAGCAATAGAGCCTTTAGGCTATAATGATGAAGGCAGCTTCACGACAAAGCACTGAAGTAAAGCTCCGGACTCGGTCGATGGCACTCAAGCTAATCTCTGAACTCAAGATAATACTCTCGCCCAGGACAGGCAGATTACATATAGCTTTAACCTACCTACGAGAATATTCTCGAGAAAATCACTGAAATTGTATTCTAGAATGTTCTCGCTCCCTCTATGGCCAGTTTTGTCTGCAGATATCGCCAAATGGGCGATTTAATGCCAAGTTTGGTGACCCTGTTTCACTCTCTCGCTTCCTGGCAACCTTACCTCTCTCTGCGAGACAGCTATCTCACCGCAGCTGGGCATTTGCAACGGTATACGTAAATATTAATGATATTTGTTTCAAAATGCAATTAAAAGTAAAAATGTAATTAAAAGTATAGTTTCCTTATATTTATAGTTACATAGAAAACGTGCTAAATATACCACTACATAAAAAAATTCACACATGCTGAATTGTTTAAGGAACCGTTCCTGTGTTACCGGATATTTATCGGAACTTTTCATATGCGAAGCGGAATTTATGTACAGACGTTAAACTTAACAGAAAAAATAAAAGAAAGTGACAATTATTTCTAACATCGAATCCAGTTTCGAATATATTCTCTATTGAAACAAAAACGTTTTAGTCATTAAGTGCAGCAGTAGTAACAGCTGTTTTATCACCCGACTGCGAAATACGTATGTACCTTCCTTTCAAAAGGAGGATTTGCTTTTTGAGAGATTAATACTTTGGATGTTTTGGACAATTTAAAATTACGTTTTACGTGTTTGTGATTTTGGAGAATATAGGTAGTACATTCACTACTCAAATTCTAGTTGAATAACAGCAGAATATATGTTATATGCATTACTGGCATTTGCCTTTTATTTATGCTATATTATGAAAATTTGTAAGATATGTTTATTTAGTTAAAATACGTGCCTGCTTTACGTAATCTTTCTTTTAGAGATATTTTCAGCCCCAAGGATGCACTATTTTGCTCATAGTAAATATACATCGTGCTCATTAATATAGTGCTCATAGCACTGTTTTGCTCATTGAGAAAGAAGCAATAGGGAAACAATTAAAATGTAAAGTATAATAAAATGTAAATTATAATATATGATTCTACGCGCGACATAACTGTGTGTTTCTACTATGGAAAAATCTTATTAGAAACCGTACTTTGCACTCCCACTGCTCGGCAAATAATGTGAATCTACGTTACGCGGAGACCTTTGTTAGAGGCATATTTATTAAAGAATTAGAAGAATTAAATCCCACTGTATAAAAAAGAAGACTATTTTTTTTATTCAAAAAGAAGGTGAAGAAAGTATCAAGTTAAAACAGCTTTCCAACAGTTAATGAAAATGATACGGAATTTAGAAGAATCAAACTATGAAATCGCTCATATCTTGTGGAATCAATTGATAGATTTAAAGTCTTTTCTTGAACGCTAAATGGATGATTATTTTGTGCGCATGACAGAATGTATTTTGACAAACGAGAAATGTGAGGATGATCAGAAGCACAAAATGATGACGACGGCAGTAGAAGAGTAGTGTTGAAATAACTGACACTGCGCATGCTGTCTAACGCAACAATAAAATCCTATAAGCGTGTTTGTAAATTGTTTGCAGACTAAAGTCACGAGCATTCTTTCAGCTTCGAACCAAATTAAAAACTTTGAAATTAAATTTAATAGTGGCCAAATTTTCTAAATTATTATTTTTCCAGACATTCCAAAAATGAGATCATTGATGGATACAATAACTATTCATAAGCAATTTCTTACAGTAAGACCTTTGGTTGATGTCTTCAGATTCTAAAAGCTGCCGCATTTTGTTACAAAAACTGAAGGCAGCCACTCAGAGCTTTCATACTCCGGATACACGTGCGGAGAATATCAGTCGCGTCCCTACAGTTAATCCGTCGATTGAGCTATTCAGGCTGAAATGCACCCAATTCCCAGTGGACCAGCTGTCCAGTCGACGGACGGTAAAATGTAGAAATGTCTGTCATACTGTGGTTAAGAAAAAATATTGAGACTACAACAATATTAGTTTTTAATTAAATTTCACATTATTACGGTAATTTCGCAAAACAGTAAAATGAATAAGAAGTGAAATGAATTATGTATAAATCAGAAACGTTCCTTTTTGACTTACTTTCTAAATTTATATTTTAATGCAAAAATGACATATCCCTAACCATAATGCCAATGGTCTCAAATTTTGACTTTATTTTCAAACATAAAATTTTCATACTGAAGGCACAGTTGAAATGCATTATGACTTGAAGTAAAAAGTTGGACGTCTAAAACGTTTTCAAATTTTTCACAGCAAGTGAGAAATCTAAAGTTAGGTTACGCCTTTTGTTTCAAATTAACGAAATTCAATTTAAATCGATGTTGACTTTATACGAAAACATAGCACAACTCGAGGAATCTGGCACTTTTTCAGGGAGAGAGTTGGTTTTGTTTTCAACCTGCTTAAATCTAATACTGAATTTTGGTTTTATAATTGAAACCAGCGTGCTTCTCTTTCATCAATTACATTTATTGTGTAAGAATCACTTTTACAGGGCATTAAAAGACCTCAAATTATGTCTATTTTATTGTTAGAAAATAAAATTAAGGAAAGCAAACACAGCACGAATAATTTAATTATAATTTCCATTATTTCGTAATTTCGATCCCTGTTCTTTCGCAAAACACTTTTCCGTGTTTCTTTTCCACTCGGCATTTTCCCCGTGTGACCTTGAAATTCTTTCCTTCTTTTGCTGTAAACTAATTAGCAGTTCTTGGTGATGAAGGACATTAGACTCAAGGAATTTCCAAAGTCAGTCGGTATTATTCCACAAATCTTGTGTTAACTCCTTTAATTAATGTTTACAGAAAGCAAATGAAAGAAATTAGCTTTGGAATGTGAAACAAAGATGAAACTAAATAAAGATAAAAATCTTATAAATAGATATTATTTTATGAAAATCCTATATAACTGCAAATATTCATGTACTGAGATTTGTATCTATACTGTCAGTCAATTAAATTATTTTGAAAAGTACCACATGCAGTAATTGTTTAAAATTTGTTTACTTTTACTAAAATGAGCTCAAAGTATGAGGAAGGCCGTTTTAACTAATTAACGTATGCGTTAATAATATGTTCGCTATAAGTATCAAACGTAAAATAGTTTCCACATTTCACAAGCGTTTGGTATGCAGTCTGTTTCGTACATCCTTCATTATAGTTTATTGTATTTCATTTTTTTTAAATGGCCATTTTATTGTTGAGGCGAACAGAAATTATCGAAACCATTCTGCGCCCTTTGGGGGGGGGCATAGAGGTATCTATAATACATTTTATAAAGATTTTTCAATCTTCTTAAGAGTCATGTAAATTACAGAAGAAATAAAACATTGCAGAGTCAGTAGGAATTTTGAAGCAAGAGACGTGAAATTTGCGCAATGTCTTCGCCGGGGCTCCAAGCCTAAACCTCTCAAATACGCATCAAATACGCTTCCAATTACACCCCGAAAGCTGGCGGAAGGGAAGGAAGAAGTAATTCTTTTAAAGGGCGAATGGGGATGAGGGGACCCACTCGCTAAATCCAGGTGGTGACGAATATCGTCCGGAACTGGAACCCTGAAGCTGTAAATAGGCGATGAGTATGCTTCTAAGTACACCACAAAAGCATGCGGAAAGGAGAGAGGAACATAACTTATTGACAAAAATGGTAAAAGCTTTTTACTTCGTGTATTTAACGAGGCTAAATGCAACGAAAATTAGCATATATACATGGCATTTGAAAAAGGCTTTCTTTCGTTAAATAATATTTCTAGAGCCTATTCATATGCTTCCAATTACAGTTCTTCTCAAAATAAGATAGATAATTTTGTGGAATATTTCAACATTTTTAACACAGGGATGCTGACTCTGCAGATATTAAATATAAAATTTCGTATTGTTTTCGTAAAGTAAAAGATCCAGTTAATAAAATATTCATAATCCTTTCAAAAAATAAATTCCATACCTTTGCTTTCACGGTGAAGATGTCAGAATTTAAGGCAACGAATTTTCCAATATATTACCTTTTTAGCAGATATTTTTTTATCAAACTTGATTATTGTTTTGCTCAGATTTAGAAAGAAACTTCATAACACAGTTTGCTGGTTTTGGAGATTAAGATTTCCATATTCGGTTTATAACATTCGTTAATAACATTGTAACTCACCTAGTGAATATATTAATTTGACATTTGTAGGTGTATTTTATGCATAGATATACGGAGAGTTTTATATTTGCCTAATGAAAGCACAGTTAGCGTTTTGCTAACTGGAGGTTTTAATGTAAGGAGGACCTTAGAAAAAGTTAATTTTTATATTTAAAAGACTTTCCTAAACCCCTCCCCTATTTATGAACCATTTCCACAAAAAATTCTTAAGCTTATTTTGAGAGAGTTAGTTATTGGAAATTTTTGTTTATAATAAATATTTAAGACCTAAAGCCTACGGACTCGTCTATTTGAAAACTGTTATTGGCATTTACGGTCATGATTTCTAATGCAGAGCAATTTTTTGCGAATTTTCATTTGGTTCCATTTTTTTGCTTGCATTATATTTTAAACTATCTCTCGTATTTCCCCGCGAGCCGAGCAGAATTGTTTGAAAACTTAGTTTCAAAAATCAATAATAAAATAAAAGTACGAGAGTTTTAGGAAGTTCTGTATTGGTTGGTTAATTTTTACAACGGTTCCGTATATACTTGCTTTACCACATCTTTTATAGACAAAGTTTCTCACACTTTACTGTCTGTAGTTCATTAAAATTCGCATGTAGAAATCTTAAGGATGAAGAAAGAAAAAAATTTGAAAGAAAATAAGATTATGAAAATGATAAAAAGTCCATGCATTCTTGTTTTAAACTTCAAAGTTTTACTTTACACAAAATCTTAATAGCAGTTTAATTTTGCTTTCAAACGTATACGGAATTATTAGAAATATCTGCTGCTGAAATTATTTCGAAACCTTCTGTTACATTTCTTTCAGACGTGATTTAATTGTTATCACCATTTATTAAATTGATTTAAATGTTCGGAAATAAAATTGAAAAGTTTATTAAAACATTTTCAACAATAAAAACATACAAATTGTAAAAGGGAAAAATAAGAAAGAGGTAGTTTTCCCTTTCACTTAGTTACAAAGAACATGACACACATGTGTGTTTAAATTTCCCTAGACAAAGTTATTCTGAAATTCATTTAAAACAAGACGCAGATTATTTTAGGTAGTGTAGATCTTAGATAATTGAATTAATTGTCTATCTTGTCTTACACTAATCAACCCGAGAAACGAAAGTACATTTGGTAGCTCTGCGATTATCTGAGGCAATAAGTTCGATGCGACCTCTGATAACTGAAAAACTGGAATAAAATCGATATCTGAAAAATTTATTATTTAAACATGATTGTGCATAAACCAGTTATATGAAATGTATCATTAGTGTGATGATCACTATGAAATGTATCATCAAACTAGCTTATATGAAATGTATCATTTTTAATCCACATTTTATACCTTGGAATGAAACACTGCATAATATCAAAGCAAAATACATTTGCGGACGTATTTTGTTGTGCGTCATTTCTTACAGACATCTGCAAAGTTTTCATGTCCAATAGTTTTCAGAAAAAAAAAATTAATTCATTTATTGATTTGAAATTTCTTAAATATGCTATTTAGAGCATTTTGTTGTATAGTTGTCCCTCGCATTTTAGCTGCAACCGCAGTTTCTTGAGCGTCAAAATATCGATTTATGCAGCCTTCATACTGTGCTGTAAACACAAATGTTGTTTTCATGACTACTAAATCATTTGTTTAATAAATTCTAAGGTCAAGTTTTATATTTTTATTAAGATGATTCACGGCAAAACCATCCTTTAAGGATTACAAGAAAACCAGTTTGTTTCGAATAAAACGGAAACTCAGTTCATAACTGCTTGAATAATCTCGGTTTATCGTATCTGTTTATTTAAAATACCTTATTGGTCACAAATGCAATGCATAAATCTGCAAAGAATTTATTTTCATACTGTAAATTAATAATTTATTCTTGTACGATACAATGGCATTGTTTAAAATGTTTAATTTCATTTCGGTGAAAGCGTACTTAAAGAATCTTTATACTATACGAAAAAGTGTGAAGAAAAATTACAGATTCTTACTTATTGCGATGGCAAAATGCGAACTGTTGAGTTATACTCGTCTGCTCAAAAGGTTTGTGGAAAAATCATGTCACGTGTGAAATTGGTAAGATCCAACATCTTTTAACCGGTAGGTGCTATGGCCCCTTTTGGAAAAAAAATGGTTTTGAAGAAAAATTACACTTATTTATATAATCAAAAACAAATATTTGTCATCTCACAGAATTTGATTTACCAGATGTTTCCATCTCTGAGTCTGCTAGTCTCTCTTACAAAGATGGATTTACGTGGTCAAAATTTTCAGACAGCACGGTATTCAAAATATGTGACCCCATCGATGATAGATACCACATCAGATATAATTTCATCAGGCGACGCACAGCAGAAATGATCAACCTGGCGACGTTTTGCACAGGCGTGAAATAATCAACACAAAAGAAGGGTGAAAATAACCCTTTATTATTCTCAATTATGAACTAAAAGTCACGTACTTTTCTGCCTTACAAATAACACCGACAACTTGTGGTGGAACTTAAGTATCATAACACAATAAATTCAAGTCTAAAGCGTAGTACTGGACTAGCACTTTAACTTGCAATTCCGTGTAACAGCAAGTTCAGAATCGTAACGTGCGATGGCTAGCGAAAACACGCTCTGAATGAACTCCAAGATTCACCAGTTTAAATACTCACTTCACTTAACTTTAAATTTAGATCCTGGCGAGGAAATTCGAGGGGAAATTGAGGCGTTCAGGAAAAGTAACAAAAATTTGAATAATTGGTTGATTGTACTAAAGGAAACCTTACAGATTCACTTTTGATTCAGAAATTTTTAGAACCAGTCAATTCCTGTCTATAAGCATTACAAAACCTGTTAACTATGCCAAAACAGGATCAACTTTCTAAACAATATGTCATCTTTAAATAGAATAATATAGTTGTGAAATTATGCGTAATTCGAGGGAATGAATTCATGAAGTTCAGATAGGGGTTAGTAAAGACTAGTCGACACTTCAGTACTCATTTTGTTATAAAGGCTTTCTGACATTGAATATCTGCAGCAAGGCTCCTGTTTAACGATATATAATAACAATGATTTATATCTTTTCATATAAAAATAAATAAAACCTTAAAACTAAAGACTAACTATTATTAGATTTTTAGTGTTTAGCGTATAATGCAAGTACGATAACTCTGATAGAGTATTTGAGGATAGATAGAAGCCACAGATTTGTTTCACAGTCAAATGCAATGCTTACAGCCACATCCAAGTTGAACAGAACATTGAACATTTATAGGTGGACCATTCTTGAAATGCTGGATATGGTTAAGATACGTCCCTCAAGATGATAAATAGATGATTGGAATGTAATTCTCTAATCACTTTATGCCTCATGTAGTGCGCAATTAGAAGGATAGTCTGACCAAGGTAGGCTTTTGCTACATTGTCTTCTTGATGGAAAACTCTACTATCTGCTGCCTCCTCAAAGGATAGGTATAATAGATAAAAAGCAATTGTTTACATAAAGAATGGTTAGCAGCATAACAATATAAGTATTTTACAGTAACAATGTAAGTTCAGTTACAGGTAGTAGGAGACAAAATATATTCTTATACGCATAATTTTTTGAAAGCAGGATAGATAGTTTCCCATTAGTGGTGTATTAAGAATGCCTTGATTAATTTTACAGGCATAAAAAATTTGAGGACTAAAGTAATTAAACAAAAAGGCGTCAGTCATTAATAATCCATGTCGTTGAGACAGGAGCTTTGCTCCAGATATTCAAAGTCAGAACATCCTTATCACAAAATGACTTATTTGGGTACAACTAATACTTTGGTGTATTTTTCCAGCTTCCTTCTCACAGCGAAAAATTATCAACATTGCAACTTCAGCCAGATTATGACATGCAGAAAACTAAATTGTATTATTTTGTTACCGTGCTTTGGGTGCACCATATGGTGATTAATAGAAAAAATGGTAAAAGTTTACAATTGGGTGCCCCTTGCTTTTTTGGCGATTTTTTTGACGCCAATATCGGCGCCATGGTAAAAGCTTAGAATACTTTGCGTAAACAAAATTGCGAAGGCGGAGCTAAGTGACGCCCAAAAATGGGTGGGACTAAGCTTGTGACGTCACAATGTATTCTCTATAGATATAGAAATACGAAATACGTATAATAAATTGCTTTTATTTCAAATTACCATGATGCAGTAAATTAATTCTACCAATCATTAAAACGGTAAGCATCGTCGATGCCTCTCATATTTCAAACAGTTTCAGTTTTTTCAAACTGTTTGAAATAAGTTTCAGTTTTTTCAAAGATTTTTAAGCTTTAACATTTAAACAAAAAAAAAAAGTTTTTTTTTAAATTTAAATTCATATTATGGAACACTTTAATTTTATCATTTTTATAATTGATATTATTATTACTTACTGCTACGTGATGATGCAATCCCTTACATACTAATAAGCAGCCAATCTTCATTTTTTTCTAAAAATTTTAAACTTTACATTTATAAAAAAAGAAAAATATTTTTGTTCCATATCAAAATCATACACAGCTTTCATATCACTGTTTCTTAAATCCCTAAATCAAATCATATTTTCCGTAGGCATACTACATTTCAACAAACTAATAAATAAAAAAAATCTAATTTCTCACAATGAGATAAAATAAGATAAGAAAATAAATACTTCAAATTTCGAGCACTAAGCAATGCTTCACACACATATTATTAATGAATTAATATTATCAAGTGCAATTACGATAGAAAACACTACATATTAAATGATAACGTAAAAGTTATTTATAGGGTCAAAGTTTACACTTTTGGTAGTGTAGGTACAGTAGATTGTTTGGTACAGTAGATTGTCGAATTATCGATATTCATCTTAAATCGAAAAACGTTATTAACATATCAAAACAAAACAATTTAAAATAAAATTTAAATACAAAAAACGTCTATAATATAATTTACAATTAAAACAGCAATGCACATTTAATACACAAATGATACATTAAACATTGCATATAAAATATGTTACGTTACCGCTCGGCATCACATACAACCTAGCTTTGCCCATGTGCGCACCGATCTGTATTCGCTCGAAAAACACCAAAGAATTGCAGAAACTCGGTGTCCATGTACACATCGATCTATTTTCACTTAAAAAAACATCAGAGAATTGCACAAACTCGGCATCGCGCACTGCCTTGACTTTGTCCATGTACACATCGATCTATTTTCACTTAAAAAAACATCAGAGAATTGCACAAACTCGGCATCGCGCACTGCCTTGACTTTGCCCATGTACACATCGATCTGTTTTCACTTAAAAAAAATCAGAGAATTGCACAAACTCGGCATCGCGCACTGCCTTGACTTTGCCCATGTACACATCCATCTATTTCAATTAAAAAAAATTCCAGAATTGCACAAACTCGGCATCGCACAACCTTGGCTTTGTCCATGTGCACAGTGATCTCTTTTCACATAAAAAAAGACAGTTGAATAAACTTTTATCATAAAAAATATCTCCCGCAGTAACATTATAAACCTAACATTTCAACTCAGTTAAAATAGAATTTAACATTTCTTCAAAAATGAAGCTACAGTTTAACTACAACTTGCTTTTACAAACAGGCGTAGCCAAAATTACGTCATAAAACGCGAATTGAGCTAGATGATGTAGTTTACAATTCGTAAAAAACAGCCAAACAGCCAATCAACCACAGTCTTATTCGATTTCACATTCACCTCATTCATAATCAAATTCGTACCAGCTTCATACACCCATAGATACGAAAACATTAAAATCTCAATCATACTCATATTACTCTCTTCAAACCAGGTACCTTTCCTCACTGACCTCTTACAATGATGAGCATTCACACCTTTTTCACGACAAATCCATTCGTAGCCATCCGATCTATCCTTTCTATCGATCAAACGCATATCTTTCATACAAACAGGACAAACATAACGAGAACTAATCAAACTTTCATGCATACACCAATCAATAATAGCTCTCTTACCGTTTTTCTCCAATTAAAAAAAAAACGCATATTAATTTTCCCAGACATACTACTTTGCTGGATGACGGAGAACGATAGCGTAAAATATCAAGCGGGGAACTAAAAGTAAAATGAAATACTTACGCAGTTACAAAAACAAACAATATAATTTACATAAATTACTCCCGCTATCACAAAAATAACCAATAAAATTTACACTTAATTTTACATAAATTACTCACGTAATCACAAAAACAACCAATAAAATTTATATTTAAGAAAGTAACAACGATGACGTCATATAACGTTAAAACAGAGTAACGGTAACCCTAAAGTGACGGCAATGGAAGCAAACCAAGTTAAAACTATCATAATAACCAGAAAGGGCGTTTTATCCCCAAAAAATTAAACAAAATTCGTCGCCAATCAAAGGGGCACCCAATTCTACACTAGAGCCGAAAAAATATGCAGTAAGTAACATTTTCCTAAATGTGCGTAAATTGATGGATTACGGAAAAGCATGCGGTGACTATCAGAGACATTGGAAGGATATCTTCATACAGGACTTTGCAAAGGTAGTCATTTGTCACGTTAAACATTGGGGAGGGGGGCAAAGAAAATAGTAGTGCAGCTGGGATTTGAACTCCCGTCATGCTACTAGAGTTCATCTATCTTATCAACTCGGTTATTGGCATTCTTTAAGCGGGAGGAAGAGATGTATATCATGTTATGAAAGAAAGGTATACAAATATTCTGGTTGTCTCAAACATTTAAGTATGTGATAAGTTTGTAGAGACGTTATTTTGAGGCAAAAGACGTGAAAGATATGCAATGCCGTCACCGGGACTCGAACCCTAAAATTCTCGAATACGCGCCGAGTGTGCTATCGTTGTACCACGAAGGCATGCTGGAAGAAGGGAGAAAATGCCTTATAAGTTCTTAAAGCTATTTGTTTTATGAAACTTATGAAACTTAACAGACTGATGGTCCACGGTTTCTGTAGCGTAGAAACTTGCCGAAAGAAAGATACCGGATTCTATTCTAGAACCAGGTAAATATTAATGTAGTTTGCTAGCTCTTAAGAAATGAAGATTTTTCTACGTTATTTCAGTGATGATTTAGTTCAAAATAAGAGATTGTGTCCTTGCTCATCGAAAGAAAAATTATATGCAGACCACAGATATTTCGTCCCCTTTTTCTTTAAAAACAAAAAGTACTTTTTCTCGAAGAAATTAAAACCCCCCTCGCAGAAAAAAGAAGATTTACGTTTTGCAGATTATTAAAGCTAGTATGAAAGGCCTGAACACGCTATTTGGCTAAACTGCCTTCAGTAATGTATTTATAAGTTGAATGATATAACGCCCCCACTTCGTATATTATATTTAAGCGAGTTTTAAATTCTGATATTTTATGCTGCATCTCTTTTTATATATCATTTCTAAAAGATTAAATATTTCGAAGTTAATATATTATAAGAGTTTATCGAAGTTCTTACTTTGCATTATCGACGCGAATATACCCAAAAGAATTCATTTTAATTTCTTAAAAGCTGTTTTCTACTTTCGCCCTCAGATTTCATATACTCTTCGTTATTAAACAAATTACACAGCTGCTGGTCTGGTTTCGGAGTCCTGGGTTATAATGCTTTCTTTGAGTAATGTTGTTTTTGTTATTATTGAGTTTTCAATTCTCAGTTCGCCGGTGAAGTATAAATATAGACAGACGTTTGGATGGAGGATACATGTTAAGCCTTTATGCTTGAGTTTTATTTAAAGACTAATAATCGAGTAGAGCATTTCGAATTTGTTTTGCTTCTAGAAATTTCATTTAATTTATAATGCAGTTTGAAATATAGGGTACAGAATTAAATTATTTTCGCATTCGTACGCTATATTTCGCTTAAACAGAAGAAAAGTCTTTTGAAAGCGTAGATATTTTCAATTAGAAATTTAATATTTTTGATGCATGCGGAGCAATAGCTGCGTAGCAGTAAAACAAGTGATGAGCGATATTACAAATAGGAAGAAATCTTCCCAGATGCGATGTATTTCGCAAACATATATTCCAGTACATTTAATGATAATCGCTATACACTTTTATTCTTACATTCTGTAACTTTCATTTCTTTATATTAATTCTGTGAGATTTTTAATATAGTATTGTAAATAGCATTTGAGTTGGTCTTTGTGATTTCAAAATGATAAAACTTTTGTCATTCATTAAGTTATGAAATATTTATCAGCTAAGTTATGAAATATGTATCAGTACTTTATTTCATACGTATGTGATTATTTTGTTACCGATCTTGTATTGTAGAAAATGTTGCTCATGTAAATGGTTCTAACTTAACCACTGACATCGCATTTATAAGGAAGGTCTAGAGGTCACCTTGAATTTTTCTTTAAAAAAATTAATCTATAATGTAATAAATATGTATATGAATCTACTCATTTAGAAACACATCATAGTAAAAGTAATTACCTGCTAATAATTTAAAGATAATAAAGAGAAAAAAGGGTTAAACATGGATATTTAGGCATCAGTGGCGAATTTCTAACAAAAATTTAATACACTGTTTTCCAAAAGATAAGAAACAGCATGTTTTTTATGTCTAATTTGAGAATGAAACAACGTAGAAACCAGAAATTTACATTACATGTTCACTAAACAGTTCTTTAATGTATACGACATAAAATGTTTCTAAAGTTCAACACAAACATGAATTATTAAAAAAATTGCACTCCTGCCAGAGAAATCCATTCTTCGAGAAACGGTATATCACAGTTTCCCGAGGAAAAACGGGGTAGTAACATTAGAAAAATGTCCATCCCTAGCTGCAATACATTGGCGATAGCGACGTTTCATGCTGTCAATTAACTTGTCCGTCAGTGAAAGAGGAAGCAGCTACCAGACGCGGAATAATCCTTGTTTCCACCTCCCCGCCTTCTTAGCATGCCTTCAGGGTGTAATGGTCAGGTCGATAGGCTCGTATACGAGAGGTGCGAAGTTCGAGTCCCGGTGAGGGCGTTGGACATTTTTTATGTCTTCCGTATCAAAATAACATAGGGACACTACAATCTAACGACCTTGGAGGAGGATTTAAAGCAGCAACCTGTCTCCCAGGGTAGTCCTAAAACTATTCGATCGGATTCAGGTCAGGGGATTGAGCTGACCATTCCATTCACTCCCTACCGTGATCCTCAAGATATTCTTTAGCAACCCGAGCTTGGTAAGATTGCTTGTACCTGTTGCGTAGTTCTCTCCATATCACCTGACCACCTGAACCACTCTCCAATGTGAATCTGGACTCGTTTATGAAGAGAACAGACGCCCGCTGTTGACTGGTTCAGGAAGCGTGTTCTCTTGCCCAACATAAACGGGCACGTCTGTATTCTCGGGTCAGAAGGGCACAAACAACTGGCCTTCTTGCATACAGACTTGTATTGAGCAGTTGTCTGCACACCGCAGTAGCTGAGATTCGTGTTCCTGTTGCCACTAAATGATCTGCCATGAGCTGAGGCACAGTTATGTTCCTAATCCTTCGGACCGACAGAGCTAATTAACAGTCTCCCGCAAATGTTGTAACTCTAGGTCTGCCTGGAGCATGTCTTCTAGGCACAGAATCCTCGGATTCAAACTGATTCCATAGTCGTTGGACCACACGACGAAAGAGATTGAGATGTGTTGCAGTATCAGCTTGTGACATCCCCATTTTCATCCATCCGATCGCCCGCTACTTCAACGAATCGAGCAAACGACTTCTCCTGGACATTGATAAATTCTCCTGGAAATTGTCTACGAAATTGTAATAACAACTGAAGAACAACACTAGTGAACAAAAATTACAGTTTTTGAGTTTTTTCTCCAATTCCTATATAAGTATTCATTTATATAAAATAAAAGTGGAAGCTATTGTTTTTGAGTATATTTTCTTACATTTCGTTACTGTCATGCATAAGACCTGTGAATTTCAACGTTACTGACATTTTTGTAATGGTGAGCTTTGAAAAACATACTGTTCCTAATCTTTTGGAGAGCAGTGTATTTCTCGAAATCTCAAAAATAGCACTGCGTTGCCAAATTAAGTTTTCTGTTCTGACTGATTTAGCAATTAATTTTTTACAGTATTAATAAGAAAGGTTATTCAGTCTCTTGCTTAGTGCTGTATTTACAATAATGTGTATGTTTAGTAAGTTTTTCAATGCAATTGCAATCTGCACTTCCTTGAATTTTAACCTTTATGTTGCCTGTGTATTAATAGCCAAATATGTTTATTCTTCTTTAATTATTTTATATTTCCGTTGAATGAAGCGATTAGCTTGGAGACTTTCCAAATTTTTCAACTCTCATAAAGAAAAAAAAATTAGATCCCCAAGTACGTGTGCTACCTCTCCAAATCGTTTTATTAATATGTGTTTGTAGATGAGTAGAATAACTCACTGACAGAGTGATGTGGTAATGAATAACTCAGCGTTGATTAGAATAACTCAGTTAAAAAAATTTAAGAGTTCAAAGCTGGAAGACTGCCTTTGTTAGTGATCTGGCACCTTCTGAAATATTATATTGATATTTTTGAGACTTTTAGAGCAATATCCCCAAACGATGACTTCGCATCTTTAAATATAGCAATAATTTAATATGGGGGTCAGGTCTGAAAATTTCTCTATTTAAAGTTTCATTATTATTACTTATATGTAAAAAAGGAATTAGTTGTAGCTGAATAAATCAGTTTTAAAGGTTAAATTTTAAGAGAGTTTCATTTCTAATACGATAGGTTTTTGGCAAGTGTTAGGAAGAACTTTTGGCTTGAGGTTTCCTGTTTTTTGCCATATTTTATGAAACAATAATTTAACGAACAATGAAGGACATATTCTTGGAAACGTTCGCAGCCATTAAAATATATTTAGTTCGCATCTTATTCCTATGTGATCTGTATTTCCTATATGATCTATTGTAAGAAAAGGAGATTTGATGATAATTTTAATTGTCTACTATTATACTAGATTTTCGTTTTGTAATCCTCGAAACAGAAACCTCCATAATATGTCAATTTCTTCACATTTGTAATGTATGTCAGGATATTTTTCTTGAGCCAAACTCGATAAACTGAGAAGTATGTGGGAAGTCTTACAAGAATTAAAAATTTAAATCACTTGAAAGGAGGCAAATTTAAAATCATTTGCTCTCTTTAAACGTTATTGTTTCTTTAACCTACAGGTGAATAATAGCAAGTATTGAAAATATATCATGATAATGAACATACGCAAAAAACTTTAAGCTTCATTTCTAGTTGCTATCACGTTTTATAGTGTTGTAATTACTAGTCTTTGGGAGCAAAGTAGCAATTGCCATTGTTTTCAGTTACCTTCTGTGACGGGTTTCCAGTATAATCCTTTCGTACTCGGTTATTACATCTGCTGTTTATTCTTATGCAGCTGTGTTTATTGAATGTTGCAACGAATGTGACAATAGTCGCAAAAGTATCTGCTCTGGCATTCTGAAAAATTGTTCTCATTCCACATCCAAAGGATCCCAAAAGCTTATTTTCAGTTGATATTGTAAGTTAAAAATTTTTACTAATATTCATACAGGTATTATGTAATTGTGGTTTGAATTCGTGGATTAATTTTAAAATTTGATCGCAGGCTATTCTTCTGAGGTAAGGATACATAATCTGAGTATATTTCAGTTTATTATATATTGTTTTTTATATAACAAACTATTAAGATATATTTTAACTTCGTATAATTTTGGAACGCATTTTTAAGAACAAATGAATCCAGTAGCAGCAACGTTTTAAAGAAATATTTATATTCTTGTTTTTAAATTGAATACGAAAGACTGCAAGTCATTGGATACGTAGATGAATTAAGGAAAAAAATATGTCCGTATTTTCCAGTTCTAGTATTTTGAAGTAGATTTATCAATCACAACATTACCGATAAGAAATAAATTAATTCATTCTACAATGCATTATAAATGTGAACATCCATTCCATTTGTAAATAACAAATTCAGTTACGCAAAATACTTCAGGAGAAATTTGTCTTTGAAGGAAGAGATAAAATACTTTAATTAAAAATAGAATTATTACTTTTAAACACATTTACACTTTAATATAATTTTACATACATAATAATTACGTGAGGGTGTCCATAATTAAACTTGAAATTTGCGAGCACTCTGTAACAAACACTATACAGAATGAAACTATGGGAATTTTATCGGGGAAAAAACAATAAGTTTCAAAAACCACCCCTAGGTAGCGTATCATAGCGTTATTGAGAACATATAAATAATATACAAAAGTTTACAAAACATGCTCGATGTGATGTCCACTATTGTCTGCTACCATCTGGAAGCGTAAAATCGCACGTTCCGCTGTTGAAAGCAGCACGAACTGGGGAATGGTACGCACATGGCGTTGTATGCTTTCTTTAAGGTCGGATAGAGATGTGATGGGATTACAGCAGACTATGGCCTTGAGGTATCCCCACGGCCAAAAGTCGCAAGGATTCAAGTCGGATGATCCAGTAGGAGGCCAACTTGTAGGAAATTGCCGGTTGATGATTCTGTCGTTACCGAAATGGTGGCGGAGCACTTGTTTCACACACCGGACGATGTGTGGAGAAGCACATCCTGCATAAAAACTGTGGTTGTATCACACCGCCTTGCCTGAAGAGCCGGAATAACAGATTGCTCTAATAATGAAGCTTATCGTTGACCGGTGACGGTGCATGTCACAGGCAATGCGGTGCTGTGATCTTCGAAAAAATACGGACTCACAGTGAAGGTTGCAGTAAAGCCGCATCAAACCGTTACATGCGAAGAGTGTAATGGAATTTACAGGATAAAATTCCCATAATTTCATTCTGCCATTAGCCAATTTTCAGTTCTGCTGCATGGATTTTGCTGCATACGGCTCGCAAATTTCAAGTTTAATTATGGACACCTTGTACTTGAAAAAAACATTGAAGCAAATTGCTCGTTGAATCAACAAATCTGCGACTGTTTTTTACTTAATTGCCTTGTATTTTAATTTCTAAAATTTTCTTTCTCGAATCTTACTTGCTCGATTAATTGTTTTAAATATTTTTCTGACATATGCAACCGAAACTTATGAAAATTTACCGTAATTTGGTTACTTGCATTTCTTTGTTTATGACGCCTCAGTAACGATATATCAGAAATACAAAACATAAATATATTTTGTACTTAAGATCTTTGAAGGACTTTTTCAGTTAAAATAATATTAAAGGTTTTTTTTAACAATTAAAATTATATATTATTTATATATCGCACACACATTTATAAATGGGCACTTTAAATGTATAGTGTATAAAATTTATAGAATTTCGTATATTTATAAGAATGCATAAAGAGTTTAAGCAGTTATTTTTGTTGCTGCATTCCAATAATTTGCTTTCTTCCTATTATTTTGTGGCTAAAAATGGGGTAAAACGTCAAAACCAGACACAGGATTAGAGTTAACGTCATGAGCGAGCTGCTTGCGTTGTCGGATTTTGCGCTCTAAGCTATTTCGGAAGTGACGTAGGCTTGCTCTCGAGCTTGCTAAAGCAGTAGGAAGTAAACGCTTCCCGTTGCCGGATATTACGGCTTGATTGGATTCCAACAACCGCTTACTTTAGTGCAGGTGACGTAAATGTGTTTTTAAACAGAAAGGCAATATTTTCACAAATGATTTTGGCGTTAGAAAAGTCTTAATTTTGGGGGGAGGGCAGATGAGTTAGCTTTGCGTTACACTACGAGATATTTAGTCTATGCTTTCTATTTAAAATTCTGGATGACAATGCAGTGGCTACTTTTAGAGGAATACTAAATGTAAAGAACAACCGGTTTCCAGTTTTTAGAGAAATACCCTCTGTGTTTTGCAGTAAAAATCGATATACTGTATGGATTGGGTTTATTAGATAATGGAAAAGCCAACTAAGGTTATCTGCTTACGGCCAGGGATGGCTTCGAGGAGGACACACTAACTTGTAGTGACGTTACACATGGAGAGAGCCACAAGTTCACCCATGCAGCCAGAATATTACTCAGATTTCAACCCAGATCGAACCATTAGAATTCAGTGGTCTTATTCTATCACCAGCTGCTGGGCCTGGTATACTATTGCAGAGATAATAAATTGTTTATTTCAATTTATCGATGGCCTTGATTTTCTTAAAATAAATTTCAAAATTATGCTATAGATCGCATGAATTATTTTTGTATAAAAATAGTAGTCTAGTTTACTGAAAATAAGGAAATTTTATTTTCTAAATTAAATCGTCGCTAAGCAATTGAAACCACAAATCTGCACTTTTGCTGTTGTCACGTATATACCTCTTTCTTTGTTATTTTTTTAGCATTTAACATTATGCTGAAAAAAGGAAAGGTCCATGATCTTTGAGATGCAAATAGATTATAAAACAAATTATTACATAAAAGGCATAACTTAACTTTTCTCTAAATGAAATGCACATGACACTTTTAACGGAAACGCCCGAAACGACTGAGATCGCGATGTTGTTTTCTGCGCTCACCCTAAGGTATGCTGTAGCAGGTCCAGTTTGACCAAATGCATTGTATCAGTTTATTGCAGACAGCTTGTTCTAAAAGGTTAATGGAAGCTTCTTTGTTAGAAAGTAGAAAGGATGTCACTGAAAATCTTCACACCTTTTTACGCGTTAATGGACGGGGAGGGGAGGAAACGGACGGAACGGATAATGGACGGGGACGGGCATTTCAGTATTATAAGCATACAAGTTAGGAAAGGCCTTCGGCTTTCTAAGGGTTAAAAGCTATTCTGCTGTTTCGCATACTGGTTTTTTGTCTTCAAAATGAATATTGATAAATACACTCACACACATACACATAAAAATCCTAAAACTTATGAAAAATGGTTTTCGATCTTACAATATTACACCTTACATAAAAAATCTAGCATAAAGCTGTACTCTTACTATAAGAAACATGGCAATCCATCGAAAGATCCTAATCCTTTATTTAATGGTGAGGAATACTTATTCTTGCATGTGCATGATTCGTAAACTGAATATGAATTATAAATTATCGGAATTTTTCCAAATCAGAACTGCTGAAAGATATACCAGGAGGAAAGGCCACAAATAGTTTATTTTTCTTAAAATTAAATTTGCATTAAATGCTGTTATCTAATAAATCATCCACTTCACTAGTTAAATTTAATTTTAAAAAGTGAGACGTGATTGCAAGTTTATTGCTGCTACAGAGTTTTTTTTAAACATCATTAAGTTATATTTTACACGCGATGTACATAAAGCGGGTGTGCTAGATATATATGCTGCATTCACGATCTACTATACATGTCAACAAAAACATTTTTTTTCAATTACATTAATGGTATACCATAGTCGTATCTTCTTCAAATAGCAACAACACCTTTTCTAGGTTAAATATTTACTATACAATAATGTACAGATTATATTTTAGAAGAAATGAAACATTTTCGCTACAGTAGAGCGCGCTAAGCAGCGTCCGCTCTCTTCTCTTCCACATAGCAATCTCCCTTTACTCCCACCTGCGACCAGGGGGGCAGTCCGCTCCCCTCTTCCGACCGAGGTGAGAAGAAGAGTTCTGTATCCCTTCTTTGAGGGTGAGTAACCAAGTGTTCTTTAGAGCAAGGAGACGTTACAATGGTATTAATGTATTAAGTTTGACCTTTTTTGATAGCATAAACTAGTGTCACAACGTAACAGACTATTATCACACCTTAACAGCTAATTATGGCTCTGTCTAAAGCAGAGTTCAGAGAACGTTTTTTAAGAATAGTCAGACTGTAAAAATTTTAGGCTTACGGACAAGCAGCAAACATTAAAATCTGAATGGCTAATTTTCTCCTAGAGCACACAAAAAAATCAGTTCATTTTTTACTATGAAGGGATACTTTTACATAATATTTGTACAAATATTATTTACATAATATTTGTACAATATTTGTACAAATATTATTAATCCTATCAAAAAACAAATAAAAATGAGATAAAATAAATAAAATATTTACATTTACATATTAAAAAGTTATTATGAAATAGATTAAAATTTCTAAGGTAATTGTTTTTCTGAGAGAATATATCATCCTACTAGAGTTCGAATTAAAGTCGTCAGCAAATGGTCATCCGTTAACAATGATCTGAATGGTTATTTTACAAATTTCATTTCCGAAAATTTCCTTTCGAATTGGTAAGTACTTCCAAATACGGATGTCTGTCCCCGTGCATAAGATTTTAATTCAACGCATTCGTCTTTTGAAAGATGTTTATAAAATTGAGTTAGATACTTTCTTTTAAATGTAATTTTTAAAATATCATCATTTTGCGAATCAGTCACTTCCAATTGAGGGTCTGATGTAATCTCCTCAATTATATAGTTAAATGATTATGAAACATGGAAATATTTTTTGAACTTTTATCAAGATCCGCAAAACGCTGTTGTAACTGTTATATAAGTTCAGAAAGTATACTTTGCGGGAATATTTTTGGGAATGGGGATTTCGCTAATATTTGAAATCTTTTTACAGCATAGAAAATAGTCAAATTTGTGTAATGTTATGTAAATTTCAAAAAATGCAAATTTCCAGCGATGTGCCTGTAGAACAGAATACATTTCACGCAAGAGTTTTTCCATGTAATTTTAAATTGAATTCATTGAGTAATCCCTCCACATCTGTCGCAAATGCTAATTTTCATAGCCATTCGCTGTTCGATAATAAAGAATTTTGGGCAATTTTTCTCACTAAAAATTATATATGATTCATCTCATTTCGAACAATATCGGTAAATGGTTTTTCTTATGTGGCCAACAAACTCGTAAGTTGACTTCAGTTATTGCTTCATGATCATTCTTTATTTTCACGAATAAATTTCATAGTGACGGTGAACTCTACTTTAAACTTTCCAATTTTAATAATTTTTCATTTCCCCTGTGATTTAAATACTTTGTCGAGGCCTTAGTTTGGTAATGACATCATATATTGTACTCTTTTCACACAGCTTTTATGTCATTGCATATTAAACATAAAACTTTGTCATTTAATTTTATAGCAAAATAACTGGCACTCCATCCTGTTATAAAAGCACGACATTAAAAGTCTACGTTCCTCATCTTATATGCTTTTGCGAGTGACATGGTAACGGTGAGTAATGAATAAAATAAAATAAAAAGAACAAAATATCGGAAAGTACCTTAATAGAGATACGATGTGCCCTACTATAGCAAAAATGTCAACACGTTCGAGCCGTGAACATACACAAACATTTATTTCCCTATTAGAAGTGCTTTTAAAAAAATGACGAACAAGACAGCGCGACAGTACCGCCATTAACGGTCATTATTCACAGTTTTTCATCTCAACTATCGGCCGTTACATAATAGCGCATAATTTTATTTTATTTATTTATTTAATATTATTATTATTATTATTATTTTGAAAAAAAATCATGTTATCTCGTGGGCTGAATTACAAATTAACGCAAATAACAACAGAATTTTGAAAATGTTTAAAACAACCTTTTTATTATAACAACGCTTGAACATAAACGCACTAGCTGTGGCGATGTAACTTACATAACGGTGAAATTCAAATCAAGACTTAACCTAGTAGCTACAGATTACACATAAACGCATTTCATGCCTAGTAACAAGGCATTAGGCTACTAGGTTAAGGCTACTAGTAGCCTACAGCCTCGAGCCTTAACCTAAACCTAGTAGCCAAGGATTATGCATAAACTCACTTCTTGGGCTTGACAATATCAACCACCACTTATAGTGATCTAACTTAGATAACAGCTAAGTACAAATTAAAAAGCTAAGGATTACGCAATTTAATTTAAAACTTCGTTGGGCTCAGAACTTCTTTCCATCAATTTAAATGACGGAAACTATAACGAAAATCCGACTCATTGCAATCTTATCAGAACTGGCAGAACCTAGTAACGTGGTCTCGAGAGATAGAAATCCGCTCTGTCTTACTAAACCATCGATTTAATTACCTTCAAACTCACTTACATTTTTTGGTGAGGAAACGGAAAATGGAAATGATAATAAAGGTATAAATCATAATAATGGGTTAATTAAAATAATAATAACTTCGAAAAAGTTTTTTTAACATTTTCAGAGTTATTAATTTTTTATTAAGCTTACTGAAATTAGAACGACTTCAAATACAATTAGGATGTATAATTTTCCTAAATAACCCACATCATATCGATGAGCAAGGGAACTTTTATGATTAAGAAGATAAAATTCATATGCAGAATTAATAGCATTGTTTTGTTCTGGACTGCGGTTCTTGCAAAATTAAAACAGTAACATCTTTTTCAGATATATAAATATCTATAATTTCTATTGGAGCAAATAAATACTTTAATCTATCAATGGTGAGAACACTGGACGTTAAATATTTACATTTTATCATGCAGACAAACTTTTAGTAGGGATAATCTTATAGTTTCATTATTACTTTTTACTTTGTTGTTTATAATTTATATGCATCTTTAAATAAGCTATTTTATAGAAGTTGTTAACATTATAAATTCCGCCTTCATAAGAAATTGGAAAAGATTCGCTTTTATGGGATATTAATAACCTCTTCCATTATTTATCTGTTTGTCAATTTTAAAACAAATCGTTGCTAGGCAATGATACACACCGCTCAAAAAATCATTCCCAGAAGTTCTAAATTGCACCTTCTTAAATTGCTCTTCTCACCGCCCGCCATTGGTAAAAAAAATGCTGTTCTCATTTCTTATTCATATTTAAATGCTAGCGACTTTGTTATATACGAATAACAACTAGATGGGATTTACAATGGTTTTCTGAGCGGACTGGAATATTTTACTATGTACCTATAACAATATAATCTGATTGTAATAAAACATTATAGTTTTATTTTTATTTACATTGTCAACGTTTCAGTTTGGACGTTAATGGCTGCAAAAATTGAGAGGTGAAAAATATCAGGCCTACCTTTCTGCTTCTATTTTTTCGCACGGGAACAATGCGAAGATGATATATTCGTCAGATGAGCCTAAAATGAATGGAAAATTATCATCTGAATGGAAAATTGTCAAGTATTTCTTTTCAATTTTGAGTTTGAATACAACAGACATTAATTAACAAGCACTGCATTTATAAAGTAATTTTATGCACTTCGTGTAGATTGTTTTTAGTAAATTATTAACAAAAACTGTACGTATTTGATCTTGTTTTAATGATTCACTTGAAAACAGTTATTAGAAAAAAATACGTGTAACAGTTTAAAGTTGCCGTTTTCAAAATTTTTTAATTTATATACTTTACTGAGAATTACTTCCATCATTTTAGCGAAATTTCTGCAGTCACATTTTATAATCCCTTGATTCTTAGTCTGAAGGATTATTTTTAACAGATATAAAGGTAGAAAGACATTTTAAATTTTCTTAAATATCACAAAATTCAAGCTAATGATGTTATCAGTAAGAAGTGTAATTAAAAACAAATAGGCCTGCCAGTAGCCGAGCGGTAAAATCTCGGAACACTGGTAGTTCTAACCTGGGTTCGAAACCGAGCGAACGGGCTGATTGCATGGGCGTTTTCGTGGCTTTCCCCATGCGTAACATATATACGAGCCTGCTTCCTTTAAAAAGTCCTCCACGAAAGCATTCCTCCCCTTAGACAGACAGCCCTACTGTGCTTTGCCTTAATAAACTAAACCAAAACCAATGAAAACAAATATGTAGAAAGATAAGCTGAAACTTATTGAAAGGTTCGGGCAAGTAGTAGTTTTGAGAAACTCAAATTCCAAGACGACTCTATATCATTAAATAATTTTAAAACAAATAAACAAACCTAATGGGCTAAGGTGAGGTCCCTCAAATGGGTCTGTCGAGATGAACCTCCACCTTATAAATACTGAAGGTATCCATACACTGAAGGTATACTGTTATTACAGGCGTCTGTTATTTGTAAAAGGAGAAATCTGGCATTGTATAAAACGATAGGCAATCTTCCACTGAGCGTGAGTTACATTTTTGCTATGAGGACGTCGTCATCAGAAAATATATAAAATAAAAATCTCATGAAATGAATGACGGAAAACTCACAATTGTCTAAAAACACGCCCTGGTTCGTGACTAACCGGATGGGCATTCCTATAATAGAATACCTACATATTCTACATGCTGCGCAACCTGGCGTTGTATACAACGGCAATAGAATGCCACATTCTGTGCAACACTGCATGTAGTTCCGGAATTTCGTAAATTGCCAGTATTAAGAAACATTTTTAAAGGAACATTTTTAGGAAGAAATTAATGCAAGTTTGTATAATTATATTCTTTCTACATTATATTCCATTACAAATAAAAAAAATAAAGTTGAAAATGGAAAGAGTTATCCTTTTTTTTCCTCTTAATTCGATTTTGGTTTTAGAAAAGAAAAAAAAAGTTGTTTCTTTCTGTAACAGTCGAAGATCAAGAAAAGACGTGAAAAGGAAGAATTTTTTTTATTCCTTTCGTCAAGACCGAGGGCAAAGAGTAATAAGTATCTCAGCCAGCAACAAGAACTTGAATGATGTGCTTTCCTTTCATATTAATAATTCAATATTCACAGGTGGCAGGACCATCCGATATCGAATTTTGAGGCAGAGTATTCCTTTTTTACCTCTCACATGTATGAAAAAAGGATTTTTCAGATATGCTCTTCTTTTTAAAGTCGCAGATTAAAGTAAGGCATATTTTCATAAATATTAGTGAAATATTACATTAGAACATTTTATATGTGTACGTAAATTAATTAAATGTAGTTACGATAAACTGTAGTCTACTAATAGGATCCGAAATGCAGAATAGGTACTCGTTCCTTAGCACGATAAGGCAAAATGGACCTATTTTTGAACTTCCGTACATTAAAGAAGCATACTGCAGCAAATATTTAGTTAGAACTAGTTTTCTAGACGTTTATATAACAGAGTTCAAACAAAGGTTTAGAAACGTTTTCTCAAACTATTTTTATTCAACTCTACGCTTTAGTTTAAAAGCTGATGTATATACCACATAACTTCCTTATATATTCCTTCAGAATATTAATTTATAACCGCTTTTTCCTGCATTTCATTTAAACTTATTGAATTGAATTTAATCTACTTCGATAAAAGAACATAAACCACAATAGAATAAATGCACTCCTTAAAATTCACTATATTTTTTTACCATAGCGACACTCTGGCGTTAGGTTTACTTAACAGCGTTACATCTCATTAATTTTATAACTCAAAATGCAAAGAAATTATATCATCTGAAGAATTATCTAGTCGTTGAGACATGTTCTATTCAAATACTATAATAAAACTAAAATGATGTATAAAAGAAATTAAACAAATAAAAAAGAACAGTTGTTCACTGACGATTCAGCCCCGCTTATCTAATGCGAATGCGCTACTCGTAAACATTTTCCTCTGCCCGAGACAAACTGGCGACAATATTTGCTGCTTATACGAAATATTAATTTCTTCGAATATTTTTCATTCAATTAATTCAGTTCTTATTTTCCAGCAAGGCAAAAATACGTAAAAACTCAAAATAGATTCATTAAAGATTGAAAGATACATTAAAACATAAAACACCAAGTAAAGTCAAAACAATTAAAAAACCTTTTACAATTGAAATTACATTTTCTACGCAAAAACAAGCAATTCAACCAGCAATCAAGAAGAAAGATTTTTAGATGTCCAAAACTAAGAGTTACCTTTTGGTATCACTCGGCAAAAAGACACTGAAGGTGCAGAACGAATTAATTCACTATTATGTTTAAGTTTCAAATGTAAACAAATATGGCTGTTACAGTAAAAAAAATTAGGCTTAGTCGCAAGTAAACAACTTTTAAATTGTTGATAATTCTACAAATATTGCATGCAGATTAACTAAAAGCATAAAAACCTTAACCGGAAGATAAGAAGAACATAATTCAATCATTTTTAAAGCAAAAAATGCACAATTTACGGACATATAAGAATAAAAAATCTGAGCTCTCTCATCCGAGTAACACAGTGATCTGTCTATTTATCTATATATATGTATATACTTTTGTTGCGGCAGATTGCAACCAAAAAGGGATGTGCGCAACTACATGTTATAGCAGTCCTATGTACAAAATTTCAAGGTTCTGAGACTACTCGTTTTTGAGTTATGCGAGATACATATGTACGTTACAGACGCCACGAAAAAAATCTCTTCTGAATCTATTTTAAATCAGTTTTGTAATTCGTTTGGGGAAAACGAATCTTTTATTCTGTTATTACTTACAGATGTCACACAAGAACATCGTTAAATTGCATTCGATAGCGGTCAAAATGGATATTTTCATTGAAATATGATACCCGGAATTTTTCGTAATTACAAGACTTCCTTTACTTAGTACAAGGAAGTAAAAATTAATATTGAATTTTCCCTATGAATTCATACCTCAACTTGCTATAAAATATGTAATAAAATAAAAGAATAATGAAAAATAATGATGAAGTTGCCTGCATACATTAAGGAATTTAATATTAAAAATGCATCCATATTTCAGAACAAAAAGGATTGCAGTGCAAACGGAACCTGCTACAAAATAAATTTAACGAGAATGATGAGTGTGATAAGTTTATACTTTCTTCTTTCTTTTCGCCATCGACGGAACAGCTGGCCCACTGGGTTAGGTGCTTTTCAGCCTGTTGGATCCCGTCGATGGAATTTAAAGTATATATATATGAAGAGCTTAGTAGTGTGTCCTCCTGCAATTGACCACGCTAAACGAGGAGCATTGAAATAAGGACCAGAACATGGAAAAAAGGTGCATGATGGGGACTGCTGAGACTAAGGGGAACACTTATTATGGGGCATGTTAGGCAGACATTTATACAGTTACGGTACATGTTGGGCATACACTATTATGGTACATGTTAGGCATACAGTTATATTAATGATAGCTATATAATCAGGTGCAGATGCAAAGATGAACAAATACATTGTACATGTTAGGCATACACTATTATGGTACTTGGTAGGCATGCAGTTATATTAAGGAAATGCTATATAATCAGGTACAGATGTAAAGATGAACAAATACATTACAGATTGTGGGATCCGTTAAAAGAGTGCTGGATTAATCATAAAATTAAACATAATTGGGAATAAAACAAGGAAAATAATAATAAGTAAGACATTAAGTAAATTAATATGTGTACAGAGCGGGCTGCTGACGGCACAGTGTCCAAGAAAAGAAGTCACTCCAGGCTGTCAGCAATGCTTTTAGCAACGGTAGTGCAGTCTCTAATGCGGCTGAGCGCATATTTGTTCTTAATTGTGTTCTTAAACCAAGCCGGCATATTGATTGCAGCTGGTCTTTTTAAATGAGAATTCGCTGTGTGAGGGCAATCAAACACATAGTGATCTGGATCACCAGTACTCCCACAAATACATTGGTCACTGTCTCTTAGGCGAAATCTGTGAAGATACGACATATATGGGCCATGCCCTGTCAGATACTGTGTAAGGTGCGAGGAGCAGCTATTTAAATTCTGGTTAACTTCTGATTGGAAATCATACAGTCTTCTGCCTGTGGTGCTTGTGTCCCAGTAGTTTTGCCACTGCTTCATTAGTTCACATTTGAGTGTAGTTTTCAGATATGAGTGCGGAAGGGGCACAACAATGCTACTCACATGGGGTTCATTGGCCGCGCCTTTCGCAATCAAATCCGCTGCTTCATTTCCTTTAATCCCCGTATGGGCTGGAACCCATTGAACCTTAGGCCTCAGACTTGCAGGACTCGAAATTAATAGTTTTTGTATGTCTCTGACAATGGGATGCCTACTTCGACGGCCCTGGATGGCCTGTAAGCTTGACATTGAGTCTGTGTAAATTACTTTATACCCGCCATTATTAGCAATAAAGTCCAGAGCTGCCTTTAGGGCTGTAAGTTCTGCCTGAAACACTGAGTTGCTGGGGTGAAGCTTCTTAGCCCAGGAATGAATTATGTAGTCACCCTCCATTGCACACCAGGCACTGCCAGTCCCGAGTTCTCCTTTGGAGCCATCGGTATATAGGGCTAAGGATTGTAATGCACTTGGAGGATTACAGTTTGCTTCTATATCGAAGTCTGCAGGGTGGTAAGGAGAGTGGGCAATGTGATTCTCGTAGTCCGAGGATACATAAGTCTTACTCCAAATAGTAATGTCTTGTTTTAGTCTGATCACTCTCACCGCAGCACTCTCGCTCTGTACTATCAAGTGCAGGGGCGGTAGCCCAGCCAATACATTTAATGCAGTGGTAGGAGAGGTACGGAATCCTCTGCAGATGCCCAGAAGAAATGGTCTTTGCGCGGAGTTCAATGCATGTTGCATTTTAATCGTGACATTGACGCCCCATATGGAAACGCCATGAAGAGCTATGCGCTCAGCGACTGTGGCATACCATATTTTGAGCATCTGTGAGGAGACACCCCAGCTAGCAGCAGCTGTTCTCCGCATTGTATTAGACAATTTATGCAGCCTTTCTTTAAGATCCTTGATGTGAGGGAGCCAGGAGAATCTGTCGTCTATAATCACACCCAAGTAGCGAAAATGTCTCACGAATTGTATGTTTCTGTCATGAAGGTTTACACACGGGGTACGCTCGTGCCTTTTTTCCGGGCTAATCACCATTCCTTTTGTTTTTGTTCTTGAAATTGTGAGCTTATGTTCACTGGCCCAGCGGACTATTTTGTCTAGCGCTTTTTGGGAATTTGCCTCGTAGCTTTTACGGCTGTGACCGTTTGAAATCAGCAAGAAGTCGTCAGCATACGCTATTATTTCTGATGTTTCATCATCGTCAAAAAGGTTGAGCGCAGTGTCTGCTACCAGGTTCCACAGAAGTGGACCTAGGCAAGAGCCCTGCGGACAGCCTTTCGTCACCTTTTGCATGTGGACGCCTCCATCCGTTGTAGCTTGAATTCGTCTTTCACTCAGGTAGCTGTAGATCAAATCAAATAAAGTTTTGGGACAATTGATATCTTTGAGACATTTCAAAACATCATGCCACCACAACGAATCGAAGGCACCTTGAATGTCTATGCTGATGACAACAGTATGCAGTTTATTCTGCTTATTTCTAAGTACTGTGTTCCGTAGGTGATACAGTGCGTGATCCACTGACTTTCCTGCTATAAAGCCATATTGCCTAGTATTTATGAGTTTATTGGTATGAATGTAAAAATTCAGTCTTTGAAGTATTATTCTTTCGAGGATTTTTCCCATGGCCGGGAGCAGGCAGATGGGCCTATAAGAAGCAGCCTCATTTGGATCTTTATTTCCCTTCAGGAATAGAGCAACTTCTGCTATTTTTGTGCCTTCTGGAAAGAGACGAATTCTCCAGCACGCCTGTAAATAGGAGAAAAGTATTGCCGGATGCGTGTTATGCATAGCTCTGAGAATACCATTATCAAGCCCATCCGGACCTGGAGCTTTACTCGGATTCAGCTTCTTGATTACGTCATTCAGTTCCTTACTTGTTGGAGGTGGCTCAGAATCAGCAATGGATGAAGTATAATATTGTTCAATACTAGTTCGTATTTCCTTCTGCGCTGTAGTGTCTTTATGGGGATCATCATGCTCGAAAATCGTTTCCAGTATATGTGTCACTATCTGGTAACTAGTGTTGGCATTCTGGCAGATTGACGTAGTTAGACTGGTAGGTTTAAAGATCTTATCATGAGCAACTTTGAATAGTCTACCAAATTTTTCTGTTGCGTTCGTACAATATTTCTGCCAACATTCCAGTTTAGCCTTTGAAATCATTCGTTTATAGACTGCGCGGTTTTTTCTGAATATCAATCCCAATGCCTTTCTTTCATTTGGATCGCGGCATCCTTGAAAGCGGCGCCTAAGGGCCCGAACTCGACTCCGTTCGGCCGTTAACATGGAATTCCACCATGGAGTTTTATTTGGAATAAAGTGACTTCGCCGTTTAAGTATTTTATCACAGACCGTCTGCAATGCATCTATTGCCATATTGTATGCCGTATCAAGCGCTTCTTTATTACTTGCATTTTCAAAGGCTGCTACTAAATGAGAAGCATGGGGCGCTAAAGTACTGCCAAATTTTTGGGAATTTATATATTTTGTTTTCCATCTATTTTTAACTGCGTATTGGTGTTCTAAGTCAATGTCGAATCTAATAAAACGATGGTCACTTAATGATGGGCAATCACTCCAGACATTCCAATTGTTTATTCTTGAGTAAATGGCGGTGGTTGCTAGTGTAATATCTGGCCAGCCCTCTGCCCGTGTAGTCCAGAAAGTTGGATGGCTGTCAGCTGAATTAACTATCGTCAGGCCATGGGATGTTATAAAGTCCAAAACTGGCACTGCTCTTCTGTTTCCCTCTGGTGCGCCCCAAAGAGGGCTTGCGGCATTAAAGTCTCCTGCAACAATTTTGCTGCGAACCGGAAGTGCAACTACATATTCTAATTCAGTCAGTGCTAATGTGATATCATGTGAGGGCGGAATATAGACACTTGTGAAAGCAATATTCCCATTAGGGCTCTCAAGCTGAATTGTGATTGAGTAATCACCTTTGTACATTAGTAATGGTGTGAGCGGACCGTTGTACACTATTGCTGCTAGATTACTAGTTGACTGAAAGACCTTGAAAGAACTCATGCCTACAATTTTTCCATTTGCCGTGTAATATTCTTGCAGTAGGGCCACTGGAAAGTTATTTTCCATTATAATTTGGGCTGCGTTGTTTGTTGCAGCCTGGCATCTCTGGAGGTTCCCCTGTAAGACGGAGAAACCCTCAAGTATACTCTTGTGTACAAGACCCTGCATTTTGCTTAATGTTGATAAGCTGCTCTGAGGCGACTGAGCTCTGCTTTGTATGCTGGGCATATTCCTGCACTTGCCAAGTGTGTTACTTCGTATGTTGTGCCTAGTTTCTTATTCGAATCTTCACAGTTGATACAGTGAGGCGTAGTTGTAGTACACTTGCCAACTGCGTGTCCTTTACCACAGGTAGCACACGCGGGGGATGACTTGCAAGTGTGGCTGATATGGCCTAGCTTTTGGCAGTTGTAACACCTCTTTACTTTGAAAAATTGTCTAAACGTGCACGAGTTAAAACCAATGAAAACACGGGGGTGGTCTTTTACAAGGTCAAAACTGCTGGTGTGAATATCGACAATCCAATTATTATCACCTGGGGACTTACGTACAGGTGTCCTTGGTGTTATGTGGGAATGTGTAACTGATGGTGCCAGATTCACAAAAGCCTCACTTATATCGTCAGCTGTGGCCGAGGCTGGCACACCATAAACTATCACTGATGTTTTTCGACCGTTGGGAACTCTCACAGAAACTGTTGAAGAAAGCGCAGGTGTTTCTTCTATTGATTTCCGAAGCACGTCTATATGCTCCCTAGCAGTGCACCGCACCAACAATTCCTTGGCCCGGGTAGGGCGAACTTCTTCAACCGTTATGCCTATGGCTCTTGCGTTTATCTTGGAAGTAAGCTGGGCCCTAACCTGCTCAGGAGTTTGATCGGTGTCGTTGGGCTTAATTAGCAACACGTGTTCGGATTGCTTTTTTCCAAGCGGCTTTGTAAGGCGTTTTTTCTTTCGAACTTCAGTGAAAGGAAGTTCGTTTGTTTCTGTTTGAAATTGTGTATCTCCTGTAGTAGCAGGGAGTTCCGTAATAGGCGCAGTAGGAGCAATGGTATTCGAAGTATCGCGCTGCTGTTGTAATGCCTGAATTTGCCCCTGCAGCTGAGCGTAAAATAACTCTTGTTCAGCTATTGTGTTGCGAACTGTATTTACAAAGCTGGTAACTTGTTTCCTGACGGATGCGTTGAGTTTTTTAGACTCTTTAGAATGTCTAATGAACAACTGTAGTTGGTCACAAATGAAATTGATAGCCTCTATTCTGGAGGCGGAAGTAGAAGAATTTGTTGTGCTCCTGTCTACCGAAGGGAAGTCTTGTTTATTGCATGTGGAGCTAATTGAGTCCGCTGAAGTGGTTGGCGTAACTGGATGCATATTAAATCACAGTAATGCACATAGAGTAATTAAAAGCGCAGTAGAAAGCACGGAAATCACAGTTTTAGGGGGGGAACACAAAGTAAGTGTAAGCGCAGTATATACCACTGTAGAAGATGGTATTCGGTGACAACACTTCGCGTGCTTGCTAAAACTAGCGCTAATGGCAGGGAGGTGTACACTAACAAAGAAAAACCGCCAGCAGTGCACTATAACATTATAAAATTGAAATGACAAATAGTATCTTATACTTAGCAAATTACAATTGCAGGTACACAATAAAATTGCAGTTAAAAAAATATGTATTGTTAAGCAAATTAAAACACAGTTAATCACGATAAAATTCAGTAGCAACTGATATTAGCACTTATTAATTTAAGTATATATTAACAAAAACGAGAATAATAATTGTATTACTGGTAATTATAATAAACAAATAAAATTATATGAGCTAGTTAAATTAATGCACACTTAATAAGTTCAATAAGCACATAATAGTTAATAAGTTCATAAGTCAGCAAAATTTTTTACAGTAACTACTATTACAGAAATATTTATCACACAACCCTGAAGAAAGATAAGAGCAATAAGATAATAGCAATAGTATGCTTTTTGCTAGAGTCTGAATTTAGAATAAATTAATTCAAGTCGTGAACTAACTAGTGAATACTTCAAGATAATTGAATGCAGTCTACCTGTTGCAGTCTTCTCTTGATTCTGTATAATCCAAATAGTGTATAATCCAAATAGTCCGTAAAGCAACAAAACTTTTATCAACAAAATCTCCGTTAATCACTGCACATTTGAGTATGAAGTTCGGAAAGAATTTCACTGAAGAAGCACTTGAAAATAGATGCAAAACTGCAGTCAGGCTTCGTATAGATGTCACGTGGTATATTCAATCAATTATCAATTATTTCTGAACGATGTACATTAACATCATAAAATTAACACCTCCACATACTTGATAACTTTCTACAACTGCTGATGCACGATTCGATGTTCAAGTGTCGACCCTTCCGCCTTTTTTTCGCAGAAATGTGAGAGCTCAGAAACAAGCAGATCCGAGTTCTTCCCGTTCACTCCGATTCCCCGATAAGTTTATACTGTGTAATGGCATATTTTAATCTTTTAATAGTTATTTTTATTTATAACAAGCCTTTCTTCGCCTTTCTCGTTCCAACCTACGTTTCGCTGCCGAAATGACTTTTCAGGATTACGTATTATGTAAATGAGATAGAAACAGTATTTAAGCTGCAGCCTGGATCACTTCACAAGAAGAGCGTAGAGGATTTAGAACAGCATGTTTTACCTTCCGGGCCACGTTGCTGCTAGTAGCCGAATCTTACTCCTATTCGGTTGTATTGTTACGTGCCAACTAGTATGTTCCGATGATCTTAAATGAGGGCCAACTCTTGTTAGTTAATTCTCTGTAGCTTCGACTTGTTTTATTTTAATTAGTATTAGATTAGTTTCTTATTTTCTATTTGCAGTTGAAGCTCAAGAGGAGACTTATTGTAAGCCCGAGAAGGTGGCATCTGTTCTTTTATTTTGAGTTGGTATAAAGGATAAATTTAACCCTTCATTGGACTCTTACTGACTAGAACTCTGCGATAAGTCGTTACACAGTTCTTCAATATTCTAAATAGCTAGGATATAAAGTATATTGCTAGGATATAAGATGTATATATTAGATACAACAGGTTCGTCAATATTCAGCTCCAGTTTCTTAACAACATTTTTAGATCTTTCAGAGATTGCGAACTGATAGATGGTCAATTATTTTATACGAAAACTACGAATAATAACAATGAATACCGACCTGATTCGCCCCTGGCAGCTCATGGTGGCATTCGGAAAACCATCCAACACGTACGCGAAGCAGTTTATTTTCTTGAAATGCAAAAGTTAACAAAGGCGTATGTCCAGTCTTGTCCAATATGCCAGCTAGTTAATTACGTTAATTTCCGCTCGGCCGGGTTTCTAAATAGCATTAAATCAGAATTTCCAAATGAAATAATTGGCGTCGATTTATTGGGCCCTTTCCTGAAAACTCAGTTAAATAAAAGTCGGTATTTTCTTGTTATGGCTGACCATTTCAGTAAATGGACCGATATTGTTCCCCTAAAACGAGCTTCTGCGAAATTAGTTACTGATTCTATTTTAAATAAATATATTTTAAAATACGGGGCGACCCTAAAAGTTATATCGGATAATGGTCCTCAATTTATAAGCAATAGTTTTGAAGACATGTGTCAAAAACTTGACATACTTCATTTAAAAATGGTCCCGTATCGGTCGCAATCAAATATATCGGAACGGGTCAACAGAAATATAGTTAAAATTATTCGTAGTTATATTAAAAAATTTCGTAAAAGCTGGGATAACTATGTCAATATGAATTAGCTTTCACCCTTAGGGCCGCCAAACACGACACGACGGACAAAACTCCTGCTGAGTTATTCTTAGGCAGGAAGATTACAAACCCACTGGACAAATTGTTTTATGCTCAAAAAAGGGCCACTGAATTTCAAATGGCGGGTATAGAAAAGTTCATTAAGGAGGCAAAGGAAAACACTGAAGTATCGCATAGAAAACAAAAGCTTTATTGTGGTATGAAAAGACGGGAAGTAACTTTTAATATGGGGGATGAAGTACTTAAGCTAAAACATTCACTTTCTTCAGCGGCGGAAGACAAAGTAGCAAAATTTTGCCCACGTTTTGAAGGGCCATGCAGTATAAAAAAAGTAACCCACGCTGTAGTAGTCTTAAAAGCCAAGAATGGTGAAACATTTACAGGAAATATCGACCAAATCAAGTCGTTTTACAATCGAGATAAAATAAAAATCTTTGAAGATCTTTTTCAGGATCTGGCACAGCAGGCACCATCTCAAGACATGACACAACAACAACGCCCGAAGAGTCAGCCACAAGTACAGATATGAACAAAAAAAGAAAAGCGCCCCCCCCCCCGATGAAAGACCGGAGATAACAAGAAAAGGAAGATATTCCGCCGACCAGAAAACGGAGGACACGAGCGGCTCCAACAGGAGGAAGATGGAAACTCTAACAGTATGAAGAAGGCGAGAAGAAATGGCCGCAGTTATAGCACCTGTGACGTGAAGCCAGACGTCGATTGAACCAAACTGTTGTCTTCGCAACGTTTCAAGAATGGACGGCAAGACGCAGGGCTGAATATCACAAAGATAAGTAAAACTTTATGTTAATTTTTCGTTCTTACTGCAAGTGGCAGGATTTAAGAAGAAGTTTTACCTCATGTGAGGTCCACCTTTATAGCCAAAAAGGCGAGGAATGTGTTTTACCTATATGTTACTATGTTTTTCAACTACTCGCGAGTAATCTAAAATTATTGTATAATAGTAAAGTGTAAATACTTGGGTATTTAAACGAATTTGTAGCTGTATAAGAAAAGTACCTTAAAAACATTTTAAAAGTATTGAATAAAGCTGTATTTAAAAGATTCTGCTAAGAAAAGACATTTTAGCCACAAAGATTTGTGAAATGTAGTCGTTAAATGTAAAAGAAACAGCACTTGCTTTCAGTGGGAGAAAGTTAACTGTATGTTTTCAAATGTGTGGAATTAATGGCCTGTTAATGTGCTCTTAGTATATACATGTGAACTGTTCCGGAAAAATTAATGACGTTTGTTAGCCAACTATGTCAGTTTAAAATTAAGTGCTATAAGTTGCGTTAATTTTCTATGCTTAAGTTTCCATTTTACATTTTCAGCAAATATTTATTAGTTAACAAAAAAATATGAAATTGAAAATTACCCTTCTTTCCATCTTGCGCTCATAAATCATTATGCCAGTTTTTACAATTATTAAACAATCATCAAATTTTACAATTATTAAAACCTGAAAAACGCATGTCTGCAATGTTATCATCATGCGATGATTTGTAAATACTTTTTTTACCGATATTTTCGACTGCGGTGTTTTTAAACTGCGAAGTTTTTAAACCGCTTTATTTTCGACAACGATGTTTTAGAACTGCGGTGTTTTCTGTTTGCTTTATTTTCTCCCACGATGTTTTTTTACCACGACGTTTTCGCCTTGCGTTGTTTTCTCCGCCACATTTTCGTCCGCGATGTTTTTGCCGCGATGTTATCGGCGGACATCCTAGGTTAGATAGTTTTAGCGAGGAGTTTTTCTAAAAGATTGGCCGCGCGTTAGAGTTAGAATTTCATTTCAAACTTATTAACTCTGGCGGGAAGTATGTAAGGATCATAAGTTTGACTAACGTTTATTTTATTTTAAAACTTTACTATCATCTCTTATTTTCCACTTCCGACCAGAACTAACGCGTGAATATGTTTATGCAAATTGTACTTGCTAACGCTTAAGTATTTAAGTTGTGGCTTTTTGCCAAGAGCGTAGTTGAAGGAAAGAAAGTGAGCCATCTTGCCACGAGTCTTCACGCTTGCTTGCCATCAGTTACTGTCCGCCTTTAAGGCCAGAGGTTTTAATCTTCTTGAAAGCTAAAGACGTATTGTAGTTTTCCGCAGTTTGCGTACTAAAGATGTAGTAATTTAAAAGGCCAGTCATAATGTTAGTCATCTGTGTGAAATATTAAAAGTTATCTCTTATTTAAATTTTATTTAGTTAGTAGTCTTATATTTTTACGTTCAGACCGCAAGTGGTTGGTCTTTGTATCCTAGAGTGCGGAAGCGTCTGTGAATACGTAAAAAAAATAAAGGGTAATTTTAACCCTTCTCATCTTGTCGTCTCATCTTGTCCCGCATATTCAGATTCACCCTGTATATTTCTTCTAATTATTGTTTCGGCAAGAAATGTATCAGACTTGCTTACCATATTTATTTAAGCTGTCTCTGTTTAAATTCAAGTTTTCCTTTTTTTTATTATTTCAGGCATGCTGTGCCAGAAAAATGCAAAAATAAGCAAATTAATAAACAATTAATTACAACGCAGAAAACATCGTTAACATAATTGTTTGATTCCTCGTTTCCCAACTGGCCGCATTTCCTTGCAATCCAAAAGAGTATCAAGGCGTGCCATTTCTAAAATGATTTAACTTGCTGTTGAATTTGAATACAGTTTCGAAAAAAGCTGAGGCTCTTCTTAAGTCTCAGAATGCTTTCATTAACTTTAATTGAGATAGAATTTAACCTTTTGCGAGTCACATAAACGTTGATTCTTCTAGTACCAAGGCTATGTTATTATGAAATCGCTTTACTTCAATTATTTCTGTTGCCCAGGGAACTGAAGTACGTATATTTCAGAAGTGAATAAAATCTAGTTAAGTAAATTTTAATTATTATTTTGAATACGAATGTTTAATATATATTTTTCCTTAAAAAAAATTTAACGACAAACTTAAATAAAGGAATGTTTTTAATAAATTTAAATAGGATAGGGGAACAGTGAATCCTTTCGCATGTGTGCTTTTGAAATACCCGAGTAATATAATAATTCAAATTTCGAAAGCACATTTTAAAACTTTTGGCAGGAATTTTTGAAATATGACTTACAGAATAAAACAACACTGTTAAACAAGAATACAATAACACTAAAGTTAGGAAAATAAAGAAACCGAATACGTGATTTATTTGGAAGCCCAAGAAATATTTACATTTCCTCTGTTTCCACGAAGAAAAGTGCAGAATCCTAGTATCATGTTTTTATTTCTTGAAATACTTAGGAACCTTTCCCTTGCGCTTAAAAAAGTCCACAAAATAATAAGTTATATGTAAGTATTAAATAATGTTTTCGATAAATATTTACATGAAGAAATTAGAGTAGAATTGAAAGAATTGAAATATATTAGAAAATACAATAGGACATTTCTCAGATTTAATCAACAGTTATACTTTTTCTTATTCTAGTTTCCGGATTTTTTCGTCCAGGTATCATGTAAATTTAATATTTCATATCGGATGAGTTTGTATGTAGTAATATATACTTCTTCCTTTAGCTATATGTCTCATTCGAATTCAATTCGCTAGATGATTTCCCACTGGGTTATAGCCTTTTTGGTTCCTTATAATCCATATTTTATAAGCTTCTTTCATTTCCGTGTGAAGCAATATGAATAATGTACGTAGTACTTGTTGTAGATCACGAAATACACGTATAAAAATGTAACATAAGGCACATACACCAATTTTCTTCCTTTGGGTGACGTTACATTGTGACTTCGTGACTGTCTGCAAAAACTGCGCATTAACGCATGTTTTCTCATTCTAATAGCAATAAAAAATACCTATTTAGATTCAACTGAACACAAAAAGCGCCTTGTTCGTGCTTTCTATATCTCAGAAACAGTTATGTTGCCCAGTGTTAAAAACCTGGTCTCGCTGTTTTATAGAGTAGTTCTGCTTTAAGGGAAAGGTCATATGGATGTCTTATTTATTCCAAAAATCATATTCAATACTTCTCGGACTCTTTTTCATAGATTTAACTTATTATTGGCATATATTTTAAGGAAGCGATACCGTGATTGAAATTTATGCCTGAGTGTCTAATACTCTAATCCAAGCTTTCTTTTCTTTACAGTTTTCTATTTTCTGTATATCTCTTTTTTTAATTTAGCAATTTTTATAATAAATGTTCCCTTTTAATTTCATTGCCATTCACCTTTAGAGAAAAAATTATTTTCTTGCTTTTGATGGCTTTTAGCATTATCAACAAATGCCTTTCGTCCTTTGGGAAATGGCAAATGATAACGTTTTCCAAGGATAATGACACAGATGAAATATGAAATAAAACGATATAAACGTGTATAAAAATCATAATTTTTCATGCATTTTATTTCTGAAACGATAGTATCAAAACGTAAACCTATGTAGAATGTTGCAGGTCAACGCTTTACATTCAGAAAAATTTTCATAAATTCCGAAGGATTTTAATCTGATTAATTAAATTTGCTTTACGCTTTCTATTGTTCTTTGCTCTTTCTTTATAATACAGTGCTGTATAAAGGAAGAATGTTCATACCCAACTAACAAAGAATGTTCATTAAAGAAGAAATAACTGGCACTGAAAAACAGTGTTATAACTATCAACAACGAGGTTTGTTTGCTATGTCAGTTCTCTCTCTCTACTTATCTTTATCTGCGTTTGCCTGTCAGTAAATTAATTAATTGGCCAAAAAGTAAAGTTATCGGCAGTGGCCTCCAATGAGAGTGTTTCGCACGTGCTGAAATTAAACTCTAAATTTATTTTATGTTTTTGTCGTTCTTGCATATCGCATCCGTTTGACAGCAACATCACATCAAGCCACGAATACGTTCCGACCAACAGCGTAAGAGTTTAATTTTTCTTGGCTTAAGCGTTGAACACTTTATGGGTGGCAATACGAATTTTTCCAGATTCTTTTTAATTTCGAAGAAATGTCCCCTGCGGGACGGATCTGAGAGTATTTCACTCTATTATCTTACCAAGAACATCTCTAGAGGTCTTTCATCTCAATAACACTTTAAGTGCCCCCATGCCGCCAAGACACTGTTACGCTTACAAATATCCATGCCACTTCCGTGATTCGAACTTGGGATGACGGTTATGGCAGTCGGCTTTACTATCACCATGCCAACAGGGCGAGTATTTTTTTTTGTTAATGATATATATTGTGTCCTAATCCCTGAGAGGCGGAAGATTATATTTAATCTGTAATTTAGTTTCATAAAACTCTATATGTTGTAGAATTGAATAAATATTTTATAATATTTACTTTTGCTTTGGTGCTGTTAATAAATTCCTGCTACGGAATATAACCAGTATCAGCATTGTCCAGCCTGCTCTTTAATGAGCTATTAAACTACATAAGTGCAGTAAAGGCACTAATTTATTAAATCCATGATAAATTCTGTTAACGAAAATTTTATTACCAGATATATGAGAAAAGGAAATTTGAATTAAGCAAAACATTTCGATTTCCCTCTTCATGAAATACTTTTTCTTCTCGCAATTGAAAATTTGCGTACGAAAAAATCAAGATAAATTCTCCAATACTTTTCAAGATTTAAGCTTACAAAACTCGATAATGGGTCTATCCCAAGACACATTCAATGAAAAGACTATTTTTCATTCTTGATGCCTTTTAGAAGGATTAAGTTAAATATGTCAGCAGACGACCTTCTTTGTCGAATGAAAAGTACTTCGAATTCTTCCAAATCAGAATTTCTTAAACTGCTAAGTCCCATTTTCGCCACCAAAGTACCTAATACTTCTCAGGAAGCTATCCGAAGTACTACCGGAGGACATGTCTTCATTTTAGCAGAAGCAATTGAAGGGAACCACGACGCACTTAAAAGCTTTTAACGGAAGCTAAAACGTTAAGTTTCAACTCTTCCGCGAAAAGGCATTTGACAGCAAGAGCCTTGCGATTCTCACATTATCGATCATCGAAAAACGCTGAGTATGAAGTAGCGGTGGAAGGAAGAAAAAGAAAGCTAAATACTGAACTGTAACCATGAATTCAAGGCTCTTAAGGGAATTAAGTATAGAGATATAGAGAGCTAAAGCTATATTATATTACATTCATACTACTAAAAAAAACTGACTGTGCACATTGTTCCTTAAATTTCTCTTCAAAGAATTATCATAGATATATAAATAATTATAAAATTTGAATCATAGTTTTATGAAAGTAGTCTAAACGTTATGAAGAGTTCTATTGAAAAGGATTACCGTTTCCTTAAAAAAGTCAGCATTACCACGTTATTTAAGTTAAATTAAAACGTTCCACAGCACTATGTGAAAAATTGCTAAGGGAAAGACAGTTCATTTCTTAATTTTCACTTGTCTAAAACAAAGAATAAAGCATATTTATACAGAAAGAAGTTTAAAATGTTTGCATAAATTAGCACAGTAAATAAAAGATAAATATCAAAACTAAATGAAACCACGTTGAGTCGTAGACAGACATGCTGTGTAAAGAATCGGTGAAAAAAAGAACTTCATGCAAACAAAAAATGTTTAGATTAGCCCGAATTGTTTATATTTGTTCGCCCAAGTCGCTATCTGTATGACTCTCTAAACAGGCAATTAATATGCACGAAGAACTGATGTAACTTGAAATATTGCAAATGAGAGAAAGCAATGCACATTTTTAATGGAAAAGAAAACTAAATAATATAAGAAAAATGCATCATTCTTATTAAGTTTCCATTACATCGATGTTATCATGCAATATATTCAAATTTTTTATCTTCCACTATGCAATGGTTACACGGTACCAAAAAAAAAATCTACACCGCGGGAGATTATGTATCAGCAGTTCTAAAGATTTGCTCTTTTTAAATTATTTATATAAATACATTTATATGTAAATAAAATGCAAGAGACAAAACAATATTCTGTAGGAAATTAAAACTTGATATTAATTCTTACAATATCACGAGAAAAATTTTACCATAAAACACACGTTTTTATATATTTTCACAATAATCTAATTTTTGACATATTCATCATTTCATAACGGGATCCGCAGTTCATTTTGAAACTCATGCAACTAATTGCTGAAATTGTTAATCTGCCTGGAATTTTACGAAATAAATGTTTTTTAGCTCAAAGGCCAATTTGCCCAGAAATTTCGTTTGAGCATTTTGCGTTGGTTCACAATAAATGGCGTTTCACCTTTCCAATTGTTGCCACCAAATATTGCAGTTCTGCGTTATATTTAAAGAAATTAAATAATGAAGAATCTGCATGGATGCATGGATGTTTCTCGCACTATGAAAAAATAACTGTACCTAGAGACATCAAATTTTGAATAACATAGTCCTCCAACCGAACATGGACACTCGGAAGGCCGAATTTTAAATTTCGAATTTGTTTTATTATCTATTTCTAATTTGGTAGAACTTTAACGAATTTTTGATTAACAAACTCAAAGATTTCAAAGGGAGCAATGGCAACACGGTGCCAAAAAAAAATCTACACCGCGGGAGATTATGTATCGGCAATTCTAAAGATATGCTCTTTTTAAATTATTTTGTGGTATTGCTGTTGAATCGAATTTAATGGTAAATGCGAAGAAAATGATATTTAATAAATAAGGGTAACACACAAAACGTTAAAAAAACGCCCTTTTGGGGGTAATATAAAATCTGAAAGCTTTCAGAATGTTTTTCTTCTCTTTATTCCCCTACAGGGGGCACTAGCGATTTTCAGGCTTTCGCCATTACGAAGGCCAGAAATGGCGACCATTTTATGTGGAGGCACCTAAAAGGCGGCCACCGTTACCTCTTATGAAGAGATAGACAATTTACATCCATGCCTTCTCCGGGATTCGAACCCGGGCCCTTTGGCATAGCAGTAGGCTCCCTAACAACTATATACCGTCTAGACGGCACGAACACAAATGTTTGCTCTGTTCACTTCTTATCGAAAAATTAAGTGTTTTTATTCAACATATTACTAGCACTTGAAGCAAATGGAATCGAAATATGTACTTTCGAAACGCGTTCTGTCATTTTTGAGTCATGAAGCTTTATAGGCTTTTCATGACTTTTCTAACTAACGTCATTTCGAATAGCTTTTTTAGCCATTAAGGTCACTTAGTGTTTGTAAACTATTATTCTGTGTCGTATTTTATTATGTCATGATAATATTAGTTTAAGATATGTCTAAAAATGAATTACATTAAATTCTTTATACTTCAGCTTTAGTGAATTTTGATTTTATGATTGAAATTAATTTTTAAATCTAAAATACAAATGTATCCCGCAAATTTTTTTGAATATTACATGATTGAAGCTTTTTAAACGCTTCTATCTAAAGAAGATTTGTTTACTAAAAAATTCTTCAAAAATTGCTTGAAATCGGATTTAAAAGACTTCTTAAAATTGTAGAAGTACCCAAAACGTAATTTCTAAGGAAAACATTGTTTCAAGAAAGCAAAATATAGTGTCTAACAAAAGGTACTATTAACAAACAAAACGTATGCATACAGAAGTAATGTTTTTAGACAAATCAGGTGATTTTTGCTGTCAATAGCTACTCAGCTTTGTTGGACAAAAAGTGTTTTTAACCCTTTAGAAGCTCCAACACATTTTTGTTTTTAATAGAGAATTATTTCGGTGTCCGTTGAAAACATCTACCGGCTAAAATATCGCGGAAGTAAATCTCGTTGCACAGAACAAATTCTTGGGAGAAAAGTGAGCAAGGGGAAAATATCGCAGTATAAACATCGCCTTCGAAAATAAAACGATTTAAAAACATTTCATATTTAAAGCATTGTAATAAAAAATAGTGTAGTATAAAATAAAGCACTTTCAAATCATCGCAAGTCTGTAAATTCGCAGGCATATGTTCTTTAAAAGTTCGAAATGTGTCTTAATGCTCTGTGAGCGCAGGAAGGAATAAGGAATATTTTTACCTCTATAATATTTTACCTCTTTGAATTAACTAATAAATGTTTGCAAAAAAAAAAAACAAGATAAAATGTAGAATTCAAAACTGCAAATGAGTAGAATTTATGCTATGCATACTAGTTAAGAGAATTTTAAATTGATGTAAAAGTTCATACTATAAAAAGACAATATTTAGTTAAGCTCTTTTATAAAGTCGCGTTGGTAGTTTTTCACTCAAAACTTAGTCTAAAAAATTATTAGAAAGGAGAAAATGAGTAAATGTGTGATGTTACATTTAAAATTGTTTAATTAACTGTCAAACTATAAAATTTATTTCTTTCACCTTTGTTAATCTGATATTCTTTTATTAAAAATTAAGTCTTATTTTATTTAAGTTTATTCGTCTTCTTAAAGTGTCGTTAGATAGCTACATGATATTTCAGTGGAGGATCTGGATTTATTGGATTATGAAAAAGCACATTAGGGCTACCGGCCTAAGCGGAGGAATGCTTGAAGGATTTTCTCAGGAACTGACTCCTATCCTCGTTAGAAAAAGCACCAAAATTCAACGCACCCAATTCATTTGTCAGTTAGACTACCAGTATTCTGCGACTTTGCCACAAGAGTACACCATGTATTACAAACGGTGAAGCAATAACTAAAATATTTTCGAATAAAATATTTCCGAAAAAATTAAAATTAAATATTTTTAACGTGTTTTAAGTAAAGAAGAAATGTCTAAATGTAAAGTTAAAGATAAAGAATACTGTTTAAAATGCCTTTCACGATCCCATTCCATGTAATTTAAGTCTTTTGTGGATGTGGTTGTCTTATAGTATCAATGTTTAATACCTATGCTTATTTATGCTCTCAGAAACAAAAGTCTGTTAAGGATATAGTCACCAAGAGAGATCACTTATTTCTGAAAACTATCTGCTTGTACATTTTCTGAATATAATTTTAAATATGAGTCTTCCCAATGAATGATATTAAAACGAATTAGCTTCCGTCAATATTCCCCTGCTAAAATGTCCACCATTGCTAAGTGGTAACGTCGCTGAATATTTGTAAATTCGACCCGGTGAACGAACTAAAAAAATGAAGTTTTTGTGGCTTTCCTAATGTATAATATAGATACAGAATAGTAGAGAAATTTCTCCACAAAGCCATTCCGCCCTTTTCGCAGATAGCTCTAGTATAAATCAATGAATCTATTAAATGCAAATAAAATGTGCCTAAACCAATAAAGAATTGAAAGATTATGTAGTTGCCTCGGACATATTTCGTCATATATAAGGAATCAACATTCAAACGATTAAGTGAAAGAAAATAATTTTTCAATTTGTGTAGTTAACTGAGCAGCTTCAATGAAGGTAACTTCATGTATGTACACCTTTTCCGTTTTTAAAATATATTTTACATAAAAATCTCTCCGACAGCTTTATAAAAAGAGATGTTTAGTGATGTTTAATAAAAGAGTTATTCGGTCAGATTTCTGTTAACTGCTACACGTATCATTGAGGACTTATTCATTTCCAGATTTTGAATGCATAACTTTCCTTCTTGTTTTTTAGCAAAAATTTATTAGTTCACTAAAAATAAAATATAGAAATAAAAATATTTCTTCTTCCTTTTTGCTATCACAGATCACTATGCGAATGTATTTGAAGTCTGAAAATCACATGTCTGGAGATTATTTACACGTGCGATGATTTATAATAGTTGTAGGTGCGATGACACGACATCACGGGATGATTTGTAGGTGCTTTACTTTTTCCCGCCCCGATATTTAAAAACTACGTTGTTTTTCAACAGCTTTATTTTCGACCACGATGTTTTATACCACAATCCATGCGATGCTTTCTCCTTGCTTACTTTTCTCTCACGATATTTTGTACGACGACGTTTTCGCCTTGCTTTGTTTTCTCTGCAACGTTTTGCCTGTAACGGTTATTTTGAATATATTAGATTTAAAGTTTTAAATCTAAGTGCTATCTCTTTACGTTTTATAAAAAGTAAAATAACTATGAAGAAAATGCTAACTTTAAGGGCAAATTAATTAAACAAAATTATGGTAGGACAAATCATACTCTTTTCTTCGATAACGAGGAAGAGATAAAAGAAGATATTTTTATGAAACAACTTGAAAAGTAATACGCCTTTTATAGTGAACCAACGCAAAATTCCATTTTGAGCTTAATAGCTCTTTCTGGGTTGGAAAGGTTTCTATAATGCTTACGTAATTTATACGGATACGCAAAAATATTTATTTTTATGTATATAATTTTCATTATATATATATGTACGTAAGATATAACAAAATACGATGGCTCTTTAAAAATAATTGGCGACCTCAAAATTAACATTCTAAATTTGGTGCTCTCTCCCTAAATTTACCTGTTCTCCCAAATTCGAGATCATTCCAAATTACATAACACTGCTTGAAAAAGGTAACTAAAAATAATATTAACCAATCATAGCTTAGCATACTTTCTGCACCTACGAAGTATAAATACTGAGTCACGACTACTACGCTTCTTTTTTCCCCTGATATACATGCAAACAACTCTACGCCGCTTTCCTTCCTGAAATAACGTCGCATTTTTTATGTTTGCATATAAGACATTATCGTTATTGCTATGATTAAAGAGTATATTGTCTACAAGAAATTATTCTAGTGTGCCTGAAGATTTGCAAATAATGATGATAATTGGCTAAATTTAGTTTGTTATCAACTCCTTTCTCTCGCCGTATCACTCGGCTATCGCGACTGTGCTTCGAAATCATTATCATAGGGTAAGGTTGCTGTCGATGGGCCGGCTCCTTCAGTGAGCCACCTCCATTACTTGCTATTGACACTAGGCGCTATGTGTTATCTCTTTAGTGTGTTACCTGAAGCTTGAAAAGCGCCATCTTGATTGTGAGTTGATGCACGCTCATACAAGGTTGCTTTACAAGAAGGTAAGATTTTTGTACTTTTATTCTAATGTAGTATCAATGAAAACCAAATATGGATATCAGTAAGACGTTACTAGTGTTTTAGTTGTCACTGCTAATATTTAAAACTGTGTTAAATCAGCGCTATTTGGCTGTATTAACAATGGTTGTTTTCTTTGTTATAACCGAAGTCACGAACGTATTACATTACCGACTGCTAGTTGCCTTCAATGAGCCGCCTGCTTTGCTATGAATGGGCTGATGGCCCAAACATGGAAACCATAGTGAAGCTAATATTTAAAAAATTTTTCTAGGTTAAGAATAAAATGTCACGATATCTGATTTAGTAAAAAGCTATCAGAAGTAATTAAATCTATAATTAGATAATGACCTCATTGGCTTTGTTATAAAAATAATTATAAGCTATTAGTGGTCTGTGTTAATTTCTAATTAGCATTTTATATTTATGAATCGTTCTCAAAATAGTTTTAAACATTTTATCGATTTGTATTAAGATGATACTGAATTAGAAAGAAAATAGCCACCTGTCCAATGAAGGCGATTGGTTTCTTTCATTGGACCTGTGACGCTTATTTTTATTTTTTTAATATTTACTGAACATTTCATAATTGTAACGTCTATTTCTAGATATGTGTAGTATGAAAATTAATATTTACATTAACATGTATAAATCTGTGAAATTGCCGAATTTAAGGGTCATTTTGTTCAAGTGGCCTATCGATAGCACACTTATTCTAAAAAATGAGCTTGAAATATTATGAAAACCTGGGTATCTGTTTAATCTTTAGAAAGAGAAATATTATTCCTTAATCGTAGTAAGCATTATACAGCAAAATATTCCCGACATTTTTAATGCATAATGATCATTACATTATTAATTACTTCCTTCTGAAACTTGACGCAGAGTTTTCTATTCATTTTCAAGGGGCATAGTATCACTGATGGAAATTAAATATTAACGTGTTCATTTCATAAGATCAGCTTTAATTCTAGGAATTATAAATCCTGTTCTGAGGGTTGAAGTTCTACAGCTGTATGAATCGACCGGGAGCTGAAAATGCATTTCCAATTACTCAAAGGACTGGATTATAAGTTCCACTGAAGGAAATTAGAAACGGATTTTACCTTATTTACATAAAATAATCAGATCTATTGTAAAAGACTGATATCAGTCGCAATCGTTCTTATTAGAATTAGTTATTTAGTATTTTGTGATTTTCTGCAGCAGTATTCATTATCATATTAATATAGCTTTCGAAATAAACTTGCTTTTCACTCACTGGATTTAATTTTATTCTCATTTATGTCCTTACTCGCGTGAAAATGATAAATGCATTTTTTGACTTACAGACTTAGATTTACATACAGCCAGGCATTTTGATATTTTAAAGTCAACGTTTAAATGAATTTAATCTCTTAAACTGAATGCCAAAAACTCAACAATTTTCTTTGCTAATTAAATTCCCGTACATTCAATTTCAGAGGTAAGAATAAAACGATAAAAGTATTTATTATACCGAGTTTGATAAAATTTATTCCCATTTCGCTATACAAAGGAATGACACTAAAGGAGGAAGTTAAATATAAGCGTCATTGTCTCAACGCTTTATGCAAAATTAAACAAGTTGCTACTTTAAATGAAGTGGAGAATTTAAGCTTTTTGGAATTACTCCTAAACAGATTCGATCTGAGACACAATAAATTTAAATCTATTGAGTAAAGTAAATGCATTATTGAGTCTAAACTGTCTTCCAACATTCGGAAAATCTAAAGTTTTTCAAAAGTGAAATGATATTATTCCAGAAGAGTGCATTTGTAGGCAAATAATACTAGAAAAGAAACAAGAAACACTAAATAAAATCTATCATTACAGACGTTTTGAATCAAATTTCTCAATAAACGAAATTTTTTAACGTAATTAATTTATGTTCTTTTTTAAATATCAACAAAGGACACCTTTTTCACAATGTGTAAGGTTTTTTTTTTTAAAGTTTTAAAAAATTACACTTATTTTAAAAATACAAGGTGTCCATAATTTGCTTTCTGAATAAAGATATGTTTTAAATAATGGAGAATAAGAGATTAGGAAATAAGACTGTTCTTGCTGACCAGATCAATGTTCGACACTCTCCTCCTGTAAACGTTGTCCTTTACAAATCTCCAAAGGAAAAAGTCCAGCAGCGTTATATCAGGTGATCTGGGTGGCCAAGGAATTGGACCTCCTCGACCAATCCATCTTCCTGTAAAATGGTCATTCAAAGAACTACGAACGATGGTACCCCAATGAGGTGGTGCACCATCTTGTTGCAAAAAGACATGTGGCTGAAGCTCTTCTAGTTGTGGAAATACGAAGTTTTCCAACATGTCTAAGTATACGACTGATGAGACCGTCTTTTCTGTAAAAGAGAAAGGCCCAATGACTCGGTCGTACATTAGTCCACACCACACATTAACCTTTGGGGAATCACTTTATGCCTCACGGTATTCATGGGGGATTTCAGATCCCCATAGGCGCACATTATGGCGATTAACAATGCCAGAAAGTTGAAAGGATGCTTCGTCGGAGAACATTATGCGCTTCAGAAATTCAGCATCATTTTCTATCCTCCTTAGCACATCTGTTGCAAAGGCCATCCTCCTAGGCCTATAACAATTAGTTGCCAAAAACAAAAAAGAGAAAAATGCAATTAATAAGCAGACGATATTTAGAAAATTACAGATATTTAGACTGGAAAATGAAATTATCTGAAATTAACCATACGCGCAGACTATATTTACAAAAGTAAAGATATTCAAACTTGAAAAGGAAAATATATAAGTTATTCCATAAATAAATGCCATAAGTTTGCTCATATCTTCATTATTTTATGAGTTATTAAACATCAAAATGGGTCCGGGATTTTATAAACACCCTACATTCTATGCAGCTTTCAAAAATTACTTTTTATATTTTGAGACTTCTCTCTCAAATTATTTTCAAAAAATAAGTTTTATTTTATACTGCATGAGAAAATTTTAATGTTTACTGCTATAACGTATAAATGCCTTTAAACTGGTATTTTAAAATATATTTCCTGAATTACTTAAGTGGTAATGCACAAGAAAAAAAAAAGGCTTTTGAACTTTATGGCTATGTTATTCAAATTATAAGAAATTTAAATTACGAATACCGTCAAACTTTAAACAGTTTTCAAAAGCGCGTTTCGTTTTTATCATCCTGGCATCAATATGAAGTACATAATTTTCAGCATTTTTGCATAATGGGGTAAAATCAGAATCACTTTAAACCAGTTAAAGGTTTGTTGGTTTCATATGGTGTTAAATTGCATTACATATTAATCTCAGGGTTGCGGATGTAGCTGACTAAAAAATTAATTGCAACTCCACTTGAATCAAAAACGACTATTATTTTTCCCGTTTAGCATCTGAAATTCTGTTTTTCGTCTTATATTTTATGGCCAGGTCGAATCGTAATTTCTAGAATATCTTTAAAATTATCTGACAGCTTGCGTCACTGCAGTAGGCGCTACTTAATGTGATCACGTTTTACCATGGATATTTTAATATCATTTAACAGCGAGGAAAAAATATTCTTCAAAATAACAATGGAATTTCAAGACTATAATATATCAATATAATTAGAAACATATAAATAGATATTTTCATAGCATTTTAATTAGAAAAAGCAAAAGTTTGCTGATGAATTGTTCATAACGTGTTTAAGCAAAATTTAATTTAAGAGCTGTTCTTAACAAGTTAATTCATGAACTGTGCATAACGTTTCTAAAAATTTGACTGATGCTGTAACCCTAATCTTTATACCCGGAGGGAATCCCTCATCGAAACAAAGCAATGTAAAACTTAAAATTAGGGAAAAAAGAAAACTTAGATTGGAGATAATTTATCGGATTTTTCCCCTCTTCAGGAAATTTTGCGGAATGTGCTTTGCTCCTGATGAAGCTAAGTTGTTTGCCGACTGTCGGCACTTTTCTGTCAGTTGGCAACTTTTATAACTTAATTTGACTTTATTTTTCGAAATTTGATTATTTAACTTTGTTTGACAATTTGGCAATAAAAAACATATTCTATAATATTTCGATCATATCAATCGAATTGCTGATAAGCCATGTATTTTTAGTCCAAAGAGGCTTTGTCCCTGAAGGACTATTGTTTTCGTTTGCCGATTTTGCGTCGGAAACATTGAACGTCTGAATCACTTTTTAAACTGTTGCCAAAAAGTATTGCAGCCCTGTATTATATTTAAGGAAATTCAGTAATGAAGAATCTGCATAAATGTGTATATATATATCTCCAAATGTGATAAAACAACGGTACCTAGAGCCCCGAATATGTGCATCTAGAAGCCCGAATTTGGAATTTCTTTTATTATCTATTTTATATTTTGTAAAACTTTAACGAATTTTTGATGAACAAACTCAAGCGATTTAACAGCGAGCAATGGCAACACTCAACGGGGAAAAAACCTTATCTAAAGCGCGCGAAGCTGTGTATCAGAAATTCTAAAGATAGACTCATTTTAAAATTATTTTGCGATATTGCTGTTGAACTGAATTTTATGGTTTAAGTAAGAAGAGCATGATATTTAATAAATAAAGGTAACACTCAAAACGTTAAAAAACGCCCCTTTGGAAGTAATTTAAAATCTGAAACCTTTCAGATTTTTTTTCATACAAACTGGTGAGTCTTTGCAATTTAATAACAATATCCGATTGATAATATTAACAGCGATCACGCTAAGTGGCGTCTTCTGTCCTAAATTATAAATGAATCCAGAGATAATCAAAGTTTTGCATAGCGGCAAAAAGAACGGGTATACTATTAAGTGAGAAGGTGACTATAATATATGTGTGACATTCTACAGTGTTACTAGTAATGAATACAGCAAAATGATGGGCCAAGTTAATCGTTTTTTATTCTAGCATGGATTATAGGATGTCACTTGAATATCGATTCCGTATGGAAAATGTCAACTAAAATTAGTGGTATCAAAATCGATTGAACGTGAGTTAATGAAGAGATGAAGGTAATGTATGGTATAATTCCTGTAAATAATGGCTCTGAAAATTCATGTATCATGACAATAAAGAAAGTATTAAAAGGCTCCATTCTTCTCTTGTTCCCAGACACTGATGATGTAGCAAATGTTTAAAGTATTTTAGTTGTAAGACTATCCGCTTAGTTTCATGCATTATTATTTGGTAGTTGAATAAATTATCAACTACCTACGTTTCCTAGTATCAGTTTTGTATATGGATGATGTATGTTCTTGGAAGATGCCATGTATTCTTGGATCTGTCAGAAATTAAGCACATCGTCTTAATGTGGTTTGTTTATAATGTATTCTTGCTAACATATGCTGGATAATTATTCACTATAGTAATCTTTCGCGTGTTGAAGCTAGATTTCAAGAAAAAGGGAGAAAAACGTATTAGTAATTTTCATGCTCAATTTACTTTTTATCTAAATCAAGTACATGTCCAGATTTTATTTCTTCCTTTCATGGCTTTCTTTAAAGCTATACGATGCCACAGGCTAAAATATTTTTTAAATCTACATTTTTAAAATCCCTCCCTGTAGCTTACTATCTCACCCAAACAGTATTTTTAACTTCACAATAAATATTGAAGGATATTTAAGTCTAAAATAGCAATAAAAATTAATATTAAAATTTAGACTTTAAAAAAACATTGTACGTTAGACATTCACATAGGTAATAATAGTCTAAAATCTTTATTTAGCATTTCATTAGTAAAGCAGTTACATTTTTTTAAAAAAAGGTTGAAATTTTAGTAACAGTGATTTAAAGGATTAATAAACGTATACAATAGTATGCCATAATTTAGGTTTAAAAACACTTTTCTCTAAAATGTACTTAGTAAACTCTGCAAATTCAATCAAACATTTTAAACATTTTATTCACATTGCGTTATTATACTTTTATACGCAAATACGCGTGATTAGTTTTGGTATAAATCATTACATACATATAGAGTCTTTTAAAAATTCAAGACTTTCTTTTCAACTGATAATTCAGTTGATCTGAGAATTTCTAAACTAAAAGTAAACTCATTACACGTACTAAGATGATAAACCTAAAAATGGAATCTCTGGTATGATCAAAGCATAAATAATCGTACTTTGATGTAAATTAAAAACTCAATATTTTGTTGATAATTTTATTTTCAATGATATTAATAGATATATTTCAATTATCGTTTAATTAAACCGGATTCTCTACCCTGTAGAATCTATTCTCAGAGAACAGCGCGATATATATTCAGATCATTTAATCTAATATAAAGGTCTGGTGATGAAAAGCGCAATTTCAGATGTTCGACTGTGTAGCAGTTATATTTCGCTCTCTGATAAGGGAAACAGACATATCAAATACATAATTAAATTTAATGAGCATCTTAACGCACTTCAGTTATTACTGAAATGCCAGTTGGGCTTCCCTACCCAATCCTCTCACTATTCGTGATTTGCTTAGCTATTCATACAAGGCTTCTGTAACGACAGGTTGGAATTAGATCCCCTGGCAGGTTTCAAGCAATCGGTCCATAACCTAATCATACTGATCACTACAACTAAATGTGCATAGGTATGGTACGTGATTTTCACTTTAAACAAAGATAAGCAATTTTAGGTCAAACGAAAATTTTCCATTATAACTAGAAACACGCATTTAACAGCTTTATTGACTCTGACCGTGAACTTAAGATACAAGGTCGAAACACAAGTACCTAGGAATGATTTATTATTCTTTTCACCTCATAACAACGCACAGAAGTGTAAATTCACATTCTGATGTCTGGTTTCGATGGGTGACTAACCCGTGTACGTGCTTTTTGCAAAAGTGCAAATTTTGGTCATACACGTTCACTCCATTTCTATAATCGAATAAAGCGCATTTTTTTCTTAGGATTTTAAGGATTTGTGTTGAAATCGAGTAAGAAGTAACGAGGTTATGAAAAACCTTTCACTTATAAAAACTGTTTCTAAAATATGAAATCATCGTTGTATGTCGAGCGACAAACAAATTGAACTATTTAACTACAAATGATTATAATGCACGTCAATTTTTTTCAAAATAAAAACAAAATAATTTTGGTGTTAAAATACTCTTTACTCAGATTAATTCCCAAGCAAAACAAATGTGGTTTATAAAAATTTCTTTAACATTTAGGAAAAAATGAAAACATTTATAAAATAAGAATGCACGGTTTCTCCAGGTGAATTTGTGAAATTCGTAAATCGAAATGATGTAAAGCGCAGACGTACTACAGTTAATTTAAACGGGGCATAATTTTCAGAATTCCAGGACTTCAAAAATTACATCTGACAGTACAAATAAGACAAAAGCACGGATAGCAGGATAAATATGCATATAAATAGGAATAGTTATATGTGTAGTCTAGTTATACCTTTTAAAATGGATAAGACAACAGAGGACACGGAAAGATTTATAATGACTGTACTGGTCGCGGCGGATCCTAGAGTTTTAAATTAAATTTGATTCGTAGTAAGAGGCAATAGGAGAATATTTTTTTCTTATTATTGTTTTTTAGAATTATTCTCGTGTTATGTGTTTCATAGTAAATGTTTCTACACAGAATCGATTCTGTTAGTATTCCTGTTGATTTTCTTTTCTTATGAAATGGATTCACATCAGTGTGTTTTTCTGTCTTTGATACGCTGGTGGCGTAATGTTTTGATTGATTTTTTAAAGGAATAACAGTTATATTTCTGGCGCTCAAGCTGAGCACGCAAATGCATAGTGAATGAGAAGTACGTCCAATTTAGAAGTTTTAAAAAATCTAGAAAAATGGGGGAGCTGCTTTCACCAAAGCGAATAATACAGTACAACTGATAGCCTAGCAAGATATTAACATTTTTAAACCGGAATTAGAACTGAGTGTTTTTAAATCGAAAGCCGATCATCTGGAAGCAACTCATGCGAGTATTTTTAAAACAGAATTTGAAATAGTGAGAATCATCTTGACAAAGTAACACAGTTTGAAACAAAGCAAAGACAATTATTGTTAGTCAATGAACTATAAGTACTACTTTAAATTCAACTGATAATGAATCTGCTTCAATTAATTGCGTTGAAAATGCTGTTATTGAAACCATAAACTTTAAATTGTTTAAATTAGAGTTATGAAAATTTGACAGCGATGTTAAAGAGTAGCTTTATTTTTGAGGCCAATTAAAAAAATCATGATAATTCTAACACAATTAATTCTGATAAATTTTATGCTACGTGTCTTACGTATTCTTAATCCTTTCATGTTAAGTATTACATATTATGTATTCTAGAGCTAGAGAGATTATTGAAAGCTTTCTTCCAACTGGCGTACTTATCTTAAGGCAATAGTTCGTTTAAAATCTCATTTTGGTCGTGTTTTTAGTTTATAAATAGAAGTTAGTAAGTTATTCAAATTAAGAATGCTAACGCAAAAATTTGTTCGAATAATTAATAGGCCTTTCTACCACAATTTAGAACAGCAAATTCGCACAGTTGAAATATTTTGTGCTACAAGTGATCAAAAGTGAACTTTATTCTTTGGTTAAATCTTGTATGCTGTACTAATTTCATAGGGCTTGCCAGTGAAGCTCAAGTTTTGATACCGGCAGCGATCCAGTAAAGATACTTGGTAGTTTATTAATAATTTTGAAAACTGAAAAGTAGACTCAGAAGACTGAATTAACTTGGCTGTGTGAAGGATGATTCATCGTATAAAAGCAGTAATAAACTAAAGAAAGAAAAATGTTCACTGCAGCTAGTTAGTTGACTACTACTGCCCGTGCAGGTAAGTTGTGCGTTTTTGGTAATGGTGCATTTTTTTTTTTTGGTAATGGTAATGATTGAGTTCACAAATTACTTCAAAGCATAAAAAATGTCATGTAATGAGAAAATAAAAATTTTAAATGATAAAAACACTTGTAAACGCCCAAAGGCCGCACATCGGGCAGAAAGATGCCGAAATTTGGTAAAATGTATTGTTTGTAACATGAGTTATGAAATTATGTATTCTGAGTCAAATCAAAATAAAAACGCAAACAAGTCTATATTAAATAATCCAATAAAAGAAACTGAAAAGCAGAATAGCTCAGTAAGTTTAGTAAGCATTTCTAGTTCTTGACAAGTTTTACTGCAGATTTTGAAGGCTAAATTAGATGGAAAATTTGTTTTTTAACTGTGGAAGGCATCTCAGACTTTATGTAACAGAAGATAATTAACATCCATTTTAAGTCTGATACATCTACCCCAGCAGCTTTTATATCGTGCGCTTTGGGGGGCGAAAATATCTGTAATGTATAAAAAATTGAGCTAAGAACCTTAGATAGAAATTTTTGTAGTAATTGTGATGCAGCTTTCCAAATAATTATTTATAAAGCTGTTCCCTCTGTTTCGTACGTTTTCATGAACTTACGAACTAAGATCTATATGGATATACAAGTTTTTGATACAGAAGACAAGTTGTGGCTTAAATGATGTTCTCTTCGGAGCAGATGTTAGTGGTTGACGTTTTAACGGAGAAAAAAAAGTTATATCATTATATCTAGTGGATTGCTAGTTACGAAATCCTGTCTGGGCGGACAATTATGAAAAAAACTCAGATACCTTGTAGGGATTTCTATTTAGTTGCATTTAATTTAAAATTATTTTCCTATAAGCCTTCATTCCCCTAATTGTCAGTGCCAGAATATTTAAATTTGGTAGCGCGCGTAAGAAATGCAAATTCTACCAGTGGAAGAATAAGTTAAATATCGACGTTCCAGTAGAGAAAAAATTGCCGTGCGTGCTTATACGCAAACTTCTGTTTAGCAGTTACTGCTGGTGAGGCGTGGCTTAATCGCTATTATTGTGCTGCCACTAGACCAGGGATGGGCAAACTTTTTCGATCGCGGGCCAAAAAACGAAAAAATAAAGTTTGGCGGGCCAAGATAAATTTTTCTAAAATTTTAAAAACAATAGACAAGTATTACAATTTAATATATTAATGAGATGAATGAAATTGCGATTTCATTTTTAAAAGTTCCTTATATTGAGGTTCGAAGTGAGATGTACTGATTCTAAGGAACGAGGCTAAATGCTCATCTGTCAGTCTACTTCTGAAATAATTCTTTCTAAGGTTCATAGTTGAAAAAACTTGTTCACATATATAAGATGAAGCAAACATAGCACTGATTTTCTGGTATGAGATATTAAATTTGGGAAACTTACTTTCGATAATGATTTGTAAAACTCTAACTTTGGCATATTTAGAAACAATTGCTTGAGATGATTGTTAGATTGCAACTCAATTAATTCAAGCTGCAAATCTGACCTCACTGCTTCACAATTTACGTTGAATGGCATGGTAAAAATATCCAATTCTGCTTGAACGGCACTGAAATCTTGAAATCTGCGTTCGAACTCAAAATGCAGTTTTTTCAAGCTATCTTCATAATTCTTAAGGTTCTCTTCATTTACTGAGGGTATTGAATTTAACCTCGGGAAACGAGATAAGTCGTTCTTACCTAGCTGCCCAGCAAACATATTAAGTTTTAGTTTAAAAGCTTTGAGATGTGACCAAATATCGTCGATAAATTGATTTTTCAATTGCATCTTGACATTCAAGTTGTTCATATGACAAAGAAGATCTGTGAACAATGCAAAGTCTGAAAGCCATTTTGTATCTTCTAACATTTCGCACTCCACAGAACACTTGTTTCTCATGGAAGAACGACACAATGTCGTCTTTCAGCTGCCAAACTCGCTCGAAAACGAAATTGCCTATGAGTAAGCCCACGAGATCGAATAGTATTTACAAGCTTCACGACTGTATCAAGCACATGTTTCATATTCAGTGCAGATTTACACAGAGCATCTTGATGTATAACACAATGTAGAAAAACAACATTGTTCCCAAGATAGTTTTGATTAAATAGTCCAAGAAATCCAGATTTTTTTTCTGTCATATTTGGTGCTCCATCGGTCGTAATATTACATATATTTGTTATAGGCACAAAAAGGAAGAAAAAATATAATATTTAAACAAAGTAGAAAAGGAGATGGATATATAATATATGAATATTTCTTTTAATTTGCCTCTGACCGGCAAATTAAAATTCTATCCGCGGGCCGGATAGAACCTTCCGGTGGGCCGGAGTTGGCCCGCGGGCCGTAGTTTGCCCATCCCTGCACTAGACTCATTTACGCGTTGTAGGCTACAGGATTATATGAGCCCTGTAGTATAATTCTACTATTTGTGAACATCTTAAATTCTTAAGTTTGATTCTACTGTTTCAGTTACCGCCCAAGTTTAGGCGTAGTATGTTAGCAAGTTGACGCATTGTATATAAGTTAAAGAGTGTAATAAAGGGCAGCTTTAACCCTTCCTCAATGCAATCACTATTTCTCGAGATTCTACACAATAGAAGGACAGAAAAACTTTCCATCTGGCGCCGAACTTATAATTCGAATCCAATGGCCTGTAATCAGGACAGACAATCATCCCTACAAGAGACAGAAGTCGTAGACCCGATGGTGACAAGCCCGTTGGATGGATTTGGATTTTTAATACACCCGATGCGAACAGCTATCAAGCCAGCAGTAGTGTTTGACGGTAAAACCTCCGTCACTTCATTCATAGAATCGCTGGAGGCGCACTTTCAGTTGTATCTGGTACCCGAGAGGCAAAAAGTAGCCATAGCCTCCATTGCCCTCGCAGGACAGGCGGAGTCTTGGTGGAAAGGGATCGGAAAATTCTTACTCTAGGAAGTCGGAAGCCTCACCTACAGTTTTGAGAATTTCAAAGCGAAGGCCTTCCCGATCGTGAAGGATCGTGCGAAGCTGGAAGCCGAACTCTACAGCTTTTATCAACGGAAAGTTGAACATCTTACTGAGTTTATCCTGCGTAAAGTCAAACTAGTGAATATGTTATATGGGAGGAAACCCAATAATGAAGTTATTGAGATTATATTACCAAGATTATTACCCATAGTACAAGATTTCGTGAAACTGAGAAATCCACGAATGCTGGAAAAATTATTCGAATTAGCCGTAAAGTTTCAGAACCGGTGGATAGCGGAAAATTCGAGATTTCCTACCCAGGGTCACTATCAGTACTTCTCCCGACAGCCGGCCGCAGAGGGGAATAAATACGATGAAGGAAAACAATTTCTTATCAGCCCGTCAACAAGCAAGAATGAAAGCTGGAAAGCAAAAAACCGCCAGCCTATTCAGCAAACATCAGGAAGAAAAACGAATTTAAACAAAGAGAGGGGCCTGCGAAATTGAGGATTCAGACCCCGTGTGCATCGCAAAATCCCTCTAAGTTGTATGTAAATACCGTGGTAGTCAAGAATTCCCAACTACCGGTAATCCAGGTTCTTTTAAACGACGTACCCGTAGAAGCACTCCTGGACACCGTCGCGGAAGGAAATTTTGTAAGCCGAAAATTCTACTACAAAAATTTCCGGAGAATAAGATTGTTTAAACATTGTAGCACAGAAATTGTTGCCGCACAAGGGAAAGTTTGTGAATGCGTCGGAAAGCTATCGCTGAACGTTCAGGTAAAAAACGAAGTTTTGAAAGTGTTAATTTTTGTTGTTAGAAGTTTGCAAAAGAATCTAATTTTATCTACAGAGTTCCTCAGGTCGGCGAACGCCACAGTAAACTTCGTGGGAAATTCTATTTTCTTGGATATGGTGTCAAAGGTGGTGGAAGAAGTAAATGTTCCAGACATCGATTTTCAACATCTAAAACAAGATGAAAAAGCCAAGCTGGAGCAACTCGTAAGTAGATTTAATACGTTATTTTCTGAGAAGCCAGGGAATACACAAATTGTTACCAATGCGATAGAACTAAAATCAAGCGAACTTTGTAAAGCAAAACCTTACCGTTATGATAAGGAAAAAGAAGCAATAATAGAACACCACATAAAACAAAAGTTAAGGGATAAACGCCATGGACGCGCTATGGACATAATTTTACATCCCGTCCTAGGGAAATCCACTCTCATTTATCTCGATGACATTATCATAACTACTGACACTGTTGAACAACACGTGGAAGATCTTCACGAAGTTTTTTCATTATTAAGAGAAGCAGGTTTCATTATAAATGCCGCAAAATGTAAATTCGCAAGCAAGGAATTGCGATATTTAGGATACAAAAGCTGAAGCCATCGAAAATGAGGATTCTAAAATAAAAGCACTAAAAAATTATCCTCCGCCAAACACTGGGAAAAAACGTTCATCCTTTATTGGCATGTACTCATATTATCATGTACTCGTTTATCCAAAATATTCAAAAGCTGATTGATGAAGCTTTGAAAAATTCCGATGTAGCAAGAAAGCGGCAGAAAAATCTACTGTGATAGGAAACGCCGTGAATCAGATTTTAAAGTGGGGGATAAGGCGTTGAAAAGAAAATTCGCTTTGTCTAGTGCACCTGAAAACGTCGTATCAAAATTCGCCCATAAATTGAAGGACCTTATGTAGTACAGCGGATCGTTGGAGCTGTGTTCTACTTAAAAACAGATCGGGAGAAAGAATAAAGGCTAGTCCGGATCAATTGAAGAAATATTATGATCGTAAAGATTTCGATGTCTTACATTATTTCTTCCAGGCTTCCGATTTAGAAGAGGCGGCTTTCCCAAGCGAAATTCTCACCGCACCACAACTTCCACCACCCGCGAAAAAGCAAAGAACCAAAGAAACTACAAGTTCCCAAACCAGCCGAGGAATTCCGGAGAAAAGAATCGCTCAACGTGTGGAGGATCCAAAGAAGAAAAAAATTAAGCGTAAAAAAACGTCCCGTCTAGAAACAAGCATCGCCGTGTCATGACAAGATCTCGCAGCAGACAGCGCCAAGATACTTCAAGGAGGTGGCGGAGCGAAAGATCACCACAAACAAGACCACCAGTCGAGAAAATAAAAAGAGGCCTGCCGAAGTTGAAGGCACAGATCAAAGATCGAAACAACCAAGACTTTACAGACAAGCGTCGTCGACTACCGATGTACAAAGAACCAGTCTGCCGGACAGTAAAAGCAAAAGACAAGATCTACCGCCAATATATCCGAAGAGACCACTCATCAGAGGTGAAAAAAGGAAAAATCAATAAATCAATTCCACCTAGGGGACAGGAAGCAGAGACGGAAAGTCTCATGGATGAACCAGATGGCAGGAACAGAATTCTGCAAGAATTCTGCCACTAGACTCATTTACGTGTTGTAGGCTACAGGATTATAGGAGCCCTGTAGTGTAATTCTACTATTTGTGAACATCTTAAATTCTTAAGTTTGGTTCTACTGTTTCAGTTACCGCCCAAGTTGAGTAGTATGTTAGTGTCAAATTGACGCATTGTAAATAAGTTAAAGAGTTTAATAAAGAGCAGTTTTAACCCTTCCTCAGTGTAATCACTACTTCTCAAGATTCTACACAACAGAAGGACAGTAGAACTTTACAAATACAAAAAACGTAAAAGCAAATACCACCATTATGATAATTTCATTGTTCATAAAAAAGCAACTATTTCTGACTTTTTTAGTCTATATGTTCTAGGGATAAGTGCAAAGATGAAACACAAAAAGGGAAACACATATTTGATGAAATTATATTTTCAAGAAACTGTCAGATTAGACGAACACGGAAGATGCGAAGTTCCTCTTCCTTGAAAGAGAGGTCATCTTTCTCTAATCAGCAATAAAGAGCTGGCTGTTAAATTGTTAGAAACAACGGCTAGAAAATTGCATCTCGAAAACGTGCTTTCAATTTATTATAACGCCTTTAAAGAATAGACATCATTAGGTACAAACTGAAGACGACCCAGTTGACTCATCATTATCTCGACACCATGAATGCTTTTTACCTCATAGACCTGTTCTGAAACAAGAGGGAACTACAAAGATGTGGCCAGTTTTTGTCGTCTGTGCTAGAAATTTCGGTTCACCGTCACTGAACTAGTGTCTGGAATCTGGACCTAATTTATTGAAATTGACAACTAGCCTTCTTCTTAATTTAGGGAGTTTAAAAATCGGGTTGTTTACTTTTTGAAGAAGACATCCAGAAGGCCTTCTTGCAAATATGTGTACGACCAGAAGATAGAAAGTAATTTAAGTTTTTTTTTGTGGACTGGAAAAGAAAACAGTGATCCTGCGATATTGCTGCTTTCCCGTGTGGTTTTTAGAATGAAAGATAATCTTTTCTCTTAGAAGCGGTGCTATGATATCTTTTGAGAAAACTATTTTGAACTTAAAGAGCTCGAAATACAATCAGAAAACTATTAAGACCCTAATTTGAAGATTTTATGTGGATGATCTAACTCAACATTTATACGTTTAGAACTGAAAATAAGAGTATGTAAAATACAAAATGTATGAAATAAACAAAACGATTAGAATATGTAGCATACTCAGGAGCTCCCTATATTTAACACAGCAGCTGCAAGTATAAGTTATTTACACATTTACACAAAAAATATAAAATAATATTCAGCAAATGTAAGTTATTTACTAAAAAGATATAAAATAATTTTCGGAATACTTATTTTAAATTGAATTTCATGTTTTATCAAAATGTTTTGCTTTCCGAAATAATAGAATAATCTGAATGTGTATCTTACCTGCATTAAAGTAGTAAAAGTGATACGCAATAACTTTACAATACCCAGTCTCTTCAAACTGAAAGAAAATTTTTCCGATAGCAAAATTTTAATACTTTTCTACCATTTTTCAAAACTCTTTCTAGACGCACTTAAAGAACTCTTCTGAAAAGTATCTTAAAGTGTTTGAAAGAAATTTTATGTGTTTCGGAATAGTTTTGGGAATACTGAAATCTCATATTTGTTTTATAATTCGTTGTGAACAATAATAATAATAAAAAGAGTAGGGCATCGAATGGTGAAGACTTCTCAAGCAAACCTTTAAAGATACAAAAGCTGGAAGAAGAATTTTAAAGTATATGTGAAAAGAAAGTTAAGATGAATGGATGGAACTTTAGATAAGAATTCGATTTGATTGATTTTAAAGCAGTCTTCATAGAAATTTAAGTATCACAAAACTTCGATGAAAATCATTAATGCATTTGAATTTTCATCCAGTTTTAATAAAAAATTAGATTATTGAAATTGATATTAAAATTACGTATCTAATGATCTAAAACACGTACTAAAACTTCTAAAAGCGTATATTCGTAAACTGAATGACTCTGTAATGATAGCAATTACTTTGAATTTTATTCAGCAGCTGTATCCACTGAGCTTGCTATATGAATCAGGATAAACTCGGAATACAATCCTATTCCAGAGATTCATCTTGTTTTGTTTGAATGTCTATGTAAAACACGTTTGGCAGATTTCTAATGCATTGAACATCCCTTATCATAAAATATATACTGTAAAAATCAGTTAATTATTTAACTAATTTTATATATACGATGTGCATAGCTACGATATATAAAAATGAAAAAAATAATTTATATTACGCCCCACATTTGTTAGAAAGACCATTTTTCCCCTCAAAAACATTTAAATAGAAAATCAGGAAACTTTTTCTTTACTATTCGAAATTTTAATAAAAGGCATAAAGTTGAGAAAGTTTAATAAATTACGCGATTGGAGGATTGAGAAATCACTATTCTTTTCAGCATTTGTTTCGTGCAATTATCAGTAAACAGCAATGTATTAATGTTTAGTAAACTGATCAAGATGAAAAAACGTTATTACTCCTTTGAATTCTTCTGATAACGTGAATCCTTTCCAAGACGAGCACTCTTCTAGATGGTTTTTAGTCTAGACGTGAAGAGAATCGTTTTAGAGGAGGTAACTATCGATGGGAATGATTTTTGATTTTCATAAGGAATTTACATCGTTGAAGGCTCTCGGCGTCTGTTAAAAAATCTGCTGACGTAAACGTTAGGTACACTGCGCGAAAAAAAAGAAGACAGCTTTCGTTCTCTGGGCCGATTGACGAAATTCAAATTGCATTTTTTATGTCTCGAAAGGGCGACTTACGATATATATTAGATTTATATATAGCATTGTCCTAACATAGGTATCTTGACACAAAATCGGACTTTTTCTGAAATAACGTACCAGTGTTTTTCCCTATTTCGATTCTACGACTCAAATTATGCCTAGATATTAAATTTTATAAATATTTGGTGAGAGACTTACGGAGAAATTTAAAAATTTATTTTGGCGGATTTTTTGCAGAAAGTTTTTTTTCAGTTTGCCCCAAGAATAATTCACTTGGCAAACTTCTTAATTTATAGCAACCTATTTCCTTTTCTTTTTTTTTCATTGCACACGAGGGGGGAAAAAGTTATCGTTCATACTTTCAAATAATTTTAACAGGGTGCGTAAACCACATTTTCGTTATTACAGCTTATAATAAATACGCCAAATTTCAAAACGTGCCAAAATGTAAATTCACGAATATCTTAGAAATTTGAATAAACTAATATTTTTGCAGGTATGCTTAGAAATACATCTACTTTAAGATGATGGCAAAACTCTTCTAGGTTATAATTCAAATTTGTTTTCGAAAATTTATAAATTTTTTTTAAAAATACAAATTTAAAAAATAAATCATAAAAGATTGGTGAATTTAATTTGGAATGAACCTAAAGTTCGAAATACGAAAGGAAGAATTGAATAAGTTTAATAAAAAAAGAAATATTAATAAATATATACCAAATTAAGTTAACATTGAGGAGCTAAAACTTTGAGAGCCAATTCTTTGAAAATTACTCATGCGATTTTTACAAAACTTGGCAGTTTGGCATAATTTGAGTCGTCCAAATACAGAAAACAATTATCATGTCATTTCAGAGAATGTCCGATCCAAATACCTATATTAGAACTATGCTATATATAAATGTAATGCATATCCTAAGGCGCGCTTTCGAGACGTGAAAAACGCAAGTTTCGTCAATCGGTCCAGTAGAACGGAACATATAAAACTGTCCTTTCTATTCCAAAGGGGCTTTGTCCCTGAGGAACTACGTTTTTCGTTCTGCGATTTTGCGTCGAATCACTCTGAATGCCCGTTTCAGTTTTCAAATTGTTGCCACCAAATATTATCGCCCTGTATTATATTTGAAGAAATTAAATAATGAAGAATTTGCATAAATGTTTGTATGTATCTCGCATTGTGATAAAACAAAGGTACCTAGAGCCATCAAATTTCGAATGACGTAATCCTGCTGCGAATATGGGCATCTGGAAGCCTAAATTTGAAATTTGGAACTTGTTTTATTATCGATTTCATATTTCCTAAAACGTTAACGAATTCTTGATTAACAACCTCAAGGATTTCAAAGCAAGCAATGTCAAATTGTACAGAAAAAAGTACAGATTGTACAAATTGTACAGAGATTGATACGTTAGCGAGAAACATACATACTGCATGCAAAAGAAGAGCAGATGTTTCGAGTAATAATTCAAGCGAATATATGAAATTCGAAGCAACTAAGTATAAAAGATGGGATGAATGCCCTCGAGTCAAGGACAGAAGAACGTCAATGCGATATTTAAAATGTGAAAAACTTCTGTGCTAAGAACACATGAATGAATTTTGGTCAAAGTGTAAACACATAAAATAGGTTGTATTGTGTATTAGAGATAAAATAAAACTTAGAAGTATGATGTTTATTTTGTTATTATTATTTTTATATATCTTAAATTTAACTCTCTATAAGCTTATTTTGGAAATTTTGTTTTTGTAACCCAAGTCTTATTCACGTATTATAAACGAAAAAGAGCTTTTAAAGCTAAATAAAACTATTTTTACCATATTTTAAACATTGGAGTATGTGATACCCCATGCGCCCACTCTAGTAACTTTTCTTGATGCGCCTTCCGCCGGGTTAATAATAAAAAGAGAAACAAAATTGTAAAACCATCTTAGTAGGAAAACTGAACATTAATATGATGAACTGGGAAAACACTGAAAAAAGTTAAACTGTTAAAATTTTTGAAATTTTGCCTTTGAAAGCAAGAGCGTAGAAAAACCTTAGCAAGCTCTTTTGGGCGACAGTTAAAATCTGAAATCTGTCAGATTTTTTTTTCTTTTTAGCGTTTTGTGCGTTAACTTTATGTATTATATTTCGCGCTTCCCACTTACGCTACATAACATTCAATTTAACAGCAAAATCACGAAATAATTAAAAATGGCATTTCTTTAAAATTTTCGATTGACAATCTCGCACACTGGAGTTATAAATGCATTATTCCGTACAGTGTTGCCACTGTTCGCATTCAAATCGTTGAGTTTTGTAATCAAAAATCCATTAAAGAATTACAAAATATAGAATAAATAATAAAAAAAACTCTATAACGTCATTCTATAAAAATATTTAATATTTTTATATAAATAAATCATAAATACAATGTATTTTTATTATTTAAATCAATCTGATTCAAAGTAAGAAACGAATATTCTTAAGAACTGCATCTACTGCTATCAGATGCTTTAAACTGTTAATTCACAGCAGACAGATTATTCGAAAGATAAGTAAGATTCGGCAAGACATAAGATTTGATCTTACAATTTGCCGAATGGCAACAGACTCGACTGAAAATTGGAACGACGAATTTATAATGATTCGACCAAAAAAAAATCTTATTTCGAGACTAATAGCCACTTTTGGGCTAAAAATATTTTGACTGAGGTGTTATAAGTGAATGTTATTTTAAAATGCGGAAACTGAATTTATATATGATGGCGGTAGGGAGAGCGCGAAGATCTAAATCATGAACTTGGTTTAATAATTTTAAATTTACTCACTCCTTGCTAAAGTATTCAACCTATGAAGTTTGCTTACTTGATTTTCTTTTTTTTTTATTGAAGTCATGAAGCAAATCAACCGCTTTATAACTGTCGATCAACTCTAGCACTTTTCTTGTATGTTTCTTTATCCGAAAGAGTGCAAATCTTTTATTAACTTCTAATATCTTAAGCGCAGAATACTGAAATTTAATCTTAAAATACTTATTACCATGTTTACTCGAAAAGAGGATCCTCTCAAACATAAAAACAAATTCTTTATATTTTAGGCTAATCGTTGAAAAATAAAAATATAAGTGATCAATTGATGAAAACCTGGCCGTGATTAGAATTCATTTGAATTCAGACTAGAATGAAAGGCAGGGCAGCTAATTAAATACAGTATTTTAGTATGGTATTAGAAAAATGACGAAAAATTAACATGTAAGGGCTTTTGTCCTTTCCCCAAATTTTCGTTTAAGGAGGATTACAAAACAGGAAACATTACATGATGTTGTTTACTGATTGTACTTGAGCTGAATGTTTATTGATTGTACTTGAGCTGAATGTTTACTGATTGTACTTGAGCTGGATGTTTATTGATTGTACTTGAGCTGAATGTTTATTGATTGTACTTCTGAGGAATAAAAGCAATCGATTATTTACCATGCGTTCCATTCATAAATACTTTAACAACTTAAATAATATATCTAGTTTAAATTACTTAACTAAAATCTAAGAAATTATTACAAATAACTGATACCAAATGTAATGTTTATGAACAAAATAAATCAAAACGAAATAAAACAGAAGCAAGTGCAATAAGCACAAAAAAGTGTCCGTAGTATTGCAATCGTAAAGAGTCGCTAAGGCCTACATGACGAAAGGCTTGTGTACGGTTGTTTATTTTTATTCGCCAGTATTTTCTCCCACGCCAATGGTACACTGTTGAGCATGCGCAGTAAGCGAAATTCGTTAACATTGATCAATTCAATGTGCGGTTTGCCATTACGCAACCCGGTGAAAGCATCACTAGTTTTTCCTATTTAAATTATTATTTATTAGTGTTTAAACAGTGTGATTATTCTCTATAAAATAATAATTAAACTCTCATTTTATTCTGCCACTTCTTTTACTAAAATGCCCCCATTTATCAAGGCCTTACCAAATTTTAAATTAAAAATGTAACAAAACGGAGCTCTTACCTAAAAGTAAGTAAGATAACCACTTTAAATCTGAGAACCATAAATAGATAATCACATGAATTCATGCACTAATCTGTCAAATTTGAGATCAACAATTGCAAATTATATCAGAACAAATATAAGACCTCTTGATATTGTTTCGTTATATGCTGCAAGCTCTGCACATAAAAAATAAAAATAATAACATTAAAAAAATCTGAATGTTTTCAGATTCTATATTATGCCCAAAAGGACGTTTTTTAACGTTTTGTTTTGCCTTTATATATAATGTTCTTCGCACTTAAAACACATAAAATTCAATTCAACAGCAATATCCCAAACACTTAAAAACAGCATATCTTTAGAATTTCCGATACAGTCTCGCACGCTGGAGATAATTTTTTTTTCCGTACAGTGTTGCCATTGCTCACTCTGAAATCGCTGAGTTCGTTAATTAAAATTTCGTTAAAGTTTTACAGAATTTTAAATACATAATAAAACATATTCGAAATTCAAAATTCAGGTTTCCAAGTGCCTAAGTTCGGTTGGAGGACTAGGTTATTCAAAACTGGATGGCTTTAGGTACCGTTGTTTCTTCACAATGCGAGAAACATTCATGCATTCATGCAGATTCTTCATTATTTAGGTTCTTTTAATATAATACATGGCGATAATATTTGGTGGCAACAGTTTGAAAAGTGAATCGAAGTAAAATACCGTTTTGAAATTAACAGCCCTTCTAGGCTAACGTCCTTTGGGCTACATATTTAGGGAATTGATGAAACCTTTTAAAAGTGTCACACTCTCCGAATCAGGCATTATTAACTGAATTGTTAATCTAGAAATGAACTCTTATTTAATGTAATTTATTTAGTAGATAAATTATTTTGGGCTGATTTTGATAAAATTTGGCATTTTGGCAGTCGTATTAATGCATGTATTATGATGAGTAGGTGAAGGAGTCATAGTCTTAGAAAATAATAACGTAATTATCAATACCGATGTTTATTTATGTTCTCCAAAATATTGCTAAGATTCAGATGTCATATTAAGGTGGTGATAGCCGTGAATAGATTCTCTGAATTTTACCCCTTCATAGCAAATTTGGTTTCCTATAAAAATAGGTTAGTTGGCGTTTTGATTTGCAGCTGATTACTAAATGAATCTAATAAGAAAGAATATGAAAGATTCACAGCGATTGCGCTTTAATTGAATATTTACATGCTTTTAAGAATTTTAGCAGCTATTTTTCGCAGTTTGAGAGCAAATCACGTGGCACTGCATTCTAAACACAATTTATTAAATGGCATAGAACGATGCGCGAGTTCAGTATGTGTATGGCGAAGAAAGATTGATGATATACGACGGTTAAGTTAACGACGCGTGACAATGATCAATGAAAACAAGGTTTCCCTTTCCCCCTGGATTCTTGTTTTAAAGCGCTGCGGTACTATTTTTTCTCTATAAATATTCTTGTATCTGTTCTCATTCCCATAAATATACCAGTTCCATTACATTTTGAGGGTGTACACAAAATTTAAATCTGAAATTATAACAAGAAGAAATTTAGGGAAATATTAAACTGTCGAAGAAGAAATGCAGAACGAGAGATTTCGTTGGTACTTGTAAAACATAACTTGAAAAGGGAAAAAAGCTACCTCAAAATTTCCCGGGCGTTACGATGTTATGATAGTTAAATCTCATGATCATTAAGACGGCAATTAAAATTCGTAACCCTGAAGGATAAAATTTCACTCTATGAGCTACAAAAACTATGAAATCATGGCCAATGATGTCAAATCCTAAAAGGAATCGTCGCTTACTCTGAGGAGTTTATTTCTGTATTCTTGTTATTGCATTTAAGTATTCCTTTTACATAAATTACGTTGTATTTATAAAATTACATTAATATGCAACAAAATTAAGTATGAAAAGCCATAAAATTAAAACTGTTTAAAATGTTACCCATTTCAACTTTTAATTACGTGCACATTAAAATAATTCGATACATTAATATGAAGCGTATTATTCCCTTAAAATGATTGAAGTACTCAACACTTCTTATCACATCTACTTTGAGATCCACATTTGATACGTTTGAAGTCAAAACTTATGACTTCAGTTTGCCAATTTACTAATGCATAACCACTTTAATGTCGCAATATTCTATTAATAATTACGTGTTGTTTACGAAAGTATTGTTTTATTAAAAATATAAAAAAACATAAAACACTAAATTTTTTTGGTATGAAACGAAGAGTTGAAAATAACCAATGACAAAATTATAGAAAAAACTACTGTGCATCAGATACGTAACACATACCTTTTTAATTACGATAGTATATTTTAATGAGCATCAGATAGGCAACTTATAAAAGTACAATTTAAACTGTCACGATAAACTTTTATTATTGCTTTTAAATCATCCAGTTTGTAAAGAAGTTACAGATTAATTAAATTCAGATCATAAATTAAATACTTTATGTTTTGCGCAGGTGCCAAGGCTTGTATATCTAACCTAATATTTCAAAACGGTTCAGACTTTCGAAAGCACCCTGCTAAGGAACTTCTAATGGTAAAATTGTAGAAAGACTTCCAATAAAAACATTTCTGATCTCCATTTTAAATCGAAGGAAATTAGTATCCATTAAGCCTGTTCGTAATCTGCAACTTACAGAATGATGGTCGCTGAGGATCAATTCGTATGTCACCGATATAAATTTAGATATATTTTTAATTAAAATTAAGTAGAATCAGCTTGGTGCAGCTCAAGGTTGTTATTACTGTCGGTCAGCCCAGAGGTCAGCATTGTGAGAGCAATAGAACAAATTTTAATAGCTACATAAATCAAAGTTAAAACGAAGATTACTGATAGCCATTAAGACTGTTGGTCACAGCACCCGTGAGTTTCAAAATCATGGTACCTTAATCATATAAAACTTCCTACAAACTTAAGATATGAGGCGATTTTTAGACTAGGTGACTCAACAATTACAGCCATTTTAATTATTATGATTCTTATTCCCTTTTTGGTTCTACCTCTGCAATGTCTCTTGTTTCTATTTGTGAAATGAGCCAATTGTTAATGAAAGAATTCAGGTTCAAATAAAGCTTTTTAGACAACGTCTGCAAATACAGAATGTCAAATTCGAAGCCCATCTTTTTAAAAGATTATATTGTAATTTTCGATAAATATTATATATTTATATACATCAAAAATAATATTTATTTTAATCACAAAATATATTAATATAAATTATAATCAAAGTAGATAATTTATAGTTATTTTATTTTATTTCTAAAATTGTCTTTTATTTTCAAAACAAGTCAGTGTTAGAGAACATCTAACGTTTGTTTTAGTTTTAAAGGTCTTAAATCAGATTAAAAGTTCTTAAATCTTAAAAATGATAATTTGAATTTATTTTAAAAACGACAGGGAAATCAGATAGAAAGTTTGTAGAGTAACAGGTCTCAGTTTTGATTAGAAATAATATTTAATACATTTAAGAGATGTTATGATGGTCCCTATAAAATACGAGTTGAAGTACTCAAAGCTGTGTAACCGGCGCTAGCGCCGGTTACACAGCCTTGAGTAAACAATTCTTTATTTAGGTAAGTGGAGAAGGGGAAGTTTTTGAAAATCTCAGATAGACAGGTATCTCAGCAATCTCAAGTCTCAGGTTTTCTTCTTATGTTGGAAGGTGAATTGTGCAAAATTTTACCAAGCTCGGGGAAAAAAAAACTGGAGAATAATGGGAAAACTCTAACGGCGACATGAAACAATTTTAATACCTGGTACTGTTTTTTTTTTTCATTAGCCCAAAGCAGCGTTAGCTCAGAAGGGCTGGTAATTTCGTTTTGGCATTTTGCGTTTGTTCACTATAAATGTCCGTATCACTTTTCAAACTGTTGCCACCAAATATTATCGCCCTGTATTATATTTAAAGAAATTAAATAATGAAAAATCTGCATAAATATATGTATATTTCTCGCATTGTGATAAAACAACGGTACCTAGAGCCATCAAATCTTGAATAACATAATCCTTCTCCGAATATGGACATCTGGAAGCCCAAATGTGGAATTTGTTTTATTACCAACTTCATATTTTGTAACACTTTAACAAATTTTTGATTAAGAAACTCAAGCGATTTAAAAGCGAGCAATGGGAACACTCTACGAACAAACAAATGTTATCTAAAGCGCGCGGAACTGTGTATCAGAAAAAGAGTGTGCATCGGAAATTCTAAAGCTATGCTCATTTTGAAATTATTTTGCGCTATTGCTGTTGAATTAATTGTTATGGTTTAAGTGCGAAGAACGCGATATTTAATAAATAAATGTAACACAAAAAACGTTAAAAGAAACACCCCTCTGGGCGTAATGTAAAATATGAAAGCTTTCAGATTTTACTTATTTATTTATTTATTTATTTTCGAAAAATCATTATCTACCTTGAATGGTTTCTTCCCCGCTTTCTAAATATTCGCAAAAAAACTCATGAGGGTCGATCCTAAATTTTGTTTTAAGATTCTACACAGTTCTAAAGAGTAAATGAACGGGAGACCATATAACAATTTCAAAAAGAGCTGATAGCGGAGAAGTAACAACGGCGACGTGAACCTATGATGGGTGAAGTGGTTTCAGAATTGAAACTGTGTGAATATTAACATTTCTCTTTTTCCAAAAAAATTATTTGCTTAGCATGTACGGCTTTCACTGACAGCGGGAAAGCAATAACGGAGACTTGAACCTAAAATGGATAGCGCGAGCGCAACAAGCCGCATCCACAGCAAACTTACAAACGGATACTCTTCTTTATACATACATATGGATAATTTTAATGGATTTAGCTGGCATAATTTCTCGGATGTAGTTATTAATTAACAAAAATTGAAAAGAATCTGCATTTGTTGATTTCAATCGCTTAGTTTGTTATTTAATAACGTAATAAATTTGAAAGAAAAATTAAGTATCTTATGCTTTGCTGAACGACTACACACTTTTGTGTGAAAGATAAAAATATTCTAATTCGAAATGTGGGAATGTATTGATCTTTAATCTGTAATTTCTTTATTAAGTTCGAAAAACAAATATATTAACAAAATCCATTGAGAATTTGAACTAAAAACCATAATATTTACCATAAACCAGCAAAACAATTCTGCGAATTTTTTTTTAATTAGCAGTGAATGAATAAATATATTTGATTTTAATGTTTAAGATGTAAATAACATAAAATTCCCCAAGATAATTCTTAACATATTATTTAAGGCTAGAAATATTAGTTTGTTTTGCTTGCCGTCTGTGAATGTTTACTACTCAGCTATATAATTGTGCCTATGAAACGTTTTACGAATATCCTTTTGGACATTTTACGGATTTCTTCACATGAACATGTTTTTTACAGACATAATTCACAATGACAAGCTTTATTCAGCAGGGATTATGCCTCGAGCACAGGCATCCTGGTGTCGCTCCATTCTATTCCCATATCCTGCAAATGCATTGCGAGAGGCAGCACAAATTTTTTTATGTCCCTCAATTTTTTTTATCAAGTTTTAAACATTCTACGCTTTCGCAAAATAAAGTTTTATAGATGAGACACTGTCCTTGCGTCGTTATATTATAGATTCATCCGTGAAAAGATTCTCAAAGTTTCTTACTCTGAGCCATTTGTCACCATAATCTTCAAGTATGTCCTAAGCAACAGTGATTTTACGTAGATGCGCACAGTTATATACAGGATTATCTCCCTATATTGTTTAGAATAACGGAAAACAGATGTAATAACATAGTTTTATAACAATAATAATTAAAAAATCTGATGTGTACACCACATGACTTCCTTGTACGGAATATTAAATTATACGCATTTTTTCCTGCCTATCATTTAAATTTATTTCCTCGAATTTCATTAGAGGTATATTTCTCATTCAATTAATTCAGTTCTTAGTTCGCTATAAGGCAAAAATACAAGAAACTCAAAATATCTATATTAAAAATCGAAAACTACCGGAAAACATAAAACACCAAATACAGTTAAAACAATTACAAAGACGTTTATTACAATTAAGATTACAGTTTCTAAGCAAAAACATACAATTCGGCCAGCGGACAAGAAGGCAGATTTTTCGGTGGACAAAACTGAAAGTTTACCTTTGGTCTCACTCGGCAAAAAGACACTGAAAGCATAAAAACTGACTTAATTTGTTGTCGACGGTCATTCAATATATGGGGTAATTTAATAACTTAAAGGATAATTTCAGAATGGATTGAGCATAATTTAATTTGCAATAGTAAAAGAAGACGTTACTTTGTTGTTTCGGAGCTTAGTTTCTCTAGAATGGCAACAAATCCACCACAAATATAAACAAATATGGCTGCTATGCCAAAAAAATTAGGCTTAGCCGCACTTAAACAATTTTTAAATTGTTCGTAATTCTACCACTATAACATTCAAGTTAACTAAACGCACAAAAACCTTAACCGGAAGATTAATTTTTAAAACAAAAAGTTCGTAATTTACACACATATAAGAATAACGAAACTGTGCTCACTGTGCCGAGTAACATAGTGGATATATAAATACATATATTTATATACTTTTGGTGAGACCGATTGCAACCAAAATAGGAGGTGCACATCTACATGTTATAGCAGTCCTATATACACAATTTCAACGTTCTGAGGCTACTCGTGTTTGAGTTATGCGAGATACATACATACATACGTACTTACGTACAGACGCCATGAAAAAAAAAATGTCTTTAGAATTCATTTTAAATCAGTTTTATAATTTTTAGGGAAAAGAAAGTCTTTTATTCTGCCCTTACGGCAGATGCCAAGCAAAAACATCGTTAAATTGCATTCGATAGCGGTCAAAATGGATATTTTCATTGAAATATGATACTCGAAATTTTTCGCGATTACAATACTTCCTTTTTACTTTGTACAAGGAAGTAGAAAAGTAAAATTAATAGAATAATTTTTCTTACAGGATAACGCACTGAAAATTAGCCATTGATAATGGTTCATAAACTGAAATAGATAAAATATTATGGAAAAATTGGCACTGGCTGAAATGCGACAGCCAATATGCAGATTATTATTTCCATTGTCTTAGTAAGCAACCTGCTCAAGACGAACTCTTAGTTTTGTAAAAACGTTACGAAAAAATCTACTGCCAGTCCCCAGAAAAATTTCATAATGTCCATCGCAGGTGAATCTCCTTTGAAAATATCAGTCGATAATTTTCTATTTAAGGAAACCTAACAAGAAGCTGTCACAGAAATTAATATCCGTGTAGTGTAGTTGGTGTTTCAAAGCCTTTACTCTCTAAACACATAAATAAAATGAACATTTCTGAATACTGGTTAACCATCTAAATAAGTGTTTTAATGCCAAATTTCTTGCATTACATACATGAAAATTTTAAACAGTCATTTACAGTTTGTGACGTCTCGTGCTTCAGCCTATATTAGTTCATAATTGTAAATTGTTTTATTGTATGTAATAAGTATATTCATTAAGGAGTTTAGGAATTTATAATACTATACGTCAAAGACTTCCGCACCTCCCTAACGAAACAACGACAGGCCTAAAAGTTATAAGCAATATCATATTCGCATTTAAAATACCGATGAATTCCACCTTAAATGCAAAATTACATAATGCAAATTAAAATAATATTCAAAATGTATATGAAATGGAACAGAAATCTATATAATAAAAATTGGAAAGCGTTAAACATTTCTTATTTACTGTATTTTTATATTCCAAAGGAAAGATTATATAATTAAATTTTTCTTTTACAACAGGAACATATACGGGCATTAGGCATGGAGAAGAAAAAATTAAATCTTCTAAGGAAATTTTAGTAACTGAACACCATATTTAATTTTTATGACTAATATCATTAGAATATTTTTATCAGTAGAATATACTACAACACCTTTAATAGAATATGCAGAATTAGAATCAGAAAATGATATTTTAAGAACAAAAGTTAATAAAATACTAATATTAAAGCATGCAGTGCATTGTTAAAATTGCAGGAAAATGAATGATTTATAGATATGCAACATAAAGATTTTTTTAATCATTTGAAAAAAATATTATTCTGATAAATACATTTTGACATTTTCATCATCTGTTGTGATACGTGTCGTATTACTGTTATGACAACATGCTCCTGAGATATGTATAGTACAATACAAGGAATACAAGGAATGCATGAAGAACAGCATTCTTTATAAAGATTTTTCACAATGTTCATTCTAGGTATTTTTGTACACTACTGGTTATTAAAACTGTTACATCTAAAGAAAGCAAGCAACAGACCTAAAATACAAATGAAATGTAGATCTTTCTGCAATACGCTTTTAACGGTTTACATTACAGACAAAAACGCTTCGAAAACTAATATAAAAAGGCAGTATTAAATGGTCCGTAAATTCAAAAACTCCTTTTCTTGTTGCTGGACGCGTTGAAAGTCTTTTATGTATCGGGTAAGAAAAGGAATCAAGAAATTCATACCAGAATGTCTCAGAATTCGATCGCGAAAGAAACCTATCTGCTGGGACTGCAGATTATTGTACCACGCAATTTACTGCTCGAACTGGTGAAGATGTAATTATTGTTATGAAAATTTGCTGTCGATGATTCCAGAGGGGCCAAAAGAGCAGTATGCAGGATCTCAAAGGTGCCCATTCAAAACTGTCCATGACGACAATCATTTTCAAAGCATTGCTGTTTCAAAGATAGGCATTGTAACGCCGGCGTGTTGCGCAACACCAAGTATCCGAACGTATGGGCAGGCGACAATGCGTTTTATAACACTAATTGTCAGCAAGGCAGTTAATGATTCGGTTTCATATGGTACCATAACACAGGATTCATCGTTTACAGTGGTGCGTCCAACAACTTTGTTTTAATGCTCATGGCTAAGCGATAGCTTTATAATCCCCGTTAATCAGCTTTTAATTGAACAGTACGAGACCGTGTGTTGCTCACATTATTCTAAGTTTAATTAATATCCAAAAATTCATTTCCTAGCCGATGCTTTCAGATCTCTCACCAACTGAAAACGTCTGCTCGATATGGTAGATGGACTCTACCATAGAAGTGAAACCTCATATACAGCGAAATATACTTAAGTATTATTGCCAAAGTCTGTTCTACTTTAATTGGCTTGCCATATAACATCCTACTATTGTTACTGCAGGCGAATACTAAGCTTAATGATTTCTGCGTGTTTTCTATCTCAAAATTACCTGAAATTTTAAACACTTCATTCTTCCAACATAATATATTTGCGGGGAATTATTTAATTTTATTTATAGCCCGAAGGAGCGTTAGCTCAGAAGGGCTATAAATTTCGTTTTGGCATTTTGCGTCGATTCACTGTAAACTGTTGCCACCAAATATTATCGCTCTGTGTTATATTCAAAGAAATTAAGTAATGAAGGTTCTGCATAAATATATGTATGTTTCTGGCATTGTGATAAAATAACGGTACGTAGAGCCATCCAATTTCGAATAACGTAATCCTCCTCCGAATATGGGCATCTGGAAGCCGAATTTTAGGATTTGTTTATTATCAATTTCATATTTTGTAACACTTTAACGAATTTTTATTAAGAAACTCAACGATTTCAAAGCGAGCAATTGCAACACAGTAAGGGGGGAACACATTTTTATCTCCAGAGCACGAGGCTTGTGTGTCGGAAATTCTAGAGATATGTTCATTTTAAAATTACTTTGCGATTTTGCTGTTGAATTGAATTTTATGGTTTACGTGCGAAGAACACGATATTTAAGAAATAAAGGTAACACAGAAAACGTTAAAAAAGTTCCTTTGGGCTCAATGTAAAATCTTAAAGCCATCAGATTTTTTTTGTTAATTTAATTTATTAATTTTATTTTGAAGCAACACTTCTTGTTGCTCTTGTTTTCAAGCCGCGCTTTCTTGCGAAATGAGGTTTCAGTTTCGCGTCTTGTGCAAAGTATTGTAGAAAAATCCTATTTAAGCTGCTGTCTAAGTTACTTTAGACAGAGCGTGTCATACATTTGGGCTCTGTTGTTTCTCTGCTATTTAAACTTACCGTTTTATGGCCGTGTGTATTAATTGCCGGTTAGTCTACGTCAGTGGTAGAGCCAAGAGCCAACTACTCGCTGAATAGCTCTGGGCGGATTCCGCTGATTATTTGACTTAGGCTTAGTTTCAATTCTACGTTTCTGCTTTGAGTTGCCGTCAAAAGTATAGGCATAGATTTGTAAGCACCAGGAGTGCCGACTCTAAATACTTTTCTACCCTTTCCACGTGTTGTTATTGATACAGTTGAACTTAGCGAATAGTCTCTTCACGGTTGAAGTAAAGATCTAGCCAACATAGTAACTTTAATGCAGTTATAATCGTATACATTTATAAAATAGCTCTAATTTTTTTCCTTCAAAGCGTAGGAAATTTAATGGTCAGGAGTAGAGAAGTCAACTGTCGAACGGTGTTTAATCTTCTCATTACATTTTCTGACCACATAAAATGCTTTTGAATCAGTCTCTTTAAAAATGAAACTTCAAAATGCACAACTAAAATAATTGTCAGGTACAGTCGGGACAGTCAATGAAGTACGATTAATGGATTTTAAAAGCATCTGGAAAGTAAACCATATTGAATTATCATGATAGCTTTGTGATAATTATGTTAATTCGCTAAAAATTAGTTTTTAGTTCTTGCATGTTCATACGCTTTACCTTTTTCAACCTTAATTTCTATGCAAATTTTATTTAAGGGAGCATGACGTTTCAATATGTCCGATTCCTAATTAGAAGTTACGATGAGTGAAGACCGTTTTCCACATCAGCGATTTGTCCGTCAAAATAGAAAACCCTCGGGGCAAAAGGTGACCTTCACTAATCATCCCTCTGTGACGGGTAACTTCGCTTATCTACTCTGTCACTGACTGCAAGCTTCCTCCATCTGGAAATATTTGTTTTTGCGTAGTAACTTATTTTAAGTTTTGTGAAAACTGAAGATAGTGGCAAATAATTGTTACTCGGAGTTTGACATAATTATTTTTTTTATTTATTTAAGATTATTCGTCATATTTTTGAGCGCGGCTTAAGTTAGGTCATAAAGTTTAACTAGAAGAATTGTAACTACAATTTCAAAAATATATGTCTAAAATGAAATTAGTGGACTTGTTTATATCTCGGAACAATTTCTGAAATATAACGCATTTCGTGGAAGACACGAAGTACTTTAGATAACTAAATTGCGATTACATATTACGTAGTCTTTCCACCTAATAGCGACGATAAAGTACCTCTAAATCCCAATCAGGAAGTCATGAGAAATATTGGTTAGACGCTTCTGGTGTCACAGTAAATATGAAATGAGAGCTTCGTGCTAGGAGAGCACCCAGCAATGAAAACAACTCACGATAAATGTTAGTAATTAAAGATGGAAAGAGGAAGATTTATTTACAGTCTGTATTCACCTATTACGAGTATCTCTAAATGTTTGTACAGTGCAGCTCTTCAAGAATTTCTCAATTTTTTAGCGGCACTTTCTACTATAAGTACATTTTTATGAAAGGATGTTAAAAAGAAGTAAGTTATTTTCAGATTGCTTATTTTAGTGTTTTATTTTTGGATCACGTGTATCTCGTATTAGTTTTGTAAGTTTTATGAGTTCAACATTCTTTAATAATGAAGAAAATACCAAATTCTTTGAATTGACGATACCAAATTTTATGGAAGTGAACAAAAACATACCAATTTCAATGAGAAATTTGGCAACGCTTTTACCACTTTGCAATTATGATTCATTAAATTAAATACTCCAGAATTCAGAGAGGAATAAAAATTTGTCAAAAATATCTCTAATTCCACTTGAATTATTTTTCATTCACATGTAGGATACCAATTAAAAAATTAAAACACCGTTATGAATTATATCATAAATAAACTTCCTCGAAGTGAAAGGTTTGAGCTACATCGGATTTCAGTTATTTACTTTTTTACAAAATACCCGAAACGCAATGAATATATATCTAGCTATACATAAAGTCAGCAATTAATATCAAGAATAGAAATTTCAAAACTTAAATTATATAAGTCCGTAGTATGCTGCAAAATTAATGAAATAATCAAGTGATAATAATTAAATCAGCACTGCTAAATACAGCTGGCTGACTACGAGGAAGTGTATAAATTCAAACTCTAAAAATATAATAAAAAAAGGGGGTTGAAAGGCTTCATATTTTAAATTACGTCTAGAGGGACGATTTTTCAACATTTTGTGGGTTACTTTTATTTATTAAATATCATGTTCTTCGCACTTAAACCATAAAATTCAGTTCAAGAGCAATATCGCAAAATAATTTTAAAATGAGCATATCTTTAGAACTTTCGATACACAGTCTCACGCGCTGGAGATAAAAATGTTTTTTCTGAACAACGTTGCGACTTCTAGCTGAGCATGTTCTGCCTTCGGGACACTTCCTTGCTTTAAGCCTATCTTACTGCTCTCGGCCGTAGTCTTACGTACCTGTTAAGGGCCGTTCAAACTGGGGTTTATTTGAGCTAACGGAGACATCTGACATAGCCGACCCATCTTCAAAAATAGTTTTTATCATATCGCAGCGAATTGAAAAATTCGAACTGAAGATATAGCGAAGCTAGTCGACACATGGAATAGACTCCGTTAGCTCAGATAAACACCAGTGTGAATGGCCCTGTGTTCGCCGGTGAGGTTAAATTACGAGGCAACTCGGTTGGTTATTTTTCAACAGCTTCGGCTTAGCTACTTATAATTAGTTTAGTTTGTTGTTTTCTATCTTAAGTTACCCAAGTGGAGGCTTTCCTGTAAGCCCGAGAGGGGCCAATTGTATAATTTCTGTGTGTGAGGATAAAGGAATTTTAATCCTTCTTTATACTCATCCTTATAGTTGAAAGCAGAAGACCAGCGGATAGTCGCTAGACTGTTCACTAAAGTTCTAGTAGCCAAGGGCACGTAAATTAACTAGAACTTTAAAAATAAATAACTTTGGCATTTAAAAGTGCTCTCTCTTTTTTGATAATTATGCAACAATATATATAAAAGTTTTAATGAATTCAGCTAATGAAATTTCACGTGTCCAGTCACAAATTAATAATAACTCAAATGAATCAGCGTTAGTTGCTTTTAAATCGCTGAGTTTGTTATTTAATAACAGAATGAATTTGAAAGAAAAATTAAGTACCTTACGCTTCGCTAAATGGTTACAAACTGGTGCCTGGAAAATAAAAATATTTTATACCTGACAGTTGCAAAAAATTTCTTTTACTTTGTTGAGTTTTCTGATTAAATTTAATAGCTAGCCAATGAATCGGATTCTGCATAGATCTAGGAAATGAATGAATTCTTGTATTTGTATATAAATTGCTCTCAAAATAAGGTCAAACACAGTATAATACAATGCCCCAACTGCCAAAATTTCAATTATTTATCGGAGTGTGCACACTTAAGTTACATTTTGCTAAATACGGGACTAGGATTCCAGATAAATACGGGACTAGAACTCTAGTGCATGTATGTGATTTTGTAGTGCATATTTAATTGAATCCAGAACTGCTTCTCGTGCGAGGATCGCAGTATCGTCTGCATACATGGCAAGCGTTGTGTTGGGAGTGCGGGGTATGTCGTTCACATAAAGTAAGAAAATCATTGGGCCAAGGATTGACCCTTGTGGTAGACTGACTGACTTTGATACTAGCTTCCTTTCGTTTCGGTACTCTGCCTCTCCCAAAGGATGTGGTGTCAGCAAGAAGGTGATGATAACGCCATCCTTCGCTGGGGAGGGAGGTACCCCATATACATAAATATAGTTTAGCACCATATAATCGAACTTTCTCTGTTGTTTATTTGTCTTCTTCTTGTTATGCTGAATTACAGAAAAAACACCTTAAATGCAACTAAGCAAATGCAAATTAAATGTAATGCACTTAATTGCAATTTTGGCATAAACATACAAAGAAACCATTTTTCCGATAGAAGTAGTGTTGTATGAAATGGCGTCCTGGTGCTACATCTTTCGACCTGGTTACTCCTGATTAAATTTGAAACACAAATGCATTATTTGCTGCTAAGCGGCAGCATAAAATTTTTATATCTCTGAGTTTTCAATCAAATGCTTCTCAAACTCGCAGAAAATCTGAAATAATTAAAAATCATACCCGAAATATAAATTTCGAGCTTCGAGGTGCATATATTCCCGTGAAGAATAATGTGTGTTCAAAATCTGGTGACTCAAAACTTCACCGTTTCTTTCATCATGCAAAGAAGATACAAATATACATAAGTACGTACATAGACTTTTCATATTTAATTGTAGCGATAAGAGGTCAAAATTTTAACCTTACAGTGTTAGTTGAATTTGGTTTGTATTTAATAATATCCCTTTTTAAATTACACTTACTTGGTTTATTCTTTCATATTTCAAAATTTAATGTAATCCAAATAAAAGTCATACATTTTTCTGATTTATTTTAAAAATTTATATTTTTAAATAGGTTTCTGGAAACATTTTGGGAAAAATTTGGATTAGCTATAAAATTTAACCATTACTTTAAATAAGCGTATTTTTAAGTAAAAAATCAGGAAATTAATTTTTTCCTAAAAATTAATTTTTGTTTGTATTATGATGTTTGATTCTTGGGATTAGAAAATGAAAATTTTCATCTTGGAAATATTTAACGAACTAAACGTAAGATGATAAAATTGTGTAAAACAATGGCATAATGATGAAACTGAAAAGCAGTGAAAAGTTTTGTGTATGCATGCCATTCTAAACTAAAATTTCGTTTATATGTGTTTTTACGCTTATATACATTTTATATACAAATTTCGTTTTTTCATTTACATGTTTTTTGTGAGCGAGCCATTGAAAGACGTATTATCCGTATTTTATGCTATTTTCTCTTTCAATTCATGCGCATTTTCAAAAGTATCGTAAAAAATACTGGGTCACAAAGCATTCTTTCAAAAGGAATGCAGTGCAAATAAATTTAACAAAAAAGCCTATGTGAATAAATATAATTCAATTGTAAAGCACAAATAGTTGAAATAAAATTAAAAAAAAAATCTGAAATGTTTCAGATTTTAAATTACGTCCAAAGGGACGTTTATTTAACATTCTGTGTGTTACCTTTATTTGTTAAATACCGTGTTCTTCGCACTTAAACCATAAAATTCAGTTCAACAGCAATATCGCAAAATAATTTTAAATTGAGCATATCTTTAGAAATTTCGGTACACGCTCTCACGCGCTGGAGATAAAAATGTTTTTCTGTACAACGTTGGTATTGCTGGCTTTGAAATCTTTGAGTTTGTTAATGAAAAATTCGTTAAAGTTTTAGAGAATATTGTTACGAATTTCACATTTATTTGGCTATTTATTTAGAACTGTAATTAAAATTCCTTTTTATTTTCCCGTGCAACGCACGCAGACGATTTTTGAAGAGAAAGCTACGTCAAAAAAAATAATAATAATAACATGCATACATTTATGCAGATTTTTCATTTTTTAAACTTTAATGCAGAGCGATAACATTTAGTGGCAACAATTTGAAAAGTGAATCGGGCATTCAGAGTGAATCAACGCAAAATCGCAAAACGAAAGTAATAGTCCTTCGGGACTAAATCCCTTTGGACTAAAAATGAAAATAAATCTAAAATGAAAATCATGATTAAAAAATATAATATAAAGCGTAAATATTCCCCAAAAAAGTATCTGATGTGGACATCGCATGACTTTCTTGTACGGCTTATTAAATTATAGACAGAATTGGAAGCACTTCATTTAAACATATTTCTGCTAATTTCATTAGAGATTTATTTCTCATTCAATCACTTCAGTTCTCACTTGGCGGCAAGGCGAAGTCAATATATAAAAGGTCAAAAGTTGTAAAATACATAAACAATTTTTACATTTAAAATTAGCGTTTTCTACGCAAAAACAAGAAATTCTGTCAGCGGGCAGGATGACAAAATTTCCGGTTCACAAAATTGACATTTAGTCCCAATGGACAAAAAGACACTGAATTTGGTTATGATGACTGACTTAATTCACTACTCTACTAATAGTTTCAAATGTAAACAAATGTTCATAATTTTACAACTGTTGCATGCATATTAACTAGAGGCATAAAAATCTTAAACGGAACATAAGAACAACATAATTCAACAACTTTTAAAGCAAAAAATACACAGTATACCACCATATAACAATAAAAAAAACTGAGCTCACCGAGCCGGGTAACAGAATGGGAATATATATGTATATCCTTCACTTCGTACAAGAAAGTAAAAAAAAAACGACATTTTTTCCGCATATTCAGAAGGAAAGAGAACGTGAAAATGCTTAAACATAAACTAAGAAGTTTGCAGAGTTAATTACTCTTGACGGAAAGTGAAAAAATTGCGCTAAAAACTATGTTCTAAAATTATTACGTAAAAAAATTTGGTGTTTCAGCATAATTGGAGTCGTAAATTGGAAGTATGGAAAAAAATTCTAGATTTATATCAGAAAAGCTGATTTTTTGTCAAAATACGCATGTTAAAACAATGCTATATATAAATCTAATATATATTTTAAACTGCGTTTTTGTGACATGCACGCTGCTTTTCGTGAAACTGTCTTCTCTTTTTTTTTCAGCGCTCTGTCTCATAAATGTCTAGCAAGTGAATTTTTCTGTTACCAAGGTTATATAGAATTCTAAAGTATAATTATTAATTTGTTTGCAATTCACATGTGAGTCAGTACTTCATGAATTACTTAATTTCTTCAGGAAAGTAACTGAGTTTCCGATGGTTCAAAAGGTGAAATACAATATTGCTTCGCAGAAAAAGACTTGCGATATTTATTACTATACAACAAACTGTGTACATAGAGATTATTATAACATAAGAGAACAACTCGGAGTATTTTTTATCGTTTACGATTCTTGTACTTCATATAATTAGGATGATGTATTGCTTTGGTTCCATCAACTTACTTATCTGTCTCAATTGCAAGGCTCTTGTGTAATCAAATCTTTTGTGCATTTTTCATCTTCACAGAATTGGATAAATTTTCTGATGCTTGATGTTTCCGCTTTACATATACTTGATTAATCAACAGCTTGGAATTCACGCCAAATTCAAGACCCCGAATTTGTAACAATTAATTGGCATAATCTCTTTCCTCCCATGGAATTAACTGAAAGCAATTTTGTAACTCGGCGGCTGGCTCCAAGAAGCAAGTTGAGGGATTCATTCATTCCGTAACTTCCCAGACGTACTCCGTGACCCAGAATTGAAAGCTGCGATTTTCTGCCTTCTTCGAAGATGACTAATCACCCGGCTTTCTCTGCGGCGGAAGGTACAAGGAATGAATGGCACGTAAAGAGTAAACAAACAAACAGTGCGAGCATCTGGAAGACATCCAATAGTGTTAATGGGTCGACAGTTTGCTGTTGAGCACGCACTGGGTATGAGGACAAAAATACTCTACTCTATACGCGGAAGAAGCCAGTAAAAAGTTTCGGTGAGGTGCGGATATATGTTAACTTCATCTATGCACTAACCTAAGATTAGATGTTCAGAAAGTAAAATAATGCTTGACAAGAATGATCAAATTCAGATGAGTTTATTCAATAAAATTTAAGCGTCATTAAGATAAAAATTTCTTTATAGTTAAGTACTTTTAAAATTTTAGTATGCATTATCATTAAAATATTACTTTAAAACAAACAGGATGATTAGATATTTTTAGAACCACCCGCATATGTTCCAAAAGAATGATTGGAAAAAGGTCATAATTGTTAACCCAAAACATCGTTTCGATGTACTCAAATGCGAACTGCTTTAAATATGACACAGATACACAGATTTTATATCGAAATTAGACACACTAACTGTCTCCAAACAGGTATGTTGCCTCCAAACACTAACTGCCTCCAGATACACTAACTGTCTCTAAACAGGTATGTTGTCTCCAAATACTAACTGCCTCCAAACAGTTACACTAACTGTCTACGAACAGGTATGACCTTCTATAAGAAAAACACATTGAAAATCATGGAATTCATACCTCTAAATGGAAAGTAATATTTCTCATTCTAAAGATAATAACTGCCAAATATTGCATTTATAGGAACTATTCGAAGAATGAATATAATTTTACATTTATGTTAAAGTCTTTAGCTGGAAAAACAAAAGACAAAGAATGTCTTTAAATAATAAGAATAAGAATGTCTTTAAATGTTTTTGTTTCAATAATAAGAGAAGATTTAAGTCTTAGAAAAACTAAAAAGCATAACGTCCATCACCTTTTGCCTGAACAAGTGGTTAATCGTTTACCATATTACAGGAGGTGTTTAGTCTTTCGCTACAGGCAATTAAAAATATATCGTGATTTTTTGGCGGAAAATGAAATTACCTAAATAATTGTAATAAAATGCTGCACAGACGAGAACGTGGTTAGTGACTCTGACTGCCGTACCGAAGGGCTCGTGTTCGAATCTCGGAGAAGGCAACGATCGCCCATCTGTTAGGTGCCTTCAAAATAAAGTAGTTGCAAGCGCCTCTAAACCGCTGGAGTCGGCCGTTGGATCAATAACAACAACAACAAAAATTGTAATAATAAAGATCTGTTTTCTATCCCAAATATTCAGAAATCTTGGTTTCAGTAATTCATAAGATATTTCAACAAAGAACTTAGGATTGTTGCTTGATTTCTATCAAAGGAAAATTGAAATTAAGAAAAATCGAATACAAAACTAATATTTGTTCTCTAGATTATGAATCTAATACACAGAGTTAAAGATAAAATTCTTTATCCACAGAGCCATTAAAGCCTTATTAATTCTACCTTTATCTAATCTCGAAATTGTTTTAGATCTAGCGGAAGTACTCGATGCCATTTAAGTTAGATTGAAAGTAATGTAACTAACAACAGACAAAACAATACCGCTGTAATCCTTCTCTAAAAGCGATGCAAAATATACGATTCGTATTCATACATTTTTCACTCTTATGCCATATGGAACCCACATAAAAATTTTTGATCGAAAAATAAACTAATTCTCTCTCATTATATCTTCAACAATGACACGCAGTTCTTAATGATTTTCGTCTTTCTAATCAAATGGTCGTAAAAGTTCAAGTTGCATCCAATATTTTACCTTATTTATATTTCACCTTCTCACCTATATTCAATTTCAGTCGATTAAATTTACTATAGAATTGATCATAATTGATCAGAAATCAATAACTCGAACAAACACACAAACAGATGTTCTTTTTATAGATATATTAGATTTTGTGAAACTTACAAATTTTTTATTAACAAACTACGATCTGAAAGCGAGCAGTAGCAACACTTTTCGAAATAAAGCATTTTTATCTCCAACGCTTGAGACTGTTGCCACTCGGAAAATGAGTGCGAAGAATTAGCGCTTTCAAAGATTTAAATTAATATTTCGGCTGATTAAAGTAGTACGAAGATGGAAATAGTCGAAATGGCTTCCCTCGAATTTATGGAATCGGGAATAATGTAGTTAATGTTTGGCAATGCTATTTTTATTTCATCGTAAAACTTTAAATATTTTTAACAAACTGTAGGATTTGAAAGCGAGCAATGGCAACAACTTTCGAAATAAAGCAGATTTTCATCTCCAGCTTGCGAGACTATTGCCACTTGGAAAAATGAGGGCGAAAATTATCGTTTTTAAGAGTGATCCAAGGATCCAAGGATTAATTATTACGGAGTGCCTAGGGTAATGAACCCTCTACCTCCACATCATAGTTAATAAAAGGGAGCCGAAATAGGAAAAAGTACATGAAAGACGTTAAGGAAAAATAAAAAGGAAATCAACATGACTTGAGAAAAATTACAGAGACGAAAAGAAGAACTTCTAAAAATATTATAGCGATTAGCGAGAATCGATCTCGGGACCTTTCGGTCGCGAGTCTAACGCGCTAACCACTGAGCTAGGGAGACTACAGACTTTTTTGGTATTTTAAGATTTTTAATATTTTTTTGGATATTTTATAATTTTATAACATGAATACAACACCAAAGATAAAGCAGATAGGAAAGATTTTACAATTAATAGGCTACTTGGTCACATGGATTATAATATAGTTATATGCTAGTAGTGTAATGACTACTTACCGGTGAATAGCAATTTGGCAGATTAAATCTGCCGTAAATGATGTGATATTTAAAAGAAACAGATTGATAATCATGTGTGAGGCATATCTGGAGCAGCTGAGTAAACGGCGTCGTCGCTGGAACTGAAGGCTGTGGGGGGGATGGATCCATGTCTTTTAGCAGGAGGGAATATCCCGTACTTCCGTCCAATCACAGACCGTGGTCGTTTTGAGGAGCTTGGGATCGACGAATCGTAGGCAGGCAGCATTTGTAAAGCACGATTATCAATCTGTTCAATTTTGGCAAACAAATTTTGACTTAAGTCTTTTAATTAAGGCATCAATAGATTTAATGTTAAGGTCCGAATGCATCACGTCATTACGAACATACCAGGGTGCATTAAGAGCTAAACGAAGGGTCTTAAACTGAAAGGTTTGAAGTTTTAATATATGTGTCTTATATGCAGCGGCCCAGATGGTGCAGGCATACATAAAAATTGGTCGAATAATCGAAGTATAGAGAAGAGCTTTATTTTTAATAGACAGACGGTTCTTTCGAGCTAATAAGGGATATAGTTGGGTTCTGACTATCTTCCCTTTTTTGAGAACATTCTCAATATGAAGTCGTCAGATTAATTTTGAATCCAAGGTATTTATACGAATTACACCAGGGAATGTTAAAAAGCTTTAAGTTAATGGCAGGGTATGGGAGATGGGACTTGTGGAAAATTATAGCAGCACATTTAGCAACATTAATTTTGATTTTCCAGGTAATGAGCCAGAGCTCAAGACTAGAGAGATAACTCTGAATTCTTGCAATCAGAAAATCCAGGCGCTTGTGTTGAGCTAGGATGGCCGCGTCATCTGCATAAAGAACGAGAGTGACACTTGGTAATTTTGGAATGTCATTAATAAAAATATTGAAAATCTGAGGGTCAATAAGGGAGCCCTGTGCTACGCCACTAAGGATTGGACGGGGTTTAGAAATGATAGTATTAACTCTGCAGAAAAAGAACGATTAGTGAGATACGAGTTAATAATGTGAATTAATTGAGCAGGAAAACCAAGTCGTATAAGCTTGATCATAATACCTACATGCCAAGTCCTGTCAAATACTTTGGCTATATCAAGGAATAAAGCACCAGTAAGCATTTTATTGCGAAAGCCTTCATGAATGTACTTGACTGTCCGGAGGAGCTGGTGCACTGTACAGTGCTTTTTAAGGAAACGAAATTGTTCATCAATAAGGATATTTTGATTTCGGAGAAAAACATTCAGGCGTTCAAGCAATATAAACTCGTATATCTTTGATAACGAGGATAGGAGGCTGATAGGTCTGTAATTTTGAGGGCTAGAATGACATAAGCCAGTTTTGGAATAGACACTACAAGTGCACGTTTCCAGCTATCCCGAAAATAGCAATGTAATAACATAAATTTAATAATCATTACTATTGAGAAAACAAATTTGGTAGGGAGATATTTAATCATACGATTAGAAATATAGTCCAATCCGGGTGCTTTACTGGGTTTGAGCCTAGTAATATAATTACTAACCTCGGAAAGTGTAGCATAAGGAATTTTTACGAGTGTTTAATTAATATCTCTGATTTTAGCTACTTTATTTTGGAAAAAAGTGGGCGTCGATCTTTTCCAGGACCCAGGAAAGAATTGTAGCAAATTTGGTGACGATAGCTATAGCAGTTAACGAGTTATTAGCGAACAAACACATACACAGATTTTCGTTTATATATATATAGATAGAAATTCACAAACAATGATCATAATCAGTTACTTGACATTACTTTCCAGCTGATGAAAACCATCAAGAATTCAATCCCAAGAAGCAATCTAGTCCAGTCTCGAAAAACGCACACACTCAGACATTTATTGTGAAGACTTAGCGATAGATTCTTATAACTACGATATATTACAGCTATTGCTGTTGCTTAGTAAAACGTAGCGTTGTAAACTGTATTCTTTTGTTACCTTCTTTTGCTGAGAACTTCAATATAATAGTTCATAAAGAGTTAGAAGAAGGGTATACTTTCCTTCTCACTTAGGTCCACATGTATATTGTATGCTTCATAACCTATTTTTATGTCTCTGGGTAATAACGTTTCATGCGACAAGCTCTTAAATAGCAAATGCTAATTTTTTTTATCCGTGGAGCAGTATTGTTTAGATGACAGAAGCTCCAATAAAGCAACAACAACTAATTATCTTTAAAACTTTTCTCATTTGCATATTTTTATTATAGTAAGATTATAAAAATTGGAATTCCATTTAACGAATCAATGTGCGTATTAAACGACAAAAGGGAGAACGTAACTTCGTAGTCAAACATAAATCCTTGCAGATGAAAAACACGCTTCCAATAATAATTAAACATTGGCTTTCACTCTCATGCCTTAATTCTTGTTTACAGCTTCTCTAAGCAGTTTTCAACATACGGCCATGAATAGCTCGCACATTTTTCAATACACAACGAACCTTTCAAAATATAATCTTATTTATCCCACTTGGTTATTGCTCTAGATTGCTTTTGTGAGAGTTCACTGCAAACATTAGCAAATCGCTTAAGTATGGTACTAACATCAACATCATGATCAAAATGAGCATACAAAATTACTTTGCCGTCCTTTGCATTATATTAAATTACATTCGTTTGAATTTTTTTTTCTTTTTAACTGTTAGAAAATTATTGAAGCAATAAAAATTAAGTTATATTTGGAAAATTCGTGTTGTTGTTTCTGAATATGTTATGCAATTTAACGAACTCGCTTTGTTAAAACGTCATTGTTAGTTAGATGCATACAAACCTTTTAACATTTGTTTAAATACGTAGGCCGAAATAATTTTTATTAATTTAGTCGTGATTAAACTGGGAATTATATGATAGAAATTATATAGAAATAAAATATTCGGAACTTCATTTGGATAAAGGTTTATTACAAGACAAGAAATTAGTTGATGTGACAAAGAGCTCTAAATTGGATAAAGTATTTATCAACCAGGAATTAATAAAAGTACATGTTTACAATTACATTAATACAATAATGAACTTATTTAAGAATGCTAAGACAGTTGTTCTTATAGGATCTAAGGAAAGGTATTCAGAAACAGCATGATATTTCTTTCAGTTATCAGAAAGGAAAACGTCTTACTAGAAATGTCTCTAGTGCTGAAGTACTTGTAAAATTAAATAAAACAAAATGTTCGAATTTTAATACAAAACTTAATTTTATTTCTGTTATGGAATTTGACACTAACATTAAATTAAATGCTGTACCTAAACACTAGCACTGGAATCTCTCGAAGTCTCAGAAGATATGAATAATAAAAAATAGCTAATCACATTTCGGTAAAATTTTCCGTACTGAATAAAATTTACCTTATTATTGTAAGTCATCTTTAGCTATCAATCAAATCTTTGACCCTATAGATAGATGACCGTGCAACATAAGAGTGAAAAGAGATAAATCCGAATCAAAAGAAAAAACTTAGATAAAAACACTGAATCTACCACCAAAAAGGTCTAATACACATTTAATGCCAAGTATAATTTAAACCAAATTTAACAGTTATGGAATCAATTGCCAATCATTCCCATAACTAATTGTGAATCTTCGAGATTCCATTTTAGAATTTCGGAATTGTTTCTCAAGTCTGCGAGTTTAAGGTTGCTTTAACTATCTCGCTGATTACTGCTGATTGTAAACAACGTTAATTACTTAGCAGACTATATTAGTCACGCAACTTACACAAATCTATAAATGCAATCTCACAACTTCGGAAAAGTTTATATGCAATGCATTGCTACGAATTTCATATTTATTTGGCTATTTATTTAGAATTGTAATTAAATTTGCTTTATTTTCCAATGCAATGCAGACGATTTTTGAAGCGAAGCTGCGTCGGAAAAGTAAAAATAAAAGAGAGCGTGCATTTAATATTTAATAAATAAATGAATATCTTGTAATTGCTGTTGCCATCCACAAAAATTGAGAAAAATCGAAGTTTTACCAGAATGTTCTAGTATATAATTAAAAAGCTTATAAAATCCGAATTGATCTCAGTTGTAGTTGTAGCTGTTTTTAAGCGGACTGTTTGTTTACATAATGCTGTTATTGATTGTAGCGATTTCGCTGTGAGATAGAATTAGTTTCTCTGTTTTTGAACATAGTTTTGCTAAACGTTTGAGATATTGTGATATTGTACGAATATCTGTGAAAAAATATTTCAGCATTTTGATTTATTTCTAAAGAATAAATTTTTTTAACTTTTTAACGAATTGTGCATTCAACGCATAACGAACCCGTACGCACGCATATCATAGAATATTTTATCTAAAAATGATAATATGTAGATATTACATTTCCAACATGAATTAAGCAAAATTTTGTAAAAGTAAATTCTCATGAAGTAGGTTTGTTTCAATACGATAAATTGCTTCAGCTTTACATTTCGTGTAATATACGAAACAAATTTAAATTTGTGACATTTGCAAGGTCGTTTTGAATTTTTTATTACACAAAATCTTCGTAATCATAAATAAATTATCATAATTAAAAGAAATTTCTTCCAGTTTGGAAGACAGGCGAAACAGCAGCGTATGCTATTCCGTGATCTTAAAATGATATGCAGATTTAAATATTAGCATACCTGCAAAGTTACAATAAAAGTATATCTTACAACAAAAGTAATGCAATACACGAATTAATCAACAAAACAAATACCTGACTTCATTTACTTAGTAGTAAGACGTCTGTTCACTTGTGAACCTGAAAACAAAATGAAAAATAATAAATACATTCAGATATAAAATTTGCATGATGTCATTAGTTTGTCTTATGTTTTATATTTATAAGAAAAGAAAATCTTTCTTGGTTATTAATATCCTTTCCTATAAATTCGGTGACGAACACAAATCAACTAAAAATTGTCGAAATACAGGTAAGGGGAAAATATTAAATGCAAAAATGAGGCGATTAGAGTCTATATTATTGTTTCCAAGATTGCACTCTTACTTCAGTAACAAATAGAGCAATAAAAAATAAATGCTATGCATTCTCCATAGAGAAGACACCTGAAGTATGAAAATGTAGCTAAGGCTAAGTGCAAACCTACAGAATGTAAAATTTAAAGCCACTTCAACTAATGCAACAACAGTAATTAATTTATAATTTAAAAGCGTCAAATGCACTAAGCTCTAGCATCTTTGTAACAACAAATTTATTCCTTTTCATGAATTTTATATTTAATTCCATTTGAATTAATTCATTTATTGAGAAACCAGATGTTTACAGTAAATGGCTTGGACTGTCTTGGGTCTCGTTTGACGGGTGAATGATTTAAGAGCTCCCCCTCGGTGTTATATTGCAAGTATCTTCTTCTTTAAGATCGTTCGCTATTAAGAAAGACCTATGAAATCTTTTTCTGTTAATTAAGAAATCAGAACATTACTTTTGATTTCAAAACAAAACTTATTCTGTGTACATCTATCTGTAAAGACATTAGATTATTTCGAAGCAGGAGACATGAAAAATGTGCAATGCCCTCGCCAGGACTTGAATCTGAAACTCTCGAATACGCGAGGAGTATGCTAACCATTGCACCACGAAGGCATGTTAAGAAGTCGGGAAAAATACCTTATATAATCCCCGTTTTAAAGGGCGACTGGGGATTAGGGGATTCAATCGCCAAATTCTGGTGGTGAAGAATCAACATCAACCACCTTTTAGTTCGAGCTCCACTGTAAAGACATTAGGTTATTAAGAAGCAGGAGACAGGAAAAATGTGAAGTGCCTTCGCCGGGACTCAAACCTGGACCTCTCTAATAGGCGCCGAGTGTGCGGACCATTATACCACGAAGACATGCTAACAAGGCGTGTGAAATACCTTATACATCATTTAGCGGCAACTGCTGGATGCGCCATTGCAAAGAAGCCACGCACTAAATTAAATAAAAACAAAGTTATCACTGAAAACGATCCAAACACCAATCCAAACTTACGATCCAAACCCCAATCACCAGAATGGCATACACCAAAAACTTCCAGCCCTTCTTCCCCAAGAAAAAATACGTGAGGTAGCAAATGTTAGGTGATGATTTTGTTGGCTGTTTTTATCGATAATTACGGCATCTATGTCGTAAATTAATGCCAATAAATTCCACTGGAATTGTTGCATATTGTGCATAACTGTTTGTTCGTTTACCGGACCAACTCGGAAGAAATCTACCATAGACGTGAAAAATTATGTGAATTCTGCACCACGACAACTCTTCTAGTTACTACATGCAGAATGTTGTCATGCACTTAACTTGTTAGATTCTTCATTCTGCGATTTATTAAGATTATTTAACATCTATGAGATCAATATGTTTTTCGACATTCGAGCAATAGAATGCGACCCGACGGAAACGCTGATCGACAGAACCCAACCAGATATTATTCCAATGGTTCCGGGAATTCCAGGAATGATGAAACAAGTATACATGATCTCACAGTATTACGATGAAATAAAACTTTCTTAGCATTTTTCATGAAAGTTTTAAACATAGGTCTATTCACATTTCGTAGTTTGTTTTCCAGTAAACTTTCAGCTGCTAAACAAGTAGTAAATCCTTGCCGAATGCGGGAGTTAGTTCATTAACACATAGCGTTTATGGCAAAATCGCGTTCCGCAAATTTAACTATGTATGGGAAAAAAGGGGTAGGTGTAATTCAGATTAAGAATGTACGTAAAATTTGTACGAACCTAAATATTATTGCAATTAAAATAGGAAAACGAAGGAAATGGTAAATTGAAAGGATTTCTATTGCTGCTTTAAATAAGTAGGTACACCACGAAAAAAAAAAATGGGACAGTTCTATATCTCCCGTTCTACCGGGCCGATTAACGAAATTCAAATTGCGTTTTTTAATTTATGTATAGCATTGTTCGAACGTAGATATTTTGACACAAAATGGGACGTTTTTTGAAATAACATACCAATTTATTTCCATATTTCAATTCTACGACTAAGATTATGCCTAAATATTAAACTTTGTAAAATTTGGTGCGAAATTAACGGAGAAATTCAAACATTTATCCTGGCCCAATTTTTTCAGTTTCTTTCTTAATATATGGCAACCTATTTTCCCTTCCCTTCCATTGTGCATGAGTGGGAAAAAATTCACATCGTTCTACTTTCAAATAATTTTAACAAAGTGCGTAAACCACATTTGATGTTATTATCGTTTTCAACAAATATGCCAAATTTCAAAACGCCTTAATATATAAATTCACGTATATCTTAGAAAATTTTGAATAAAAAACTCTAATGTTTTAGTTATGCTTAGAATTGCATCAACTTTAAGGTGATAGTAAAAGTTTATAGATTATAATTTTAAAATTTTTTGAAAAATTTATAAAAATTAGTTAAAAATACAAATTTAAAAAATAAATCATAAAAAATGGCCGAATGTTATTTAGAATGAACCTTAATTTCGAAATGTGGACGGAAGAATCAAATACGTTTAATAAAAAAGAGATGTCAATAGATATATACCAAACTCAATTAACATTGAGGAGCTTAAATTCTGAGAGCTAATTTTTAAAAACTACTCGTGTAATTTTTACAAAACTTAGCAGTTTGGCATAATTTGAGTCGTAAATTCGAAATATAGAAAAAAAAAATGGCCTGCCATTTCAGAAAACGTCCGATTTTGTGTCTAAATACATGTATAGAACAAGTATATAAATCTAATATATATCCTAAGTCGCGCTTTCGAGACATCAAAAACGCAAACTGAATTTCGTCAATCGGCTCAGTAGAACAGGAGATATAGCCTATATATATATATAATAAATGCAAGGAAAAGACGAAGCAGCGTCGATGCATAATAGCTTTATAAGATAAAGAAACTTGGCAGTCGAGGCAGTTTTAATTCCATTTTTATTTTTCTGTTGACGTTCGTTGCCACAATCACTTGGTACTATAGTCGTGCCTATTCAAGAACGATAGCTCAGTTTAGTGATACATTTTGGAAAGTATTGCGATAGAAAGCGCTTACAACGAAATAGCGACCAAGCAGCGCACAGAAAGAAGCTGAAGAGTCTAGTCAGCCAATATGGAAGCACACGAAGAGAAAAGTTTGGTTTGAGTTAAAAGTTTCAGTTCCCAATTATTACGTCATCCGCGCTGCGCAGGTTATGCAAAATGGAATAATCTAGAAATGACGCAATCTAGAGAAGTTATTATGATTTTTAAAAGAGAGAATTAAAGGGAATTGGGTTAGATTAAATTATAATTTGGTTTACATATTTTTTATCTTACATATATATCTATCCAGATATATGTCCGCCGTATTTGATAATCTAGCGTTATTTGATTTCAGACCATGTATTCAAATTATCAGACGCTTACTTATATGATTTCGTAAGTTTTTAGAAGGGCCGAGAACGCTCGAAATATTTTCAATGTAAATTAACTACTCTTATTCTCCGCTAATTTTTACGCGCGGTTTCATAGAAATAAATACTCCATTTTAGTAAAATTGAAGAAGACTGTATTTCTACATCCAATCTCTGAAAGCAAGGGATATAAAAATAGGCTAAACGGTTAATCACAATATAACAAAGAACGTATCTGGTAAGTTTGCCAGGACCATTTTTTTCTTATATTACGTGCTCCGCCCTAAGGCACTACACGGAAAGAGAGGGATGCCCCGTGGAGGTCTTTTTAAGGGAAACTGGCTCGTATCCACGTTACACATGGGGAAAACCACGAAAACGCCCATGCAGCCAGCCCGTTCGGCGGGACTCGAACCCTGGACCGAACTACCAGTGTTCAGCGGCTTTTACCGTTCGGCCGCTGGTGGGCTGCCAGGACCATTGTTGATGAAATTGCGACTGAAGAATTGCATAATCTGGGTGAAACACTGTTGGGGTTTTGCATAATTATAGTTGCCGAGGCACGTCTAGAAATAATTACAAATAACGAGTACATTTCTTGCAGCAGAAGATATGAATGTGGGAGGTAAGTATAAACTTACAGTGATAGGGCGTTAGTTTCTGAGCTTCTGTCAGTGATTTATATCTTTTGCTTCATTTTGATAAATATAACGGAGTGAAATCTGAATTTTATTCGGATATCACGATGCTATTTTTCTCACATTTTAAAATAAAGAATGAATATCCTTCCCATTTTCTTCTGTTTGGGGGATATTTAATCTATCGTTACTTCTTTATGCCTTTTTATTTATTTGTAAGCAATATGAAAAAATACGAAGAAATACCTGGATTTTAGTTTATGCTAATTCATGAGGATAAATGATGCATTTTTGCATTATTTTTGTTGAAATAGAATAGTTCATTTTTTGGAACCAAAAACGCATACATTGGTTTTGGGACTCTCATTCAAGAGAGTAGTATCTTCACTGAATTCTTATAACAGTTTTAAATGTAGTTACAAAATTATAAATTGGTATTGGCGTTTACGACTTCTTTCCTCATCTTAACAGAAACATGGGAATATTACCATTCAGATAACTGTAACCACTCTTAAGTAGACTTTCATCAAAATCTGAACTAACGGTAGATTCTAAGTGGATATAACTCACGTTAATACCACACGTCAGAGAGTTCGGGCTATTAGTCACTCCCGTAATCGTTCGTCATTTCCGCAAGAAAAAAGATATCCTGCAAGGTCATCCATAGAGGAAAGCCAATAGATTGGGGATATCAAAGATTTTTCAGGAAACCCTTAAAGGAAAGAATTTCCCAAGAATGGAGAATAAGTTAATATAAATTACCGTGGAAATTATTTAGACAGTTAAATGGTTTCCATATCTCTGCAGTTCGTAGTCATGAGGTTCTTATTAACTTGATTAGAGATAAGATAAGATTTTTAATGAATTCTTAAGTGACATAAATAAGAAATGAGACGTGTCAAATTATTCACAGTATAAGGGTGGAGAATAATTCTGAAAATAGGATAGAAGTATTTTTAATATCGCCTCTAATGAGATCATAATGGAGGTAATATTATCCATAAATGGCGCGTATATTTGCAGATACATATTTGATGACAAATGGTATATTTTAAGCTATTAGACAATTATTAATTTCCTTTTCAAATATAAAAAGTCTTATCATGAACTAGTTAAAAATAATTTTCTTCTATAAGGCATTTTCTCCCTCCTTTCCGCGTGCCCTCGTGGTATAATTAGAGGCATACTCGACGCGTATTCGAAAGGTCCATGGTTCAAGTCCCGGCGAGGGCATTGCCCATTTTTTTCGTCTGCTGTTTAAAAGAAATTTAATGACTCTTTAAATAAAAATGTACTTTTTTCTCGTTCTAAAAAGTAGGTTCATTAAATTCAAAATATATTCAAAATTTATTGACATTATCTTTGAATAATTTCCCATTTAAATTAAATATTTCCCTTTGAGAAATCAAAGTATTCGTGATATCATGTATACGCAACCACTTTGTACCTATTTTAAAAATAACGGTTTTAATGTGATAGCTATGCTGTAATTTACATGATTTCCTTTAAATGAACGAAAAGAAAGAGCAAAATTTTACACTTACTGTAATCTTGAAATTATCGATTGAGTCGATTAAACACAGTGTTTGTAAAAGTGAAGTACATGCTTTATTTTGTTCGCTACTCATTGGATATATATTATTGATTACAAAGTTTCTTAAATAAGGTAACGAAAACGAATCGGTTTAACGTAGGAGGATTGTGTATCTATATAGTATAGCTTTAATACAGTCTTCATGAAACAAAAACTCTCAAACTAAAAATTATTCATTACATGTTATTAATTTATATGCATGAATGTCCACACATTTTTGCTAAAGCTATCTTTAGAATTTTCGATACACAGTGTCGCGCGCTGAAGATAAAAATGCTATTTTTTCCGTACAGTGTTGCCATTCCTCGTTTTGAAATCATTGAGTTTGTTAATCAAAAAAATATGAAACAGATAATAAAACAAATTTCAAATTCCAAATTAGGGCTTCCAGAAGCCTATGTTCGGTGGAGAATTACGTTATTCAAATTCGATCGCTCTAGGTACCTTTTTTATCACAATGCGAGAAACATACATAATTTACGAACATTCTTCATTATTTAATTTCTTTAAATATAATAGAGGGCTGTAATATTTGGTGGCAATAGTTTGAAAATAGAATCAACGCAGAAAATGAATCGACGCAAAATCCCAAAACGAAATTAATAGCGCTTTATACTAATAAAAGCATTTGCATTGTTAAATTACTTGAATGAGTTCTTTTTACTTTTACGCATCTTAATGCAGCTCTTCCTAACTCGACATGAAATTTTAGTAGCATCTTACCATATGAGAACTTTCGCATGTAACTCACGCATATTCTTCCAACTTCTCATTTCATTTGTATTGCAAGCTCAATAATCTACGAATCGAGACTACTTAGTTAAACCAATAATTATCTTGATCTTATTTTTTTCCTTAAATCTGCTTTTTCGACATGAAGCAATTTAAAAATCAAAAGTGCAGAATGCATCCGTTGTAGTAAAAGATAAGGAATATTACAATTTTTTTTAAACTCACTTCCACTCGAAGAGCAGCTTTAAATATGTCATTAAATAAATCGGAAACACGATTAACTTAAGAACGTTTTCGTAACTCTTTCCAATTAGGTATGTTAGCTGAATAAAAAAAAGAAAAATTTATAAATATCTTGCAACATTATGCTTAAACAAACAGATTTTTCAGTGAATATGACCGCGGATATACTGCATGTAAGTACTGGCACATGTGCTGAAAAACATATAAGAAAGAAAGCCGTAAATGTCAACGAAAACAAGTTTATCACCGAAAACAAATGCTCGAAAATGCGACCATGAATAGCAATACAAAATTTAAAACCGGGTGCATGGACTGCAGTATATTATCAGATTCCGTACCTTTAACTGTTCGAGGGACTAAGTAAAAAGTACGGTCCTACTAATGTAGTTGTCTATCATGCCATGCCGAAGCAACATCGGTGAATGAGGCGTACGAATAGAAGTCAGGATTATATTCAACCTGCTGTTAAGTATTAGCGAAAAAAGTTCGCGCGCAGAGAATAATCACCTAGTTTCGACGTCCACTCAATGGTGTCCAATATTTCTCTTGTTTATAAAAATCTTTAAAGGTACGCATTTGACTTCGGAAATTCTGCAATAACTTCCTCCGCAAATATTATGCTTAAAAGTTCGAAACGATCTGCCCTCGCACAGCTCCAGGTTAATACGCTCAAAGGTTTGCCATTCCGCAGCTGTGTATTCGGGAACCGTTTCTTGTGTACAAGCTTTGAGCAGATAATTCGTTTTCGTTTGGAGCTCCCTATATGAAATGCATGTCGGTGAGTTTTAAGTTTGGGTGACGATGCATACTGCTAACGGCAAATGACGATTTACGTCGGCGGTCAGCTACCAGCTCAATGCGCAGTTTCTGCGCCACATTCGATCTATTACAAAATGTGCTTGTTTCAGTCCCCTGTACCTACTTTCCTTTGCATTTTTACCAGGTATTTTAAAACCACTACAATTTAAAATTTAAAATTAAAACATTTTATATAAGTATTATTTTTAACAATCTTCGATTCATTATTTAATTATTAACATTGTTTGAAGGCTTCTTGAAGGCTTCATTTTTCCAGATATACTTGAAAATGTCATGCATCATTTAGTACTCTCTAGTTTAACTTCAGGATTTCTACGGTACTTAATACGGTATTAATATCAATGATTTTTAATATATTTCTGGTATTTTTAAATTTTGGAATCCTAACGCAGGAAGTAGAACTTATAAAACCAAACGTGTAGATTAAGTGCATTATTTTTGATAGAATAAGATAATCATCTGAAGAATTTTCTAATGATATTAGAAATTTGACGAAAATCTGAGTTTTTTTAACTGAATATTAATACTTATATAATCAATATTTTAATGAGTACAGTAGCGCTAACGATCAAAATGTAATCATACGCTCAAAAATATAAACACTCGTTTTACAATACCCTAGATTCCTGCTTCCAGTTACACTGTTTTCTAGCGGATGTGACAAATAGTATCAATATACCGTCTGGTTGGATCGAGACAGAATTGTTAGCCCTAGACATTGTGCAGACATGATGGCGTATTGTAAAAAATAACTCATTTCATAACCATTTTTATCATTTTCAGTGCTAATGGAAGAAAGAAAATTCTGAAGTTATACTGATTTACAAACTACTGCAGTTGCTACGATTAAAGAAAAGTCGAGTAATATTTCTCAGCCGAAAGTCAGCTCTTACGCATCAACAGATTATAAATTGCACGTGATTCAAAGAATTGGCATACTAATATTACATGTACATCATAATTTATTAGGTTTAGGAAAAATTTTTATGCATATTAGAATTAAATCAATAAAACAAACTGAAGAATAATTGTTTATAATGAAAAAAACAACTATTCTGAAAGGAAGAAGTTTATCCTAAAATGCGCCTAAAAGGAACACGGTAATTAAGTTAGAAAAGGAATTACAGTTGTAAATTTAAAATTTTACGTTTTATTACTCGAATAAGAGCCAAAGAATGATGTTCTTATTTTAAGAAAAGGCAATTAAGAAAATGAAGAAGAGGCGCTTTTGCTGTCATCATCGTACAGGCAATTCTAATTCGGTATTTTAAAATTTATAACCTTTCCCTCAAAATTCAACAGTGATAAACAGATTTCAGATATTTACAGAAAGTGCTAATTTAGAAAAGAATTCTTTCAAAAGGTATAATAGCTGAGCAATATATTAAAAAAGTAACTATACATTTTCAAGCCACGTACAGTTAGTTACACAGTACTATATAAACGCTTTATCTCTTTCATTTCTTATTTCTATTACATTAATTTTTTTGTTAGTGATACTAAGCATCTTCAAGCGCATGGCACAGCAGCAAATATTTTCGATCTACCAATCTCATAATCTACACATTATCATACACAAAGTAGAAAGAATTTTCGTATTTTCATTTCCGTCCTGAAGTAATATACTTTTTTCTCGTTTTATTATGACTCATTTTCGCTTCCGTTACTTTCATTAGACTCAAATCGGACTCCTCACATGTTGAAATTAAGCACTATTGTAAATTTTAAGATAGCTCATACTAAAATTGAAATGCATTTTAAAGCAGCATATGCTGTAAAATGTATATACAGTAGAAGTCCAGAAATCCGCAATGCTTGGGACCAGAGGTTGTGCGGATTTTAGGACTTTGCGGATTTCAGGAAGAAATTATTAAAACGTGGAATAGCAGCGGTTGAAGTAAGTAAAGTATTTTTCATAAATTATACTATGAATCGATTCGTGTATCCGAAATTATTGCAAAGTAATCAGCAACCATCTGCTGGAAAAAATGAGACTATGAAGTACATGAGTCTTTCAACAAGACAAAATGATGGAAAACATACTAATAAGATTGTTGGGGAATGGTTCCTCTATGAAGTAGACAACGCCAAAAAAAAGAGCCTTTAGTTATTTCATGTAAAGCATAAAATATTTCATTTTTTTTACTTGTTTCAAGCATTTTTCTGATAGAGGTTTGTTTTAAAACTTAAGGTGCTCCACAGTAATTTTTTTTTTGTAAATTCTGCAGGGTCATAATCTCTTGCTCTGTGACACAGCTCTGTTGTTCTAAACGTTTTAGGTAATTTTCACCATGTTCCAAACCCTCATTAAAAGATAATTTTCTCACTCCTATCAAATTCATTATCTGTGTCGGTGTCGGAATTATTTTCTTGCTGTGGCGACTTCAAAACAGAGCCAATGATTTCATCATCGGTTATCTGATATGCCAGTGTTGGATCATCTGAACGCATCATCCATACTAAAAACCTCTTCTGGGATAAGATCTTTTCTATACCACTAACACAGAATCATTACTATTCGGTAATTATGTCATCATTATTGGATAAATATTTTTTCTTCGGTATTTCATTCTCCATTCTGCGGTTTCTGGTACCTATAAGTTCAATGTTTACATTTTGAGAGGCAGTGCGGATTTCAAGAGTTGGCGGATTTCAGGTCGGCGGATTTTTGGTATTTGACTGTATTATTTTCTTTTGAGGAAGTGGGTTACTGTTTTCAAGTACTTATATATTCTGCGATTGACAAACATATGGCAAGTGTTGCATATAGAGTTTGATAATTGTCAACGAAAACAACAGATTTTATATGTTAAGGAATGACTGCATTCTCCGTGAGTGTTGTCATGATGAAAGTTATAGCATATCTGGTCAATAATTAGATGATCCGTAGTTCCGAGTTTCATGCTTCAAAGAAATTTAATTTTCCTGTAGCGTTACCACGAAAACTCTCACGAAGCCAGTCCGTTTACAGAGATTCGAACCCCGGACCGAACCACCAGGGGTAAAGGCTCAGTCCTCTACAATCCTGAAATATATTCTGATAGCTTTCTAATAAAAGGGCAATCCAAGCCGCATATTTTTCGGTCTTTACATAATTTTGTCATAACATCTCCACAAGAAAGGACATTGGATCACGTCCAACAGAATTCGTGGGTTCCCGTTCCGTACGAATATTACAAACCTACAGGCATTATTCGGGATTCGCAAGGAAGTCAGACTGCAGAGTAGGTACTTTCGCCAACTGCTTTAAAGACTTAGCAGTAATATTTGGGATACAAAAACGTTGAATGGTTTAAATTAATTACATTTACGAATATTACTAGAAGTTACAATTGACTCAAAATGTGCTATATTTGCCTGACCAACCATTATGCCCTTAAATATTGCTTAAAAGCTTTTTTTTTTCAGATTTATCAATAACTGTAATTCCGCGCCGACCATAACACGTCTTAAAAGTATCCATTTTTTAAAAATTTTAAAGAACTGAGTCTCATTTTATCCGCAGATATAAATTGCTGTTGCACTATGTAAAAGGAGACTTATTTCTGTTTTGTGTCTGATTTCAGCTTCCGGGTAAAGATAGTAATCTAACTAAATGACAAGTTCTTGAAAATATTGAGGCTAGCCTGGAGATGTCTGAATTTCTTGGTGAGTTCGATAGATTTTCAATAGTTTTCAAACACAAGTTCCTTTTTTCAGGTTTATTTATTTAATCTGCTGCCGAAAAGGAGACTAATTATCAATTCTTGCTTTTACATTCATAATAGGAAAGCCAGCAGCTGTAAAATTCTACTTTTGTATGAATTTACAATTACTATTTTTTATATTATTTGACTTTTAATGTATATTTTTCTGCAACAAATATTATGTATTTGCAATGAATGCATGTTCAATTAGCATCATTACAACTAAAATATTCAGAATATTAAATTGCACACTCTTTTTAAATGCTTAAATCGATGCTCTGGCTTGCTTTGATTTCAATCATTTCTCAGAAAAACCGCATAAATCATTCATTCAAATCTCTTTCTCTACAAGTCCAATTGTTACTCTGTTCAATAGTTCTCCGTGGAGATGACAACATCCTATACCAGTTTGATTTGTACTAAAATGGATAAAGGACAACACTATTTGTCTATTAAAACGGAAATGCACTAAAATGAATATTTCACCCCGAAACTCAATGTGTGATTACTGAACCGATAAAAAATGCGCAAATTCATTTGAGTCAGACAGACAGTTCTCTTTTCAAAGTTCTTTCGCTTCGGAAAAACACAGAAAACATCGAATAATATTCGACGCTTATTTTATACTCACTCCACAGTCATTTTATTCAGATGTAAAGCAGATTTGGGTGGGAAAGATCAACGAAGCATGCGACACGAAGTCGAATCTTTCATCCCCACCACCAAAAAAAATATCTGCAAGTAAAAATAAAAGGAAATAAACAAGAGATTCCCATTCCTTTGTTTGCATTTTCTAGGTTTGCGTTCCTTCTATTAAAATGAATCTTAAGGATACCATCGATTCCTCTCCTTTTTCATCGTTGTATCGCAGTTTCATTTCACTAGAATACCAATAAATAAATAAAAAAAAATACGTAATAACTTTCAAACTTTGCCGGAGGAAAAACACCTAGATTTCAGAAATGAAATGAACAGAGGTTTATGCTTTGGCGGCAGCTCTGGAGAAACTCTTTTCTAACAGTATTGTTTTTGTGAAAGATCTTCATCTCATAAGTATTGTAGCGTGTGTGATATTTAATAGCAAAGACGATGAGGATATAACTGAAAAAATGAAGTATGATATTACGATCTTATCAAGGAAAGAGGCTCTATATGATGTGCTTTCAGATGAAACCATCTTATAAACAGTGTTTTTATATATAAAGGAGATATTTGGCAGGTAATGCCAGACTTCAAAGTTAGATTTCATTTGCTCTCAACCGAAAGTGTCACGCTTAAAAATGTCGTGAGCATGGGAGTTTCACTTAAAGTAGATTTGGCAAGAGTTCGGACTTTGAAAATATTAAATTTAAAATAAATCTATCGGGGAAGCTCGCCAGGTGAGCAGGTTGCGGTCAAAGTCAGTATATGACCTTATATAATAATAGCATGTTTAATATTTGGCATTGCATGTTTCAGACCGAAGGGGAAATTTGCCTTGAAGGACTATTAATTTCGTTTTGGTACTTTGCGTTGGTTCACTATAAATGTCGGTTCACTTTTCAAATTGTTGCCACAAAATACTAGAGCCCTGTATTTTATTTAAAGAAATTAAATAATGACGAATCTGCTTAAATGTGTATGTATGTTTCTAGCATTGTGATAAACAACGTTATCTAGAGCCATCCAATTTTGAATAATGTACATTTAAACCCGAATATGGGCATCTGAAAGCCTAAAGTTGAAATTTGTTTATTATCTATTTCATATTTTGTAAAACTGTAACGAATTTTTGATCAACAAACTCAACGATTTCAAAGCAAGCAATGGCAACACTGTACAGAAAAAAAAAACATTTTGATCTCCAGTGAGCGAGACTGTGTATCAGAAATTCTAAAGATATGCTCATTTTAAAATTATTTTGTAATATTGCGAACTAAATTTTGTGGTTTAATTGCGAGGAACATGATATTTAATAAATAAAGGTTAACCCACAAAACATTAAAAAAACGCCCTTATGTTAAATCTGAAAGCTTTCAATTTTTTTTTAAATTTTTATTTCATATTTTGTAAAATTTACAAATTTTGTAAAACGTTTTACTAACAAACTCTTCGATCTGAAAGAGAGCTGTGGCAACACTTTTTGAAATACAGCATTTTTATTTCCAGCATGCGAGACTGTTGCCATTCTGAAAAATGAATGCGAAAATTGTTGAAAGTTTTTTTTAATATGTAGGCTCATTAAATCACTACGAAGATGAGATAGGTTGAAATGTTTTCCCACAAATCTTTGGATTTCGGGGATACCTATCTCGAAACTCAACTCCTCGCTTTTTAGGAGGAGATGATATCAGAAACAAATAGACAGACGCGCACAGATTTTAATGGTATAGATATATGAAGCTGGAAACTGCAATCAACGCAATGAAATTTCTTTTGTTTTTGTAGATTAGAAATCCCAACACGTCTTTGTAGAGGGAAAAACAAGAAAGACAGAACAACAATTCTCTGCCCCAAAGTGTAAAATTTTCACATGATAAAAAAAGTGCGAAATGATATTGCACGAGGCTTAAATGTTATTGTTGAAATAAGTGGAAGTTGTAGCTAGATTTGAAGACTCTGCTGTTAAAGAAAATTAAGAAATTTCTCCAAATGTACTCTTTAGTTGAGTACATCTGTTTTCATCCATTTTCAAATTAAACTGGAAAAGGTTAGTAATGATAACAACAACAGTATAAATGTATAAATAGTCTTTTCATAAAATTTCTGTTTAGAAATTCATATTAAATATTATTAGCTCCTGAAGAAAACTGCAGTTCGTGATAATATAAAATTCAGTCTTATAATTATTTTCATTTTAAAAGTGAAACTTCAGTGAATTTCGGATAGCAAATGATATAATTTCCTTTTTCCAGTAGTTGAACAATTTACTTTGGAAGAGAAGGAAACCTTGTAAAATCTAATAGGTTTTTCTTAAAGCCGGAATCATGAAAAAAGCAGCGAGATTCCAACTCCAGACCTTCTTGTTATTTATTGGACGGAAGTATTACCAATTACACCATTAAAGGAATGCGATTGAGAAAGCGAAATCTGCTAATAATCCTATTGTTTGCTTCGCAAATTGTGCTGAGAATCTTCTTCTGATGTTTTTGCTAAATATAAGTTCATCAGTAAATAATTTTAAAGTTGAGTACGATTAAATTGCGAATCCCAGTCATGATGAAAGCAATATGACCATTATTTTTGTTTTATTTGCTCATTTTTTATGCTAATTTCATGTTTATTTATCGCTAGTTTCAAATTGTGACCACTTATTATTGTGTTTAATTTGTATTATTTTGTGCGACTTATAATTATGAATCTGGAATTGGGAAAATAGTTTATGGAAAACGGGAGATATAAATCAGACTATGGGTATAAAATTCGCCTTCAAGTATGTTCCCGCTAGCTTGGCGATGTTGTGGAAGTTTTTAAAAGCATGTTTTCAACCCCTATAATTTTTCCAGAAGGTTGTGAAACTGTCCCACGTTTTCTTTTAGCAGTGGCATAAATAGCAGGCTATTTAGAGCTGTGAGCAAGTTAAATACTCAAAGCTCAGTCTTTTGTAAACAGGTAGGTAGATACAGATTTTATTAAATGGATTGTAGGTTTTGCTGAGAGACTGAGTTCTCAGTTTGTGACATTCGCTTTGTATTAATGAGAATTTCAACATATTTTACTTTCATCTGAAGCTAACTAGGGTTTTTTTAAACTGCGAAACCTGTATCGCCTAAAACAGAAATACAATTCCGATCTGGTATTTAACGAACCTTCAGCTTGTATCAATGAATGAAACATATTATATGGAATTTCATAATCTTTCAAAACATATATTTTGATTTAACACAGTTGTACACAGAAGCAAACGAACGTACATAATGCAATGCAATATATGAGAGTGCTGCAGCCTTTCTGGCCTATCATAAATGGCCTCATCGTTAACGCTGCACACACAACATAAATTAATACAAAAATGATGTTAAAACACCAAATAAAAGTCTGCAGTATTGTTCTATTCCTATTTATAAAGTTCATCAAATTCTTTGCAGAATCAAAAATCTTTCCTGCCGCAATAGGATTCCTTTATGTTACCATGGTTTCCCCTACATGTCACAACAATATGCAGTCTTCGACGAAATGTCGTGGATTGCTTTCAGCACTATAAAAATTACGAAGACTTATTTTGCGAAATAAATCTTTTCAGGTAAGTCGGGAAGCGCCCGTGCCCAGTTATGATTTGACTGTTGATAAAAATCGCATATCATTCTCATATTTTAAGAAAGTTCAAAGTTCAACACATAATCTTTCTTTTTTTTCTGAATTGTTCGATTTCTCTTTCCAGCAATCATAAAGAAATCCTTGATTTTACCAACAGCAATTCTTTTTGATACCCGAATATCGAACGCATCCCGGCATTACCCATAACAACTTCTTTGGCCAGCATGTCGGCCCTCTCGTTCCCTGTAGCACCAGTATAGCCTATAAACCCAACGTACGTATATAAACTCTACAATTTGCTTCAAGAAACACAAATAATTGCTTTCTTTCGAGCTCAGTTTTTAAATTTCGAATGATTAATAACAGTTACTTACCACTATAATAAGAAAGACTTTTTAACTGAAATGACTCAAAAAACAAACGTTGAATTACTAGTTCTTGAAAAACAGTCATTTAAATTTTCTGATATCAATTTTTATCTCCCGACAGCGCCATTTTTAAGACAGACTTACAATGCTTATGGTAAGAATAATGGATTTCAGAAATAATTATGCAAAATTAAGGAACTGTAAACTGCCTTTTGACTCGAAGATGATTTTCATATATATCCTCGCCAAAAATTGACTTGATATCAGAGGTAGAGTAAGTGTTGCTAGAGAGAAATTCAAAAGATCATATACTCCTTATTATAAATAATGTATACAGCGCAAAAAGAAAATGCGGCAGTTCTATATCTCCCGTTCTACTGGGCCGATTGACGAAATTCAGCTTGGCGTTTTTCATGTCTCGAAAGCGCGACATAGGATATGTATTAGATTTATATATAGAATTTCTGTAATATAGGTATTTTGTCACAAAATGGGACTCTTTCTGAAATGACATACCAGTTATTTTTCCATATTTCGATTCTACGACTCAGATTATGCCTAAATATTAAATTTCCTAAAATTTGGTGCCAAATTTACGGAGAAGTTCAAAAATATATCTTGGCGCATTTTTTTCGAATTGTACCAACAATAATTCACTCGGCGAACTTCTTAATATATGGCAACCTATTTTCGTTTCCCTTTTTACATTGTGCATGAGCTGAAAAAAAAGTAATCACATCGTTCCTGCTTTCAAATACAAAGTATAAACCCCATTTGATGCTATTATCGCTTTTAACAAATATGCCAAATTTCGAAAGGCGCCAATATATAAATTCACGTATATCTTCGGAAATTTTGAATAAAAAGCTCTTAATTTTTTGGGAATATTTTTGCAGGCAGAAATACGTCTACTTTAAGATGATGGTAAAAATTTCATAGATTATAATTCAAAATTTTTTTCGAAAAATTTATAAAAATTATTTATAAATACACATTTTAAAAATAAATCATAAAAATGGGGAAATTGTTTTTTGAATGAACCTAAATTTCGAAACGTGAAAGGAAGAATAAAATAAGTTTAATGAAAAAAGAGAGATTAATAAAAGAGATATTAATAATAATTAAAATTTTTAAAAACTACTGGTGTGATTTTTACAAAACTTCGCAGTTTGGCCTAATTTGAGTCGTAGAATCGAAATATGGAAAAACATTAGCATGTCATTTCAGAAAAACTGAAATTTGGGTCAAAATACCTATATTGGAACAATGCTATATATAAAATATTCTAAGTCGCGCTTTTGAGACATGAAAAACGCACGTCGAATTTCGTCAATCCACTAAGTAGAACAGGAGATACAAAACTGTCCCTTTCCTTTTTTGCGCAGTGTACCTATGTAAAATTTTATTATTACTTTAACATAACAATTGTGATATGTTTTATTTCTATTTTTAACCCTTGATATTACTGCCTAGGTTCTATCTGAAAAAAAGGGTTATTATCGAAAGGTTAATTCGGAAAACTGTATCTATGCTGTAAAGTAATAGATAACCGATACCAAATGCATAGATTATGTTTCTACAAAACGACTTTTAAATTCATTATGTGATAAATTTTTCTAGACTAATTTATTTCAGCCATATATTTAAAAATAAATTAAGGAGAAAATCAATTACGGATCTATCTTTGATAAAAGTGAAAATGATGTGTCATATATTTTTAGGCTCTGTGGTGCCTTAGAATTGTGTTTTCTGATTGATAAAAATCGTGTTTATTTCCTGCTTTTAATACATGTGTTATGAAATCAAACAAAGGAATAGACATAATAAAATAAAAAAGTAGTTCAGTTTTTTTGCATAAATTAATAAAAGTCCTTCCCGAATGCGATCAAGATGACTGAGTAATGAAGCAGCTCATAGATGGTTGTGCGGAAGCAGTGTCAATCACATGATTCACTCATTAAAATCACAAATTATTTACTAACTTGCAATTACTATTTAAAATAATTATTTTTATCATATTCGCATTGCTAACTGATTTATAGCAAAAGCCAGATCTTAAATCTATAAAGATATATCTAATTTTTTCTGACTTGCGAAAACAGCTATTAGGTTCTGAAAGTTTTCCTATAGTTAATTTTAATATTCCGCATTTTTTCAGAAATATACTCATTCCTATTATTTTTCTCTAATATTAGTTTATTTTAAAATATGAATTTTATTTACTTAGATTTGTCTTTTTATTTTTTATATTTCATCAAAAAGTAATTCATCCGTTGTTTCAGAAAGTCATTATATTTTGATAAATATTCTTAATCTTTCAATCGATCAATTATCCATAAAATTTTATCATAATTTTCCCATAATAACGGTTATACTTTTTAAATATTCATTTAATA
>KK117283.1:603914-683557 GCA_000611955.2 Stegodyphus mimosarum | reverse complement strand
TGTTTGCACGACGCCCTGTACGGTGTGTACCTCTAACGCCTGCCCATCGGAGAAGGCGTTCTCTGTGGTGCCGGGAACACCGGAATTGGAGAGACAATGAATGGGGACGAGTACTCTTTATAGATGAGAGCAGATTCAGTCTGAGTAGCGATTCTCATCGCATACTCGTCTGGAGAGAGCGGGGAAGCCGCAATCATCCCTCGAACATCATTGAAAGGGACAGGTATGGAGGTGGCGGTGTTCTCGTTTGGGGAGGCATCATGCTTGGTAGTAATACAGACCTTCACATCTTCGACGCAGGTTCAGTCAACGGGACCCGTTATTGTAACGAGATTCTTCTTCCATATGTGCGTCTTTTTAGAGGCGCTATGGGTCCGCAGTTCCTTTTCATGGACGACAATGCACCATGTCATTGCACAGTAGCTGCCGAACAGCTCTTACAGAGTGAGGATATTGAAGGTATGGATTGGCCGGCACGATCTCCGGATCTCAATCCCATCGAGCATGTATGGGATTTTCTAGGCAGACGCTTGGCAGCTCGTACCTTACCACCAGTAACGATTCCTGAGCTTCGATTGGCGCTGCAAGACGAATGGGCAGCAATGCCTCAACAACTCACTGACACCCTCATTCTCAGCATGGGCAGACGCTGTGAAACCTGCCTAGCAGTCAGGGGAGATCATATCCACTATTAAAGACCGGATGTTTCTTGCTGGACACCCCTCACAGGGATGTTTCGGCCTTCAGTCGCATTGCGCTCCGTGCTACGTTTTCAATAAAGCTTCTTTTTATCCCTCTGATTTCTCTTTCAGTAAGTGTTGCTTACATTACTCATGTCCTTACGTATTGGGGATCTTACGGTATTAAATGTGTTGATTTGGAAAGCTTTTGTACAAAGTTATATTGAAAAAACCGTTTCGTCCTTAATTTTTGTACACCAGTGTATATTGTTATAATTTCTGTAAATATTTATTTGACTTATTTGATTGTTGTTTTTATATATTGCTTTATTTAGTAATTTGTTTCTTTTAGAATAATAGTTTTCAGGTTTATTTTGCGTGTAACTGAATTTATGGCTACACGTTTTAGACAAGTGTTTATACCTTATATAGAACTGTATATCTTTCAATTTTGAATCCAGAAATGTTTAAATGTTAAAACAATTCATTTAGAAAGAAAATATGAGCACAAACTCCTGAATAACCTGATTACATTTTTTGCAGCCCCATTGAGAATTATTTCTCAATCTGGTGACGTTTTGAAAGTTTGGGAAGAAATACTTTTGTAAAGTTTTAGAAGCAATTTTTCGGGAAGTTTCCAGAAGCTCGTGAGACATTATATAAATACCGCTCCGACAGAGTCAGTTGTTATTCATGCCTGAGAAGGCGCGTTGCAAAGAGGGTTAACTGAATTCCGTTTTAGGGTTTACTTTGTCTTAACCATTTACGGTACTTCTCACGTGCGAAGGAGAAATTGTTTAATATATGTACTTTCCTTGGGCCGGGTACAGCTGTTAAATTTCTGTATTCTTTTCAAAAAATTGTCAATTTCTTCCTGCTCGACTGGAGTAATTATTCAAAGAAACATCTTGGAGTCCACAAATATGTACATACATACTTAAACACACACACATATATATATATATATGTATATACCTGTGTAAATCTTTAATTTTATATCTATGATAAATAACCCAGATTCGTATTTGCAGTTTATGCGCGAGCAATCATAAGGGATTGCACATCAAAGGACAAAATCAAGTTCTTTAGAATTTACAATGAGTTTCGATGATAAGCATGTACGAGATGAAAAGCTCACAAATTCTAATTTGATATAAGCATCATTATTCAGAATACATAAATATCGCACAGTGACTGCGTGAATGGTGTGAATCGTTGAATTTTCCATCATTTCAAAGCTCAAATAATGGAGCAGTATCCCATCAGAGAACTGCTTTTGGTTGGAAGGCCGTCTATAAAAGTCATCGTCCAATTTTCAGAGCTGCCGTAATTATACCGGAATTAAAGGAGGGAAATCTGCAGCTGGATTACATTCGCTTAGCAGAGCACAAGAATTTCGCTGACATAATAAGTAGTGCGCAAATTTCATAACGGAACTAGAAATTCTTAGATATTAATTTTAATCTATCTTTAAGTTCGCATTTTCTTTCTTTGCACGCACATAATTAACTATTCAAGTCGCTGTTCGGAGACACTTTTAACCTTAAAAGATTCTTTTAAACTTAATTTTGCTCAGCTTTAATTTAAATTAAACTCAGCAAGTATAAGGTTAAATGTGTCTGAGTTAAACTGAGTAAAAATACAGGCAGTAAATTAAGATGATTTCTGTTGACTGTGGGAGTTATTGGACTATTTCCAGCTAAATACTAAGTCTCATTTTTATTAAGTAATAATAGATAGAACAATATTCAATTCACGTTAAACCAGAGACTAAATTTTATATTTCTCCTGCCTTCTTAGCATGCCTTCGTGGTGTAATGGTTGAGTACACTCCGCGCGTATTCGAGAGGTCCGTGGTTCAAGTCTCGGCAATTGCATTGTTCATCTCGTCTGCTTCGAAATAACTTAATGTCTCTACAACTTGACTTCCATAAAACAATTGACGCAACGCACCATTAACTGTCCGCAACGTAAGACGTCTTACAGGCAGAAATAACCAAATATTCAACTAGGATATCCATCCTGATTCTTACTTTTTAAAAATAATTCTTTCATTCTATTAATTTATGCTAAAGTATTAATTCATATAGGATTTAACAAAAAAAATAAAATTTAAAAATTGACAGAGACTTTCTTTCCCTTCTTATTTAGTAAAATAAACGATAATACATAATTTCTAAAATCCTTATAATACTTTACGATCTTCCATCATCAACAGTTTTGACATTTCCAAAATGAAAATGTTCTGAAAGAAAAAATTAATTTTTGAGAACTTTTCAACCAAGATAAACACAGCTTCTAAAGGCAAAATATTAGTAATCGCGCAAAAAATTCGAGCATGAATAAAAACCACGAAATCTCGCATTCTGTTTAGTCAACTGCACGAATGATTACATCCTGACGCATCAGAGTGTTGATAAAATGACGAGCACACCCATAGAGTCATTGGATTTTAAATAACAGAATCAGTCTCATAAACTTTTTTATTCAGCTTACGTATATACTATATTACTGGCAAAGTATAAAATGCTGGCATTCCATAGAATGTCTAGGCATTGTATATAATGCCACACGTTTTTAGGCAAACGATAAAATATGAGAATTATTAGACTTCTCTAGGCATTGTATAGAATACCTAGGCATTCTATAGAATGACAATTGCTACTTAGGCAAGTGTGAAAAAAGGTCCTGGTAAGGCTATATTATATAGATGACGTCCATTCCTCAAAAATACAAGTGCGGTACTGAAAATATAATGGCATTGCCATTAAAAAATTATTCAAAATACGTCAAGAAAAATTAAACTTATACAAAAGAAAATTTATGCCTTTCTTATTTAAGGGAAACAAAATTTTCATATAAAAAATAAGAAATTAAAATTAACCTACTTGTTGCAACGTGCTAGGCTTGAATGACATTTTGAATTATATTTTTCATACAGAGACATTTCATATTTTTGCACTTTGTTTCGCACATACATTTGACGAATCCTTGGCCGCCTCCACTGGGCTGAGCAATTGCAACTGACCGGAGAGGAAATTCGTGGTCAGGAATACTTTCAACTCTAAGCAAGCTCTTACGGCATAACGTGAATTCTGACCTCGTTTTAAAATTAATTCAGAAGTTCCAAGTTGGTAGTCACCATTACAACTGCCAATGTATTCCGCGAATCACTTTGCCCCTTGTCGACGTCAGGAATAAGAATTCGCACAGTAGCTCCCGACGAAGCAGAGGGAAATCTTTTCTTCCGAACTCGTTTTCACTTTTTTTGGCTTGTATTTCCAGACTGATTTTAAAAGTCATTTTACTTTCAATAGCACAGTTTTGAAGCAAAGGGCACACAAAATATCCATTTCATCATCTTTACTAGCATGGCACAGAAATTGTGAATTTTTATGACACATTTTGCAATTTTGAATGCACGTGCATAACTCGTTTCATTTAAACACACACAACAGCTATAAGAAGGGAAATCTCTTCGGTAAGCACGTCATCGTCGTGTTAGTTTAATCCACTCCACTATAATCTGATCCATGTTTTTTGAAGCAGGCTCTTTTTCTTGCTTAATCTGATTAGTTTCTCCTTTTTCAGTGTTTGGACTCTTTTTATTACTATTTCTAGCTGCTTCTCTGTATTTATATACAAATCGGAGATGTATTTCATACTTTCCCGGTTTCTAATTTGGCATTCTATATAGAATGGCTAAGAAATGCGTGAAATATGAATTGTTGCATAGTTTTAGGCATTATATACAATGACTAGCCATTCTATTAGAATGCAGGATTTCAAACTTTGCCGGTAACGTATACTTATGCAAGTTCGACAGTTTTTCCCCCGTTTTTTCTTCCCGAAACGTTTCGAAAGTGGAACCATCTCTCAGAGAAGAAAACTTAACTGCATAATAAAATAGATATGTATCTGGAAAGTACTAATTATTATTTCAGCAATTAGAAAACGGTTTTAAAATTAAATAAAAAATGAATTTGACATTAGAAACAATACAATAGTCATGGGAGCGATCTCTGGTATGTAAAAGTAAACTCTAATTGAATGGCTGTAAAATACTAATTAGTGTTTGTTTAGAATCTAAACGGTGGAGGTTAATTATTCTCGACTACTCAGAGTTGATAGATTAGCTCGTGATATACTAACTACAGAATATCAAATATGTACAACGCTGGGCATATTATTTGCTAATTTACTGTAAATATGTCATGATCTACCATTATAACAATCATATATGAATGATCCAGCTGAAGTATCCATCATTGCCCAGCTTTATGCAGAGTGAACAGGCTTCATTTAGGGTGATGGAGATAATTTTTTCAAAACTCAGGTAGACAGTGATTACAATTATATTTTGGTAAAGATAAATTGTGAAAAATTTTACCAAGCTCGAATAAAACTGTAGAACAGTGTACATGTAAGTAACTCTGCTCCTTGTAACGATTTCAGTAAGAACAGGTACTTGTTTTGTATCGGTTATGTATACGTTCGGAAACGACTTTTAGGAAAATCGTCATGGACGTTGGTCGATTTCTTCACCGTTTTCGAAATATTCGCGAAGACGTGATTAATAGCGCATTAATATTTAAAGGTTTTAACATTGTTCTGGAGCGTTTTACATTGTTTCAAAGAATCAAACGAACATGGCTCCATCTAACTGTTTTAATAAGAACTGATAGGGGGAATGCAAAAACCACGACGTGAAACTAAGATGGGTGATGTGATTTCAAAATTGAAACTGTATTTCCTTTCTGTAAAAAAATAATTATAAAGCCTTTGCTTAGAATACATGGCTTCCGTTGATGGCGGGAACGCAACAACGCGACATGAACCTAAGGTAGGTAACGTAAGGACAACGTTCTTATATAAACGCTCTGAGTATGAACCCCATGGAATGTTTTTTTCCGAAATCTTATGTAGGCAGTAACCTTCCTTTAACCTTTTCAAGGCCAAGTTTGCAAAATTTCATTAGGAATCTACAGTTTTAAGTAGATTTACATGAATTACAAACACATAAACAAAGAAACGGACACTTGTCTTTATATATATATATATAGATAGATAGATAATATTAATGAATCCAGCTAGTGCAATTTCACGGGTCTAGTTAGAAATAAACAATAATTGAAATAAATCGGCATTCATTGCTTTTAAATCATTGTTTTATATAGTTATACACTGTCTAAAGATGAATTTGAGTCTTACAACCGTACTAGATAAGTAACAAGTTATCGCTATGTCTGAAATAGTACGACAAAGAATTACGAAGGTTTAAACAACCTTTTTATTAAACTTTAAGCATTAGGAGACGACTAGTGCCACAGGACTAACAGTAACTTAAATTTAAAAGGTAGTCAAAGGCTACAAAGCCCAAAAGCTACGCTACAAGCTGGTTCAAACAATTTACCGATGCATAAGTTTAAATTATCACCAGCAAGAGAATGTAAGCCCGAGATATTGATTTGGCAGAAGAATCTAACAGCTCAGCACGATTGCCAGAAAATCTCTTTAAGATCCAAAAGCCCTCAGCCTAAATGCACTAAAAGCTAAGCTGCATCCTGGAGCGGTATACGGAAAGAATTAAACATCAAGATCAAAATCATGAAAAAAAAAAGGTTTCAGATTTTAAATTACGTCCAAAGGGGCGTTTTTTAATGTTTTGTGTGTTACCTTTATTTATTAAATATCATGCTCTTCGCACTTAAACCATAAAATTCAGTTCAACAGCAGTATCGCAAAATAATTTTAAAATGAGCATATCTTTAGAATTTCCAATACACAGTTCCGCGCGCTGGAGATAAAAAAGTTTTTTTTTTCCGCAGAGTGTTGCCGTTGCTCTCTTTTAAATCGCTGAATTTGTTCATCAAAAATTCGTTAAAGTTTACAAAATATGAAACAGATTCCAAATTTGGGCTTCCAGATACGCATATTCGGGTGGAAACGTGCGTTATTCAAAATTGGTTGGCTCTATGTACCGTTGTTTTATCACATTTTGAGAAATATACATACATTTATGCAGATTCTTCATTATTTAATTTTTTTAAATATAATACAGAGCGATAACATTTGGTGGCAAAAATTTGAAAAGTGATACAGCCGTTTATGGTGAATCAACGCAAAAATCGCAACACAAAGACAATAATCCTTCAGGGACAAAGCCCCTTTGAACTAATAACTGGTTAGTTAACAAAAGAAACTTACAGCTTGTTAATTAATAATAAAATAAATTTGAAAGAAAAATAAAATAGGTTATGATTTGCTGAGCGACCAAACTCTGCTATTCGGGCAGTGGCAACACGTTTCTTTTAAATTGATGAGTTTATTTATTACATTCGGAATATATTGCGAGTGGAAACACATTTAATTTATACCTCCGAGTCTTCTGATTAAATCTGAAACATCTTACACATTTCAGAACAGAAACACAAAACTTTACCGACAATCGATGACACTCTGTCTTCACCGCTTTATATTATAGATGTTTCTGAACTCGCAGCCAAAAGCGCATTTTTAAAGATGACATAACAAATAGGATACCAGTATATTTGTCATCTTCTGACCTTCATCACCATGGTTATCTTCTCCTAAATATAGCCTTAGAATCCCTTACTAAATAACGGACGACTGAAAAATAACCGTCTCGTCTAATGAATCAAGTTACTTGCTCCACCCATTACAATAAGTGATATTTCTGCGGAAGTTTTGTGGAATATGGTTGCATTGAAACTTTGCGTTTGATCAACACAAGTAAATGCCCATTTCTTTGCTTGGAAAATATTCTCGTGGGCGTTTAGAAAGCAAATTTTTTCTATGGATTTATGATTAAGCTGAGGTAGTAGGAATTATGTGAAGGTAGGAAAATATTTTTTGTTTACTTTTTGAACATTAATAATCTTAATACTTAGAAAAAAGGAATAGAAAAGTTGAACAACGCATAGGAAAATGAGAGTGGATGATTAAATTCAATCGAGTTTAATGTTGTTGTGTGAGTACGGGTTCCTAACAGACTGAACGCACAGAGGTCCGATGAAAAGCTGATGAAATTTACTTAATCAAAGGAAACACTTTAGATTCTGAAACTTTCCGCAAGAATAGTCATACAACTCTTCACAGCATCACAGAGTACAATCAGAAGTTACACATCAAACTACTAGGAACGTTAAACACAACGCAATGCAAAGCGCTTCTAAAGAGCAAAGTTAACCCGGAGATATCTCAGCACTCCGAGCTTACGCTGAACTAAACAGCTAATAATAACTCAGAAATTTGGGTTGTCTCTGCTCTTATACAGTTTTCACCCGGCCACCGAAATATTTCTAGTACTTTCTGCTTCTCGAATGTAATCGAAGGCATATGAAGGCAGAGTACGCTTACAGTTATATATGAAATCAGTTACAGTTATTCGATTACGCTATCTTATTACGGTGATACAGCGACCGGACCAAAATGTCGCTAAATGCTCGCCAAGTCTGGCGACTTTTGGCGATCTCTTGCCAAACTCGGCCATTCGTTGCCAGCTTGGAGATATCTCACTAAATTAGCGGGACTGCCATTTACTCAATGTTAAATAGGCTTGTTTCTGTATTCTAATTTTTCCGGCAGAGCACCGTCTCTCTAGATTATCATGTTACATTACACAGAAAAAAATACAACACTTTCACATAAATTACAACTCAAATTATCTATTTAATGTACAAAATTCGTAACAACACGTTAATGATTCTTGAATGAACCGGATATTTTTTCAGTTTTTATTTCCATCAATTACAGGGAGAAGACTTTTTTTTAAATTTATAAATAATCTGCTGTGAAATTTCCTGTATATTAATTTACATTCTTAAATTATTATAAGGAAAATATTGCTGTATACTATCTATAGTCAAAGGTAACGGACTTTCGATTGTATATATTCTTAACATGGACGAAACTGAGCCTCGGTTAACGAATATTCCACTTAAGTAAATACTCTCAGTTAACCGAGAGTTTAAGAAACCTCGAAGTCGAAGTTAGTCTTTGAGATAAGAGACTAGACTTTTTTATCCCTGTATCTCAATACGAGACCAAGACTGGAGATTTATCTTGATAATGGCAAAAACCTTGAGCCCGGGAGTGCCTACCAACGGAGTGTTCTATCACGAGTATACGTGTGTTAACAAAATACGCAAAATGAATTATAAAGCATAACTAACGGGTCTTACATTTTTATGCTGTTTTTGTTTACAATTTTTTATGAATTCTCAACTGGCTTTGAATGAAGAAAATTTTAATATAAAGTACTTACTTTTTGCTTTCACTTTAAGTCTGTTTTATATCTGCCTATATAGCCATTGTAATATTTTCTTATTTAACAAATAGTTATATTTATTGCCTTGACATTGGAGTGGCATATTTTTACATCGTGTAACCGTTGCTTGAACAACGTCAAAAAATGTTCGAAAACGTTATTCTGAAAGTTTACCTTTTTGTAGATGTGTGAAAATTTATCGTGACAAAGAAATTGTAATAGTGAGCTGGAGTGTGATGCTGTAATGGACAGAACTGTATTTTAAATAATCTGTCGCCAATAAAATCTATATTTTACTAAGAAACTCATCAATTATTTCGTTAAATATTGCAACAAGCCGCTACAGTCTGTTACGGATAGAAAAACTGTAACGGTTTGTTGCAATATTTACCGAAATAACTAATGAGTTTCTTAGTAAAATATAGATTTTATTGGAGATAGATAATTTAAAATACAGATCTATCCGTTACAATACCACACTCCAGTTTAATACTTCAATTTCTACAAAAAGGTAAATTTTCAGAATAACTTTTTCAAACATTTTCTGAGGTTGCTGAGCAACGGTTACACGATACAAAATATGGCGTTGCCACTCCAATGTTAAGGAAAATAAACATAATTATCCGTTAAATAAGAAAATATTACAACCATAAATTTTACTTAATCTATGTGTACACATATTTACGGTAACAACTAAATTTTACAATAGTCACCGCTTAATGTTAATGATAATATTCTGTTACTGCTATCGAATTATTGAAGATCATTCCCATTTGTATACGAAAACATGTAAAACATATCGCTTATTATGATCAGCAAGTCAGTTAATATTATTAAAAAGTATAGAATGAACTTTTTAGATTAAAGTAAAATCACCAAATAACGTTAAATTAAAGAATAGAAACTCCTGAACAACAAAGACACATCTCCAAATATTGGAAGTCGCATTAACTAAATAACATGAATTGATAGGAATTTAACGCTTAGGTGAATATTGACAGAAAAAACTCTACTTGAAGCACCAATGATAAAAGATATCTCCCAGTCTCTTTCTGAAACTAATCCAAGCACATTTGCAGTGATTAACATTTTGCAGAAGATGATGATGAAATCGAAGAATTTCAAATCATTTCTGCAATAAGGCATAACCTACAGTTATTAAGATTAAGATTAGAACGTCGTTCAATTAATTTCCAAAACAGTTATGAATATAAATAGTTCATAAATGAACTTCAGCGTAACAGTTGGAGACAATCAACTATTAATGACTGTTTGCTAACTAAAATGTTGTGAAAACATCAATTTGTATGTTTCTGGTTATATTTATTTTAAATCAGTTAAATTCCATTGCTGTCTTGAAGTGCATAGATCATAGGTCATCATTCTTGTAAAAGGTAACGACCCAAAGGTCTCTTGTTTTTCTCATCGCTTAGTGTTATGGTTTGTTATAAAAATAGTGGTGAACAAGCGTGATCGCATTAAGTGGCCTCCACTGCAATCTGTAATGCCACCTAAAGTGTTAATCTGGTCATTTCTCGTTCATGCCTTAAAAGTAGTAATAGGCTCATCATTCCAAAATGTGTCCTTAATATTTGCCATTGACGTTAATTTAATATCAGTGATGCATAAGCGTTTTATGACGGTAAAAAGTAAACTATATAGCATCTATCCAATCAACTTTCTGAGCTTAATTTTAAAACTAGTGTAATTAACGAAATTCAAAACGTTTATGTTAACAAAGTACCTCAACTATGCTTACTGCTCTCAAAAGATGTCGGAGTATACACTAGCAATATGTAAAGATAACTGGTTATAAACTTGAGCTTTTGTACCGAAAAACGTGGTCTGTTCTTTAAGCGAGTGAATGGAGAAAAAAGAAATTAAGGTAGTTTGATAGTTTAAAGATAGAACACATAAGGCTTATTTACCTAAAGAGACGCTGGTGGAACTTTCAAAGGAAATAGGTTCATAGTCACTTTAAAGGAAAATTTCGAAAACATGCATGCAGCTGGCTTGTGTGCATGGATCTGAACCCGAACTAAGCTACTACAGTAAAAAATCCGAGAATCACCGGGATTTCGGCAATTCCGAATTTGGAAAATTTCCGGATTTTAGATCGTCAGTTTAATTCTAGTAAAATGGCATGTAGACATGGCAGGTTTTAGAACATTTATTGCTTAAGTCAGCCAGAAAAATGGCCACTCAAGGGCCAAAAATGTTCATTGTAAAATTCTAGCTCGCAATCGTTTAAAGGCAGAAAGTGTTTTATCGACTAACATTACCGTCTTTTTCCGAAAATAAGACACTGTCTTACTTTCTTTTTTGGTCCAAAATACGCGCTAGGACTTATTTTCGGGGGAGGGCAAAAATAAAAGTATATTTATATATTTTTATTTAATATTTATTTTACACAGAATACAGAAATTTAAATTTATTCAATTACAGTCATGCCATCTTCTTCTGGAACATCGTCATAAATAAAATTCTGAATTATATTCTGATTTTCTTCCAAATCCATTTCCTGTTGAATCATTGGACCGAATCTCTCATGTCTTGCGATATAGCTATCGTTAAATGAATACTTCTTGCCTAAGTAGCCTGTTCGTAGTGCATTGGAAACATCACTATCAGTTATTTTGTCCCATGAATTTTTTACCCATTTCACAACTTCTTGTAAGCCCGGTTTTACAAAATTACCTCGATGATTTCTCACCATTCTGGTTTCAATACATTCATTGATTTCCATCCGCAAATGATCCTTGAATGGCTTGTTTATTGCAATGTCAAGTGTCTGGAGGTAACCAGTCATTCCTGCCGGAATCATTATTTGATCAATCTTCCTCTCAGCAAGAAAGTTTGTCATGTCTTTAGCGCGGTGAGTACTGGCTGAATCCCAAACTCTATTCTGACCCTCTATTCTGACCTTTCAATAGTGGTGGCAGCATAAAATCAACCCACTTTCTTATAACTGCTTGGGTGCACCAGGCGTTTTCACTTTCAATGACATAAATCCCTGAAACACGTTGAATCTGGTCTTTTTTACCTTTAGTGATTAAAAAAGGCGATACTTTCTTGCCATCTAGACGAATCGCCAAAATACAGGTAACATGTGCACTATCGTAACCGGTAGAAGGAACGTAAATTGACGAAGAAGCCTTGCGGTGAACTGTCGTTTGAGCTCCTTGGCCTAGGAATACCGCGGTCTCATCCATAGCAATCATGTTGGAGAGTTGGTATATCGAAAAATCGATGCCATCAACAGAAAGCTTAAACGCAAATGCACGCTTAACAACTTCATTGTCTTCCAGCTTAAACAATGTTGTTGATGTCCTTAGAGACAGTTCATATCGTTTAAGGAAGTTGTCCAACCAGTGTGACGATGCTTTAAATTCTTCTGTGGATATATCAGATTCAATTGCTGTTTCAAGGGCAAATTTTTTAATATCAGCCCTGCGCGCAATCAAAGCCATTGCTCTCTTGCCTGCAATGCATTCCCAGATGCAATCTTCCAACTCAGAAAATAACGGCTGCCGACCTGATCCAACTCTGCGTTTTTTCTCATTTCCTTGGTCCACCAGTTGACACAGATAATCGTAGTCTGCACGCCATTTACGAACCATACGGAGATACAGCATCTTCTCTTTACAGAATGCTACAAGATTTACACCCCTGGAGTCTTCCACGATTCCCTTTTTGTACTCGACGGAATAGCTCTTTCGTTTTGTACTCATTTTAACTGGGGTTAAAAATTATTCACTTTATTTTTAAATAAAATTACGTATGAGGAAATAATCAGACTTACAAGACTGAAATGAATGAACGTTGTGTACCTGCACTGTCGCTCAATGTAGACTGCTGCCTTATGTTGTATTTTTAAGACAAATTCCAAGAATTAATTTGAAACGAACTGTAGAGGTAAACAATTAATTTCTTGGAATATTTTGTTTCAAACATTTCTCTGAAATACGAGTATTAAGAAAGCTAAAAATATTATTACTTAATAAATCAACAGCATTTTTAACGAATTCTTTTTGTCACATTATTTTAACTAGGGATTATTTTCGGGGAATGTCTTATTTTACAAAAAGTTCCGAAAATCACGATAGGGCTTATATTCGGAGGATGTTTTATTTTCAGAAAAAGACGGTAGTGTGTCAATCAATTCATTGTCATTCACCTCCCCACTCTCTAGCCATCAGGTGCTTAACAAGGAAAGGAACTTTTCTTGTTATTTGAATTTCATTTATACTTTTATTTATTTATTGGATTGGGGGCCGGAGGTCCGGTTATTAGATCATTCCGGATACCGGACCGTCGACCACTGCTTGGCCATAAAAAGACTACAGTCAGAAAAAATTAAGTCTCCTAATTCCTGTTTTTCTCAGGTGAAAATATAATCTTCAAAACGAAATTCCAAAGAGGGCCGTTTAAGCCTTCAGTAAAAACGTAATTTAAAATGTAAGACTATCTCTTTAATAGAAAAATAGAAAATAAAGTTCTTCAGCATTTCTAAAACCACTTAGACACAAATGTGCAAACAATCTTATGCGTGTATGAAACATACAAATTTCAGTTGGATATTACTGCGATCGGGTTGCATGTTTAAAGGAAGTCTCGTCTTACAGTAAACCAATGGTATTTAACTTCACCGTATATGAGCCCTGCGATTTATTAAGACATTCTTTATGCTTCGAATTGTATGTGGATCATGGTACCTTTGTGCAAACAGGTACTGGTGGACATTAACGGATATGGTTGCTACCAAATGCGTCTAAAGCAGATGCTGCTAAAATTTCTAAAAATTATGCTAAATGTTGCTATAGGCGAGAACCAGGTATTAACCGTCCTTCGTTCTAAAAATATTCACTTTCGAAAGCATTAGCAAGGATAACTTTTAGAATAAAATTTTATTTTATTCCTACTGCCTATCTGTAATAAATTTACAAATTTCATCACTTGTTTAAATGAAGAAAATGATTTTTAAATTTATTTTTTCCTCGTATTTTGCTTTACTGTTCATTTAGGTTATTATTTCTCATTCCTATAAATGTCCTTTACATTGTATTCAAATGTAATATCTTTGTTCTGAACGCAGCTATACAGTATTCTTACTGTATTTTTTAAATTCGGTTTTTCCATCAGACAGAGGATGACTTCGACCTCTTTGAAACAGAATTTCCTAAAACCTGATTTTTTTTGCATCTTTTCACACTTTTTACAGTCTCTCAATCTATTTTATCACTCTGATGGACTTTTCTTTGGCAAGACATGCTTTCTCCCTCCCACCAATCCCAAGTGTATCTATTTTTATCCTTTTTTATTGCTTTCACTAATCTTCATTTAGAAGGATAATAAATGACTTTCATTTGAACGTCAGAAACATTTTAGTTACTGATGGGCAACCGATTTTTCAGAAAGCAAGACGACAACCTGAAAGAATTTTGAAACATAAATTAATGACTTTTTAAATAAATGCCTTCTTTAGCACTCTCACAAATTGATTATACTGAAGATAGTGATTCGCCCATAAATGCTTTCGATCTTCATTTTTAAATTGGTAAATCAAGAGATGAACTTTAGCAATCTTACTCCATCACTCTGCAATTAACTAATTGGCTGTGAGTTGTCGCTGTAACCTTTGCAGAATTTAAACCAAAATATCACTGCACTGATAAATGCAAAATGACAAAAACTGTTCAATATAACGCAAAGAATTTTCTATTCAATATTACATCTATTACACTTGAAACCTCTCGCATCTACAAAGCGTTATATATCAACTTGATAACAGTGAATATTTGCATACAAATATATGCGTCAGATCCTCATTGTAATGACATAAGTGACTGGCTCATTCCCGTCAGTTCTAAATTAGGCTGAATGAGATATATTGAAATAAAATACTCATTATTACGCAAACTTTTAGCTTTAAGATATTTTCAAATGCAAAAATTCTATACAGATAATAAAAAATACCTAAACAAAATTTCCTATTTTTCCGTTTACAGAACTGAAAATCGACTTGGATAATATACGGTAACAAAGTAGTTAAGTTAGCATATTTGAATATAGCAAAGTACGTGAAAGTTACCTGAGAAATAAAATAGTTGAAATGAGATGTTTCCTAGCAATTTAATTCACACATTCATATTCACCTCTATATGACAGGTGCCTAATATCCGGCATTTATTCCAGATTATTTAAATCACGAAACTGCTTAAGTTACACATGTCATAATTCTGTATACTGAACTACTCATTATACACGTAATCCTCACTTTAGGATAGAAGCACCTTAGGATAGCTAATACCCAAATTTAAATTAAATTTAGTTTCATTATAAGGAGAGTCAGGTATGGTCATGAACTGACAGAGCCATACCATTGTTCCATTCCTTTTACCATAGTTTCAGCAGAAAGCGCTACTATTCACAAATGTAGATACCCACAATACACAGTTAAATTTTCGGGTCATGTAAAATTATGCTTACTAAATACCTAAGACATAACTTTAGTATACGAGTACAAATTATTTGTCTTAAAACCCTCTGACCGCCCAGGGTTTTCGCTAAGAAAGCACAAATTTTCCAAAACTGCTACCAGAAAAATTTATTTTCTTGATTTAATGTAAAAAATTTCCTGGCATTTTATACCTCGATTTATGTACTTTTAATATACTGCCTTAATTTCTTTGATATATTCTTATATGCACGTATATATACGTTCGCACAGATATCACAAAAAATATTCTAGGCCGTATATATACGGCCTAGCCGTTTAAAGGGTTAAACTCGAATTTTAATTTTGTGTATTTATTCTTTTTTATTACCGTATTATAAAGATATTTATGGCCATGAAACTAAATCGAAACTGATTTTTTTCTTTTAAGCAATATTAAAAGCCAGTTGCCTTGCATAAGGAAAGAAGGTTTACGTCTAATTGTATTTAAGCATCTCACAGCCGTCAGCAAGGAGTTACACTGATTCACTTGTCGAGGACATGCCATTTTTTCATCAGATTTTATTATTATATTGCAATTTTATTTTTGCGCATTAAATATTACACTGTTCTACAATAAGAAAATCTGATCTTGTTTCATAATGCTTAGTTAAATACTATAAAGTAGTTGAACATCATGAGAGTTTTGTGTTGTCGGAAACATACTTAATGTAGAACCACAGTAAAATAACCAGAATGTGAAGCAAACAAGGAAATCTGGAAACATTCAAAAGCAAAATTGCAAATAAGACTAAATATTCTAACTTTTTTATACTGTAAATTGTCTATCATGCGCTGCCTCATCAAAGAACGGGAGAGTCAATTCAGTACATCAATCATTACGATTCATGACTCAGGACATCAATCATTACATCAATCAATTAATCATTACCAATCAAATTTCTGAGCATACCACTATATGCAATTAACGGGAAATTACTGTCAGTTAATAATGCTAAGGTTAAAAGCTATACATCCCTTCCTTACTTGACTTCTATATAGTTGAAAAATAAAACAAGATGTATACAGTTTGATAAACAAATGTCAAATAAAATGATAGATGAAATCTTAGCTGTGAAATATCCTAAATAGCTGTAAGTAACCTGATTGACTAAAACAGAGCTTAATGTGCATATGAATGTAAAAGTCAAATGAAACTGCTGAAAGAAACAGATTTTATGTTTAACTTATATTTATCTTACGTGTTCAGCGCTTATTTAGAAATTGTTTATCTTATGTGTTCAGCGCTTATTTAGCAATTGTATTACTTCTCAGATATTTTTAATTTGTAACAAATCTTTTTATTTGGAGTTGCAAGAACGTGTTTCACTTTAGAGTTATATGTTAAGCAAGAAACTAATTTTTTTCTTTATCTGGCACGTTTAATCGAGAATGCTTAATACGCCAGAGATGATGACCATAGCGCGGCTGTCGCAGGCTAGTGTTGCAGCTCTTTTGCAATATAAGTTCTATCTGAATATTTTGTCCGAAGTAATTAATGAATCGTTAATAATATTTATTGTACAATAAAATTCCTATCGTTACCTATGATCTCTTGCAAATGTGGTGACAAGATTAAATACCATTTTTGAGAAATACGCTGTCCTTAAAGACGAAGCAATCAAGTGGTATTTGGCTGACGTCTGCTTCAACTTTGAATTTTTTTCTCTTCAAACGATTTTTCAAGAAGAAGAAAAATTGATAGTCGGAGGTGCTAGGTCTGGGGTGTATGGTGGATGCGGCAGAATCCCCCTGCCTAATTCTGCGATTTTTTGCTGAGTCGACAAATCAGCATATGTCTGGCATCTTATGATGCAGTATGATATGCTTCCTACCGAACGTCCACGGCCTCATTTCCTTGACTACTTTGTTTAATCACACATTTGCTGACAGTATCTCTCCGAATTGAGCTTTTCACTAGGTTTCAAAAGCTAAATAATGTACTAGTCCTTGGATGTCTAAAAAATACACAGCATTCTGTTATTCAGTCTTGATTCTGATTTAGAGGTTGTACAGTTATTAGGTTTCTCTAATGGTGGAGACGTGAAAAATGTCTAGTATCCTCGCCAGAATTCGAACTCCGGAGCTCTTGAATACATATCGAGTGTGCTTCCAGTTACACCACTAAGGGTTGTGTAAAGGAGGAAAAAATACCTTATATACTTCCCCTTTTAAAGGGCGACTGGGGATGAGGGCACTCTTTCGCCAAATCCTGGGAGTGACGAATTAGCGTACACCTTTTTAGTTCGGGTGCAATTGAAACCTGTTCCACTACTTTTAAAATAACGTAAATATGGACTAGTGGTTTGTGAAAATTCTAGTAGCGGCTCTCTCCAACATGCCGTTCCAACGCGTTCCCTTACGTGATTCTATTTGATATGAACTCCAGTCACCCTTGTAATGTACATATGCCTGTATATCTATCTATCTATCCATCTATCTATATCAAAATCTATATGTATCTCCCTCTCTGTATGTATATATATATATATATATATTATATACAAAATATAAAATATGAAACAAAATTATTAATCTTAATGGGAATCAATTGGCAACAGACCTTCAAATTCATAAATTTTAATTAAACACATTCCCGCTTCAAAGATTTGCCTTGGCATCATTTTATGTCACTCTGCCGAATGTTGTGTCACTATTTCTCTATACTTTCTCTGCACTACAACATCTTTAGTCCAGTCGCTGCTTAGGATTAATACAAATACTTTCCGAACATAAATATGACCTCTGTTACTGCATATTACTTTTTCTCGCCTGCTACTTGAACAAACCACGTCTTTCGCCTCGCCTTCTTTCTTTAATATCTGAAATGTAAACTGCGTATACAGAAATTGTGGAGGGCGTTTAGCACCCTTAGTGTTGTACCACTTTTAAGTATATTTTTTAATTCTCGTAAATGGTTTAAACAGTATGCTTGAGTACGTTTGAATCATAGGTGTAGAAAGCTGATTCGTGGATGGTGATCCATATAGAAAGCCAGCTGTGTAGCTGAAGCAGATTTAAATATTAATTTTTATTTAAATTGACACTTACGGTCACAAATAACTTGGTATAATACTAATCCTGCCTATTCCAGTAAACAATTGTATTTTTGACATCTTTGCAATAAGATGAGAGCTGGAGAGCTGCACATTAGCTAGGCCGAGAAGCAGAAGCGAAAAGCGACATGTTCAGGGCAAAATCTTAATTCAGAGTATGTTATTTTTATCTTCAATGCATTTTGATTAGGTTATCAAAAAAAGCTTAAGTAATGGTTGGCTGTTATAAGTTTTACTTCTGAAAACCTTTTACGTTAACAGAGTTATGTAAATGTCATATGATATGGATTAATCTCGAAATGACGCAGTCTACAAAAGTTATTATAAACATTTACTATTTTTAGAATCAAGAGGAAAAGCTCAAATTAAAATGGCGAATCAAGGGGCCATTACTAATTTATGTTATCATTTTGATTTATATAATTTTTCTCTTACATATGCCCCAATCTCCTTCAAAGAAAAAAGGCTTAGTAACAGAGAAAGCGTTTTAAAAAATACAGTCAGAGCAAAAAAACTATAAAAATAGTGTAAAATCATGAAACTTTAAACTAAATTCTTAAATAATATAAAAACTAAAATTTCAGCACTATGCGCTTGATACTGAATGCAGTTTTAGAGTCATGTTCTACAATATGCAGTCCAATTTAAAAAAAAAAAATTTCTGTTTTTGGAAAATGGCCGTATTGTTCCTACAGAGAAGGTTTTTTTCAAAACTTTTACACAGAATATCATAATTATAAAAAATGCGTATATTCATTACTTTTCTTAATAATCGTGAAATATCTAAAACTTTTATACTACATTAATTTTCACATTTGTAATTTACATTTTAACATGATTTGCTACAGAATTACTGAACTTATGGTTTTCATAGTTATTATTATATTTTCAATTCTTTATTTTACGCAAACTAGAAGATTCTACGGCTTTCTTCAAACGCGAACATATCCATCTATTTGGATATATACACATTAAGCGATCTATGTAAATTTCCAGCTGTTAAAGGCGTGCTCTACACTGTCTTATAAAGGCCTCCGTTTCTTATCTAAGTTAAATGGTCTTTGTGTTAAACACTTCATGTTTAACTTTGTGTGTTTGTGTTAAACATTTCATGATATTTATATCATGAAATGTTTAATGCAGTCAAAATCAGTCATTGTATATCAATACATATAAGAAGGCCACATTCTATTATGTAAAAAATTAAATAAAAATAATTCAAATTCATCTTGCATGAGGCCGGTAAAAATAATTATATAGAGGTAATAACAGAACTTTTGTTTGAAAAACCAATACTTCCTCAATGTGCTCTATTTTTACAAACACTTATTTAAATTCCTAATTTTTTAGTTCTTCGATATTCGTATAGCGTTACTTAATATTTTAAAAATTCCGTATTTTCTATGCTGTTCCCGAAACACTGATTATATATCCATTTTCTAAGCTAATATTTGAAATTACTTCATTCACTTTTTTCATTCAACTCTTCATAAAATACACTCATGTCCATAAATTAAGGACTATCCCAGCTTCGGCAAATGAAGGTTCAGTCACAAAACAAGCGTGATTTATACATAAAGCCTATTTATTAAACAAAAGGTAAAGAACAAAAATGATGCTGTATGTTTGATACAATTCATAAAAACTCCGCTTTTTGCTCTCGGGAGCAATTACAAAAAATACCTCATTTACAAAAACTTAATTACATGGTTGGTACGATGGTTAATACATTGTATGTCTCCCAGACAATGAAATACAGTCCGTACAAAGCCTAGGCATGCTGAGTATCAAATTATTGAGCTGAACATAGGGAAGATCACTCCACTCAGCAAGCAATGCTCTCCGAAGTTCCGGTACATATTCATGGACATGCTTGAACGGCTGCAATTCGTCAGCCAAGCACACATGTCCCACACATGCTCTATCGGATTCAAGTCAGGTGAAAATGCTGGGATGAGGACAGACGTTATTATCCATTAGCACAAATTCGGCTCTCATAGAACCCTTAAACAAACGCATATATTGTTCCAGAATAATGTCTCGATAAATCTGGCCTGTCATGGTTCCCATCTGAACAAGCAGATCTGTTCTGGAGCCCAGTATAATTCCACCCCAAACGAGCAATTGTCCACCACCGTAACGCTGTCGTTCAATGATGTTGTCTTGGTGGTAGCGGGTACCGGAGTTCTCCATATGAAAGTCCGACGTGAATCAGAGTGCAAGCTAAACTTGGACTCGTCGGAAAACATCACACAAGCCCACTGTGGCGATGTGCACATTGCATGTTCTTTGCTCCAGGTTAACCGCTAGCGATAGTGAGTTGCGGTAAGCGGAACACATCTGAGAGGCCTGCGAGCATATAAACCAAGCTGTCCCAAACGTCTGTACACGGTTTGCCTTGAAACTATCGTACCTGTGGCTGAAGATAGCTGACGAGACAGGTCTGATGCTGTGCTCCGTCTGCTTCTTTTGGAAGTTACTGCCAAATACCGGTCATCATTCGGCGTTGTAACTGGTGGGCGATCTGTACTGTAACGTCTACTCATTTCTATCATTTTGGAATTATTACCGAAGCCCAGAGATAACGTTTTCTGCTATCCAACGTTCCTTGGATATTTCCACCTCAGTACGCCCACATTCCAAGTGCCCAAAAATTCTACTACGTAAAAATCATCCACATGCGTCCTCTGTGTCATTAACCATTCAGTTGTGGCACTGAGAGGCTTACAGAACGCTTGTGAACAATTTTGCTTCTTTGCTACTATTCCTTATAGCTATTATTCCTAATAGCTGCTATAATTCCTACTTATCTTACACTCTCATCATTAGGATATACTACCGGCGTCATCTGATAACTTCCTGTAATGTGCATGTTATTCGTGAAGATCTGTGCGATAATTCTATAGTCGAAATTTTGACTCTAGAGTTCGATTTCCGTGTGATTCTGAATTATCCTTAATTTATGGACACGAGTGTAATTCAAAATTCTTAAAATCCAAAATTTTACACAACAAAAAAGTAATTCCAAAATTATAATTATTAATCCCTTTAAAATTTAATAACCTTCCCTGAATAAAATAATTTTAAAATCTTTACTTAATTTATTAGATCAAATTATTAAAATTTGAATTACTAATGCTATAAAATTTTAGTCTGATATCTTCATAAAACAATGTAACATTTCTAAAATTCAGTAGGTTAAAGAAACAGCATTAAATATATAAATTTCAAAGTAATTTACTCGTATATCATTCGAATTAATTTATTTGATGATTATCAAAACATTTTAATTACATTGATTAGTTTACATTATTTTACAAAAACTTAATTTAAATTATTAATTATTTAAATTAATTAAACGACAAAATCAGAATTGTAGAGTTTTAAAATTAAAGCACTGCATGGAACAATTTAAAAACCAATACACATGTTTGAATCTTCTTTAACCGAGCAGGCAAATTGCTTCACTGAGAAAGCATAAGAATTTTGTTTACTTTTGCCAGGCAGTTTTGTCATACGGAATAAATGGCACTGATGATTAATGATCTCGGCAAATGTTCGACATCAAAACTAAAGCCCAACGAAAATATATCACATATGGGAGTTGAAAACACATATTAATACAGAAGACTAACATTTTGAAGATTATTTGGAAGACTCCAAGTTAAGTTTTAAAGCACTGGTAGTTAATTGGTAGTTGCAGGATTTAAATCACATTTGTTTTCCATTCTCAACTATTGGGCAGGACAAGAGCAAGGATTTGATTATGAATGCAGAAAATGAAATTAATAGGCATGGCACAGACCTGTATCAAAATTTTCGGTGAAATGGGAATTTACCCGATATTGATACCCGATCGGGTTCGATCGGTACCCGATATCCGATCGGTGAAATGGGGATTTACCCGATATTCCGTTGTCGATAGCTGGAATAAATTTGGAAACGTTTACAGCGTCCTTAGAATAATAACGCGTTGTAATAAATTGAGAGATAGTTGATGACGTAGTAGATGGATGCATAAAGAAGAAGAAACTTGCCCACGTGGCCGAATTCAAGTATTTCCCTTTTATTCGTGGTTAATTTTTTTCCGTGATCTTGTACATATTAAATGGGTGTACTAGCGTTTTGTTCCCAAGAAGCTTTACGTCGGTACCGATAGATTTGTAAAATACATTATTACCAAATGTCCAGCCGCGGTAAGATAACTTCGCCTCAAGGCGGGTTTAGGGTTGCCAGAAAATGGCAAGTGTGCATCGTTGAGGCTATCAAGTCTAATATCGACTTGGTCATCGAGTGTATCGCTAGTGTGCATCGTTAAGTATATCCTAGCGTATCGTCGATTGAATCGTGAGTCGACTTGAGCTGGCCTTCGACTGGACTCCTTGAGCTGTGACCGCGATCGTCCGAGTCGGAAGCTGTATTTAGTGTTTTGCCGTTAAGCTATCTTCATCGTTAACCTGAAGAATGTGTTGCTGATTTTTTCAGCTTGCTTGTCATAGTTTTTCTATGACTGTAAATGTGTTTTTGGAACTGTCCTGAGGCAAATAGATTGTGTTTTGATACTTCATCAAGTGTTGTCGTCTATCACTCCAAATCCACGAACCAGTAGAAAGCAACAATATTTTTGAAGACAGCAGACAGAGAGCATGCGGTAAGAGCAAAGCAAAACGGGAAAGGAACTATGAGAAGAAGCGTGAGGGAATGTTAAAAAGTTTCGGTTCTGAAACGGAAATCTTTTATCTAACTTGATAAAAGGTATCTGCATTGCTGGGTTACGTAAGGTTGTATGATGCGGATTAATTTGGAAATAACGCAGTTTAGATTGATATGTTACAAACAGTTACTATTTTAAGGACAGAAAGAGAAAGCACCCAAATTAAAATAGAGAATCAAGAGGCTATTTTTAATTTAAGAGATCACATTGATTTACATATTTTTATCTAACACGTATATGTATGTAATAAAAACAGATTTTGAAGCACTTATAAGGAACTTTGAGACGTAGAAACGCAGAAATACTGCTGGCGTAAACATTTGATAGCTTAGAACGCAGATTCATTTTAAAGAGGGGAAATTCTGATCACATAGAATGCTAAAAATGTTGAATCCTTAATGGCTAGGACACTTCGCAGCCGAGTAAGATTAAATCTTCATTTTTATTTCAATAACATTTGTGGCTACAAATTACTTTCATTTTAATCGTGCCTACTCAAGAGCGTTTACATTTTTTAATACTATTGCGATTGGAAGTTATGCAGCACATCAGTGTTCGAACAGCACGAGAGCTAGAAGCAAAGTACGCAGATATCCGATATGGAGGCTCTCCAAGAGGAAGGTTTTGGTTGAGGTTAGAAAGGTTTCAGTTCTCGAAATTTTGAGGATCCAAATTAATCATCCCATCAGCGTTACGCAATCCATGTGACGTCGATTAATCTTGAAATGGCGCAGTTATAAAAGTAATTACTACTTTTAGAATACAGAGATTAAATACCTAAATTAAGAATGAGGAATTAAAAAGCTATTACTAAATTTAATTTTGAACCTGATTTACGTATTTTTTATCTCACATACATATATTAGTATTTATTTGTGATTATAAATTTAATGCCCTCATTAAATGCACTTGTTTCTGTATATGACCAAAAATTAAAAAAAATAAGGCCCTGTAAGCTGACTGGTAAGAAACTTTTATTAAAACTGAAGACACTGTACTTATATAAACATTAATGGGAGCTTATTTAAAGTGAAAGCTTGTGGGAATTTTGCACATATGTACTATTTTATCTTTGTTTTTCATTACATCATATTCTGATCGACTTTTACATTAGTTTTAATAACAATATGCCATTTCAAGAGAGCAAATGAACTACAAAATTAAGAAACTTAACAAATTCAAGAAGGAGTAATTTTAGATACAGATAATATGCTAAAACATTTTTGAAATTTTTGAATTATTTTCAGAGCATATAAGTTTAAACACACTTTCATTTTTTTAAATTTCTTTGCAGCTAGGTTATAAAACACATTTTAGAACTATGAAATGTAATTTATCTTTTAAATCTGCAAAATAAAAATACGTCATTAAGTATGATCCGAAATTTCAGCGTGATATGTATCAAAAGCAAAAGAAAGAATTTATAGCACTTTCACTTTGCTGAGAGAATATTCCAGTGATATAGAGCTGCCTTAGGTAGCAAAAAAAGGAAATTCCGTAACATCAGCTAATACCAAAGAAGCCAAACTCCTTTTAATCTTCTCTGTCATTGGTCATTCGGCTGTCCGCTTCACGATCGTTAGGATGAAGCTGGACCATGCATTGGACGCAAATGTTAATACCGTTATATTGCTTAAATTAACAAGCAGAGACGATAAAACACATCCTTTTCGTGAAGTTTAACGTATACTCTGGTAGAAGATAATTTTTGCTTACAACATAATAGCAATATATCTTTATTTCCCGTATATAATCTAATCTCGATCGATAAGTTTTAGGCCTCGCAATTTTAACAAAAATTTGAGTTAAAAATAAGGAAACACTTTTTTAAAAGAACATTATTCATTATACGAAATAAAATATAAAAATGGACGGAAATTGATGCACAAATTTCTTCGGAGCATTCTAATTTTGATTTAAATAATTTCGATTTTAGATATCAAATTAGGTATAAAGGAAAATGCTCTGTTTTCATGACTTGAAATGATTACCTCAGAAACTAATTTGCCTAAAATCAAAAACAAGCATTGGTGTATTAAGTTTAAATTAGATTAATTAGATTTTATTCATTTTGCATTAAGTTACTTTTCGATTTCATCAAATTATTAAAAAACTGTTTCTTAAAAAAAAAAAAAAAAAGGGTATTTCTTGAAGGAAACTTTTTTTATGAAGCTTATGCGATGCATAATTACTTAAGAGTTTTGCATTGATATGATTACATTTTAGAAAGCTGATGTACTGCTCATCTTCGTATTTCGAAAATTCGTTACATTCCACTTCTCTTTTACGAATAATCTGCATTACTGCCATTTTTCAATTTGCGAAAAAGATCAAAGATTATTTTCACTTTTACAAAAAAGGCCAAAAAGCATGTGGAGACATTAGGATTATTTTGAAGCACACGATATACGAAATGAGCAATGCCCTCGCCGGGAGTCGAATCTCGAACCTCTCAAATACACGCCGAATGTGCTGCCTCTTACACCACGAAGGCATGTTAAGAAGGCGGATGAAATACCTTATATACTCCCCCTTTTAAAGAGTGACTGGGAATTAGGGGACCCAATGGCCAATTCCTGTTCGTGGAGAATCATCATCCACCACCTTTTTTAGTTCGGATGCCACTATAGAGAGATTAGGATTTTTTTGAAGCAGAAGATATGAAAAATGAGCAATGCCGTCGTCGGGAATCGAACCTCGGGACTCTCGAATACGTGGCAAGGATGCTGAGCATTATACCACGAAGGTATGCAAAGAAGACGGGAGAAATATATTATAAGCTAAGCTATGATTAAGCTTTTGTTTTATGCAATCAAAAATGGACTTTAATTACGAAAGAGGTCGCAGGCTTAGAACATTTTTGCAAGTTGTGACTGATCATGAAGAATGTATGTTATGAGAAAAATATGTTTTTCTGAGCATGTTGCTGTACTTCCAAGAAGAGAATATGAACTTTAGCGTTTACCACTGAGAGTAGCACTCATTGGATATACATACAGTGACCTAGAGCTGCAAAAACCATGTTAAACTTTCTCTTATAAATTTATATTTCTTGCCTCGTTCTTGCCTCTTATATTTCCTACCTCGTTCCATCCAACTTAATGTTCGATTGCTCAGCTTATAAGCTATTTTCCCCGCCTTCTTCGCATGCCTTCGTGGTGTAGTGGTCAGCACGCTGAGCGCGTATTCCAGAGGTCCGTCGTGGTTTGAGTTCCGACGAAGGCGTTGCTCATTTGTCGCATAAAAGGGGGAGTATATAAGGTCTTTCTTCTCCTTTCTTCGCATGCCTTCGTGGTGTAATGGTCAGCACGCTGGGTGCGTATTCTAGAGGTCTGGGGTTCGAGTCCCGGCGAAGGCGTTGCTCGTTTTTCAATAGTCCTGCTTCAAAAATACCTAACGTCTCTACAAGCTTAACGCACCATTATCAATGACACTATCTCAGATACTGAGCGATAATTTCTGCTAGGGTGATATCGGTTCTTCAGATTTGTTTATAATTTCATCGAATTGGTAAAATAAAATTTTAATTAAATTGTAACTTTGTTTTCACTTAATTTATATCAAAGCAATGACGTTTCCAGGGACCAATTTTAATGTGGCACTGCTTAATTAAATCACAAAAGTGTGCATATTTGCCTTAGGATTTCAATGCAATGCGTCTTAAACTTTTGGATTTTTAATTCAATTCTATTTAACTCCAAATGTTTAAAATTAAAATGTTCCACTTACGAAGTTGATTAATTTCTTTCCCTTGTGTTTGAATGCCGTATTAAAAAATTGTGGAGAAAGACTTTCTTTAAAACCAATTATAAATAGCACACAAAACGTTTCCCATATAAAAATTCTAAATTAAATTTTTGTTATATATACAGCAAAGTTTCTATAATTCAAGTTAAATGGAAGCAGAATGAACTGGGATAATCGACGTTTCTTATATTAAACAGTGAATATGTGAAAGAAACAAGTCATTTTTGAGTATCAAATATATTTAAAAGAAAATATTAACTGACATTTTAAATACTTCGATACCAAAATATATTTTCCTACATTACTGCTCGCAGATAACGCAATTACCGCATTTCAAGCAGAGACGATTTTTGAAACAACTGGATACAATGTTCAAGTATTTTTATTGGAATATGCCGATGCATTCCACAATTTCGGATACTTAACCTTTTTAATAATCATTGCTGTGATGTAAATATTTATATGTAGTAATGATGACTATAAATTATTTTTAAACTTCCACTCGAACCGCTTTAAAAATATGTGTAATTCTAAGTAACAAATTATTTTTATTGAATTATTAGTGCAGAGGGGCAATTTGACCAGAAGGACTATTAATTTCGTTTTGACATTTTGCGTCGATTCACTAAAAGCGTTGTTTCACTTTTCAAACTCTTGCCACCAAATATTATCGCCCTGCATTATATTTAAAGAAATGAAATAATGAAGAATCTGCATACATGTATGTATGGTTTTCGCACTGTGATAAAACAACGGAACCTAGAGCCACCCAATTTTGAATATTGAACGTTTCCACCCGAATATGGCATCTGGAAGCCCAAATTCGAAATTTGGAATTGGTTTTATTATAGGTTTCATATTTTGTGAAACTTTAACGAATTTATGATCAACAAACTCAACGATTTCAAAGCGAGCAATGGCAACGTTGTACAGAAAAAACGTTTTTGTCTCCAGCGCGTGAGACTGTATATCGGAAATTCTAAAGACATGCTCAATTTAAAATTGTTTTCCGATGTTACTCTTGACCTGAATTTTACGGTTTAAGTGCGAGGAACGTGATATTTAATAAATAAAAATAACATAGAAAATCTTAAAAAAACGAACCTTTGAACGTAATTTAAAATCTGAAACCTTTCAGATTTTTCTTTTTTTTTTTTTAACTCATAAATTGCTTAAACTGCTTGAAAGATGAAGCAAACACATATTTAATTTAGTAAAAACACACACACTTTACTGTAAAGAAAAAGGTTTTAATGTTTTCAATTCCGTATGATTTTTTTATGCTCAAATTAATGTGTAATTAAATATTGGCTTTCACAAGAATTTCACGTGGTTTTTTGAAAGATTCTATCCCCCCCCTCCTAGGTCCACAGCTGAGGAATTATTTTTTCATAGTAGCTAAAAAAACTGTTTTTTATAGTAGAAAATAACTTATTAATGTGTGTGTTCCTTGTGAGACAGCACATCAGTACAAAAAGATGTACTTACAAATGTTGAACTCCGAAAGATCATGAGCTCGCAGAAGTAAAATAAACTCCGTAAGAAATCAACGCTACTTTGACACAAAAACTGAATGTCCATGATACTCAGGTATGAAAAAACACCGAGCCAGCTTTCGCTGTGGAGATGTTCACATCGGAGATTGGGCAAAGTTTCAACCGTGTCAACTCCAGAACTGCGAATCAAGTTCGTAACCTGATTTTGGCGAGATCTGACAATTCGTTAAAATCAGGTTACGAACTTGATTTTGACGAATTGCCAGATCTCGCCAAAATATGTTGCTCGGATTGGCTCGGATGCTACAAGCACCCATAACGTAGATATAACGGGGCAGAATGTTTCCGCTCAAGCACTGAGCTTTGCGGATCAGCCCAGCGAGTGACAACTAGCAAAGATCTGAGATGGATAAACCCTAGCTGTAAGAAAAGGGGGTGATTGAACACGTAAGAAGAAAGTGAAGACAACGAATGCTGCTAAGATGCTATCGCAGATTTTAGATAGATCTAGTAATAACTATTTGAAACAACTCTTCAGTGCTAATGATACATGGATATATCACTGTGATTTGTAATCCTTGAAAAGCCAACAAAAATTCCAAGGAATGGTTGCAGCTGAACTCTCCGCACAGATAACATTCTGAACTTAAAACATCATCTTAAAAATAGAAGAGGTTTCATTTGATTTATAGCTTTGGAGCATCATGATTCCAAAGATTTCGGCTGAGAATATTTATGCCTCTCCACCTTGTAAAGTCATTAGGAATTTTTTTTTGGAAGCAGAAGAATGAAAAATGAGCAACGCCTTCGCCGGGAATCGAACAACAGACCTCTCGGTTATGCGTCGAGTGTGCTCACCACTACACCACGAAGGCATGTGAAATACCTTATAACCTGTCTATTCTAAAATGGACACATTGTTAATTTAGAGTATTGTTCATATTGCTCTAATATAGAGGAAAACTGCAGAAAGGTATTCTATTTTTGATGCAGCATATGCCAATGTTAGCACGATTATGGTTGCTTTAAACCAAGTGGGTTCTCCTCAGCTTTAAATCTTGCTCTATCAGACAAAAGAGAAAAGACAAAATTATTGCTATGATTCGGGTAGGACACAGCAGCTCAGAAATATTTTATAACTAAGTGTGAGAATTTTTCGGAAGGTTATAGATGCATAAATATATGAGAAGCGCTGAACTTCGGAAAAACTGCACTGAGTAGCATATGAATTTCAAAGCACCGTGCCATTTTCGTCTTGACTAGATAGAAAATGTTTCAGCGTTTCTTCATTTTAAAATTACGAATAAGAATTTCTTTATCCTTTTTAATTTAACAATTAAACGCTAGGTTTAACGAATGGCGTTTCTCTGCAGTCGTTCGAAATTTAACTAGCCGTTCATTTGTGTGAATCTGATTCGTTCTTATAAACGCATTCTAATATTATACAAAATAACATAAAACATGATTATTCATTTATTTATTTAATGGAATTCGAAACATCTTCAGGGAAGTTTTCCCGAAAATTTTGGACATTTGCATTACGTTATCATGGGTTTATTACATACTTACCTTGGTATGTATTGACATTATGCAAAACATAAGATGTGTAATTTGTCTTCCATGCGCCTAGCATTTAAACCTGCTTCTCAGCTTATTCACATTGAGAAAAACAGGAGATACATGTTTTCAAATTAATCAGTACAATTTGCGTGATTTAAAAATAATCAAAGCAGTTCTTAAATTCTCAATCTTTATTTTATTTTTAACAATATATCTAGTTTATACAATTAAGTTTAATTATTAAACTTTAAAGACATTTTTATGCCATATAATTATATATCTAGAAAAGAAACGTTTGGTTTACATCTAAAAATGATGTTTTATTAATAATTCCTCCCCTTCATACAAAACAATATTTATCAACACTTTCGTTAATTTATTAGTAAACAGAGATTTAAGCTCTGAATTCAGGAATAAAATCAGGAAACATAATCTTTAAGACTAATTAAAAATTACAGTCGAATGATTGTTTAAAAATATCGTAATATTTAAATTTACTTCTATGTCTTTTAAAAATCTCTTTTTACCTAGTCTAAGAGATTAGGATCGTCTCATTTTCAAAGCCGGTATTTTAAGCATTGTACTGAAATGTGCAATGCGTCATTGAAGTGAACAATATATGAAATATTTTATTTTCATCATATTGGCGAAACGGAGCATCATTTAAGAGAGAATAGTTCAACATTTCATGTATCTTCATCGAAGCAATTTCTGCTCAGCGTCAACTTACCTGATATTCTATCTGGAGAAAAGCGTACATAATAAACGTCAAAAATTTACCAAGCAATTTTCCTCCACTGTGAAAAGTTCAGCGATCTATTTTCTTCCTTATAAAGTATACCTCAGACTGTCTTACGTAATTCATCTTATGCAATTTTTACTCGCTCACATATCATTTTAAGGATATGATATTTGTCTCAAGAATCCGAGGACATCCATCATGTATACTCTGAAACATTTTGCTTCATGTTTCCAGTTTGGTAATACTTAAGAATATTCAAGTTTTTCTTTTTCTTTTATTGCTTCGATAAAGGGCAGACACATAAATTTTATTAGGCGTTAAAGCTGTTACGTGTGGTTTATTAGGTGCTAAAATGGTTTCTCGAGATAACTGGACAATAAAGTTTCGGCCCTAATGCTTTCGTAGGCAGAATCAATAACATTAATCTCTCATGCTTACTGTATATACACTGCTCTTAGCTGATAGGAAAAATGCACATCTTTATTAATCTGTGGACAACAGCCTTATAAACAAGACTTCATGATTGGAGATTAATAAGAAATAAATTGCTCTTCCTTAAACTGCAAGCTATAAAATTCACAGTTAACTCATAATAAATTATTAGGGTTAGGTAGCTAGAAATTACGCTTTTAACTTAACTAGACTGCAGTAATTTATAAACAAACCAGTCTGCTGTTAGTAAAGGAAAATTACATAGTCCTGGGATTTAATTCATATCACAAAATATTTTTGAAAGTTTCATTTATAAATTTTGTGATCTAAAATAACTGGATGTTCAACCAAATGGCTACACAACGGAATACTTTAAACTCGTTGATGAGTTTTCACCATAAACAAATACTTAAATGTCAATACGAAACCGTCAAAGCAACAAAACGTCAACTCAAAATAGAATTAAAATTTATTTTAACCACTTTTGATGGCTGAACTGACTGAAGTTTTAACAAACAACTACTCAAAATTGCAGGTACCCCAAGTGTAAATGGAGCGGGAGACAATTTACGGATCATTGGTAGTTCAGGTGTACGCACTAAATATGAAACTCCGACCCAGTAATCATGGAGAATATCCCGGGTGGGGCAGTCCGAAGATCTCCTCCCTCTTCCCCTACAAACAACTACTGGGGAAAATTTTCGGCTCGCCGTGTAGTTTAAGTGCTCCCTTTTTCACAGACACTATACACGGTTATCTTGAAACTGAACATAGAAAAATACCTAGAGCGGTGCTCCTTCACTTAATTATTAACTTTATATATCACTTTGTCTATCACAAATCTAGCTAATTTGTTAGAAGACATGACTGAAGACAAACAAGTCGACGGTTCGAATACAGCATTTTAAACTTCATCTACTATTCATGCATTTTACTCAGTTTTTGATATGGACGGTCGCTGCTATTATTATTTAATTTCCCAATGCTGTTTATTATTTTACACTATTCCAGTTATTTTATTTTTTACTCAAAATTAGTATGGCTCTGAAATTAGTCCTCCGCCTCCTCACCTTATCGGCTAATCTAGTGTATTGTGTATTCTAACTCCCTACTCACAGCCAATAGCCGAGGATCAAGGATTAAGGAAGTTAAATTTACGGAGTACACTAGGGCAAGCCTTTAACTCCACGTCATCAATTATAAGTTAAACCATCAAAAGAGGGGATCATCAAATACGGGTAAAAATTTTGAAAGCCAAAAATACTGCACCTGACATCATAGCCAACGCCAACATACCTCTTCCCGTTTGCTACGCACAGCGGCTTTCATCGTCCTAAGTTCTCCATCTTCAGCTTTCGACTTTGACTGAAATGACTTCAGTATTTGGGATAAATCCCTTTTTATTTTGGAACTTTCTCCCAATGATAATAGGTAAATTGCTATCGTTTATTGAAACTGCTTGAAACACAGGACTGGATAGAAATCCTGGAGCCTGAAGCAAATGACCCGATCATCTCGTTGTTTACAAATATCCGTGTCTTTCCTTTAAATGATCTTGAATATCATTTAGGAAATTTCAGGTAAATAAGTCTATTTAACGCAAAATTATGTTTTTGCTTAATTATGTTCAGCAGATCAATTTACAATCCATGCCGATTAATGTTACTGTTCGAATATTGCTATTGGACTGCTGAAGTCCCGCCAGTTTGTGTACGAAAATATGGAGGATATTTTGCTACTGTGATCAACAATTCAGTTATCATGATCAAAATATTATATGTTAAACTAATCTGAAGTAAATTTGTCAAATAAAGTCAAAATAGATTATAAAAATTGGTAAATGGCAGAAAAATTGCACCAGATAAGGGATTAATTCACCAAATAGCTGGATGATTCTGAGTTCAATACACCGCTTAAAACTGAGCAAAAAAGCAAGTAAATTTTGATTAACACTGTAGATTTCGAAGACGATCAAACGCACGGGTCCCTCTTCTTTAGGAGCACTGTCCTCTCCCCCCCTCCAAAAAATTCTTCAAAGCTCTTTCTCATTTCTCTTGCTTCTGAAAAAAAATCTATAAAATAATCTAGTAAGGTTGCTTTTTTGAATTAGTATGTTTTCTTTCAGCGAGGGATACCCTATAAGTATTAATATTAGAGGGTCAGCATCGGTCAAATAATTGCCAGAAACGTTACGTAGATTTCACAGAAACTTTATGAGAAACTCTTAAATGAGCCTTTGCACTCAAGGCATTGTGAGTACTTCGTATATAAATTTTTACTTTTCGGAATTAAAATGCTACGAAAATCTTTATTTACATGTTTTTATTTAATTAAATCTATATTAAATTATTTGGATTCTATTGCTATTTTGAACAGCATTTTCCCCTCGTCGTTTAATACAACATTTTCAAAATAGTCGTGTACAAAAATTATATTAAGTGGCTGCTACTGAATACAGCTAAAGATTAATCAATCACCTTTATATATGGTGTGTATGTATGCGTAAATATTTGAATTCAAGTTTTATTGGGAGTTCTAGTACTTGCGCGTTACAGCATGTAAGAATAATTAAGCTGCAATAAAATACATATTAAAGAAGAAATTAATATAGAATATAATTGATTAACGATTTATTTTAAGTTAGAAAGCATGGTTAAGTATGCAAGGTGCTTCAAAACGAAGGAGCGTGATTAACCCACTGACAAAACTCTTGTAATTCATTTCTTAGAGTACAAAAATTAATTGATCATGTTTTCATTTATGATTTCATTATGCTACCTGAATTACCTGCTTTATATAGCTGAATATGTCAAAGTGTTATAATATTCTTTGTCTTCCAGGTCACCAGAATGGACAGCTTCGTATGTTTTTACTTCCTAGTACGAAGTAAAGGATGTATTGTGATCACGAAAAATTCCGGGTGACATATTTCAGCGAAAATATCCATTTTGACCCCTATCGAATGCAGTTTAACGATGTTTTTGCGTGACATCTATACGTAAGGGCAGAATAAAGGACTCTTTTTCCCCAAACTATTCATAAAACTGATTTTAAATGGATTCAGAAGATATTTTTTCGTGTTGTGTGTATGTACGTACATATGAATGTATCTCGTATATCTCAAAAATGAGTTGTCTCAGAACGTTGAAATTTTGTATAACATGTAGTAGTCGTGCACATCCCTTTTTGGTTGCAATCTGCCATACCAAACGTTGATACTCACTCCAGTATTCGGCTTAGTGAGCTCAGTTTTTTATTCTTATATGTTGGTAAATTCGGCGTTTTTTACTTTAAAAATGATTTAATTATGTTGTTCTTAGCTTCCGCTTAAGGTTTTTACGCCTTTAGTTAACTGCATGCAATATTTGTAGAATTATGAACAATTTAAAATTTGTTTAAATGCGGCTAAGCTCAGTTTTTTTACCATGGCATTGTTTACATTTAAAACTTAGCAGACTAGTTAATTAATCCTTTCTGCACCTTCAGTGTCGTTTCGTCGAGTGGGACCAAAAGGAAACTTTTACTTTTGTCCACCGAAAAATCTGCCTTCTTACCTGCTAGCCGAATTGCTTGTTTTTGCGTAGAAACTGTAATTTTAATTGTAAACATTTTTTAAATTGTTTTAACTGTATTTGGTGCTTTATATTTTTCTATATCTTTCAATTTTTATTGAAATATTTTGAGTTATTATGTATTTTGCTTTGCGGCGAAGTGAGAACTGAATTAATTGAATGAGAATTATACCTCTAACAAAACTGAAGGAAATAAGTGTTTCGTATTAGCAGTAAATATTGTCGCAAGTCTGCCCCGGATAGAGTAGAATGTTTACGAGTAGCACATGCGCATTACGTAAGCGGCGCTGAATCATCTGCGAAAAACTGTTTCTTTTTTAATTTCTTTTATAAATTGTTTTAGATTTATTATAGTAATTGAACAGAACATGTTCAACGATTAGAGAATTCCTCAGGTGATATATTTTTTTTGCATTCTCAGTTATAAAATGAATGAGGTGTAACCTAGGACCAGAGTGTCGCTATGGTAAATAAATAAGGTGAATTTTGAATATGGTCATTAATTTTGTTGTGGTTTATGCAATATCGACGAAGTAGATTTAATTCTATTCAATATGTTTAAACGAAATGCAGGAAACAACGCGTATACTTTAATATTCCGTACAAGGAAGTCATGTGGTGTACACATCAGCTTTTCTGTTCTCGAAATTAGTCAAAAATGCTGCGCATGTGCGTTGCTTATTCAATGGATTTCAGAAATAACGCAGATAATTATTGCGGAAGTGACTTACATGCGGTGCACTGACAGAAACGTTGATAAAGCAGCCTTCTTCCTTTTCCTCAAGTATCAAGTGAAAGATTTTTACGTTTTCAAGTACGACAATTTTGCAAGTAAAATATGCTCCTTCTTTTGTCTCTATTTGCAGTTTTTGGTTTATACACATCAGTAATTTAACGATCTTTCCAAATAAATACAAATATTTCAAAAATACTAGAAAGAGACAATTATTAAAAACTCATATCATTAAATATATAATCAACCTGCGATTTATATCAAAATACATTTGAAACGTAATCAGTCATTTCTAAAAATATGTCGAGTTTTAATACTATTTTTATAGGTAAACTGGCTTTTCATTTTTCTTCGCATTATTTTGCATTCTTTATTCTTCCCATTACTATTGGCCCCCCCCCGAAAAAAATGCAATTGCCGTTATTTCTTTTTGTTACAAATTCAAGAAAATACTACACTATACACTGATAGCTGCTGAGCAAATCTTGAGATGTACGAAGTAACGATCATAACACACTTAAAATTTCTGAAGACATCAATTCATATTTTTCATCAGGAACAAATATCACTCAGAAAACCGGCATGGTATTTTGTATTATTTTTATATTTTGACTGGCATGAAAGAAAACGCAAATACGTTATGTAGAACTTGTATATATAATGAATTGTCTAATAGGATGAAGAATTGCGTATATACATAAAAATATATTTACAATTATAGTACAAGAAAAATGATGAATTTTGTTTTTTAAATTTCGCTCCTAGTTTGAATATTTATAAAAGAGAAGATAATTTTTTGTACTAAAACGTTAGGTAGAAAAAACATAATTCAATTTTTAAAAAAGGCTATTAAAGTATGACATTTATTTTGTTTTCTATCAGTAGAGGGCTGTACTTCAACTTGGCCTTAATTTTTCTGTTCTTTTCCCTCTTTTATTTCATTCACCGTTTAAGCGAAAGTTAAAATATCGAATAAAATCTATGCAATCTATTCGATGCCAATCAGAACTTTTTTTTTTTAAAGAAACGTTAATTCTGGTTCAGGCTGTTTACTTCATTCACCATTGGCCTCTGTTGCTGTGGCGTTTACTTTAAAGTAAGGTTGCTGTAAGTTAGGTTTTCAAAATGGACACTGAGGAAGTACTGGTGGTCCGCTGGGTAAAAGGCCAACGTTCAGGAACTAGTGATGGTAAGTAGGTTAGGCCAGAGGTTCTCAACCTTTGTGACAAACGCGTACCATGTAAACAAAAATTGGAAAACTTTAGTACCACCACTACATTTTACAACGATTATTTTTTCATTTCTCAACAAAAATATTAATATATATATATATACAGGGTGTTTATAAAGTCCCGGACCCATTTTGATGTTTAATAACTCATAAAATAATAAAGATAGATTAAAATTAATAATATAAATGGTTAGATAGACTCAAAAAGTTTCATGACCCTTGTCAATGAACTTCCACGTGTGCCCCTTCGTCGCACGGAGAATATCAAGTCGATATTCAATTTCACTCCAGGTACCGGCAAGCATGTCGGCATCCACAGAGGCTATTGCGGTTGTAATTCTGGCTTTTAGGTCATCAATGTTCGACACTCTCTTCCTGTAAACGTTGTCCTTTACAAATCCCCAAAGGAAAAAGTCCAGAGGCGTTATATCAGGTGATCTGGGTGGCCAAGGAATTGGACCTCCTCGACCAATCCATCTTCCTGTAAAATGGTCATTCAAAGAACTACGAACGATGGTACCCCAATGAGGTGGCGCACCATCTTGTTGCAAAAAGACATGTGGCTGAAGTTCTTCTAGTTGTGGAAATACGAAGTTTTCCAGCATGTGTAAGTATACGATTGATGAGACCGTCTTTTCTGTAAAAAAGAACGGCCCAATGACTCGGTCGTGCATTAGTTCACACCACACATTAACCTTTGGGGAATCCCTTTGTGCCTCACGGTATTCATGGGGATTTTCAGATAGCCATATGCGATCCCATATGCCAAAAACAAAAGAGAGAAAAATGCAATTAATAAGCACACGATATTTAGAAAAGTTCAGATATTTAGACTGGAAAATGAAATTATATGAAATTAACCACGCGCGCAGACGATATTTACAAAAGTAAAGATATTCAAACCTGAAAAGGAAAATATATAAGTTATTCCATCAATAAATGCCATAAGTTTGTTTATATCTTCATTATTTTATGAGTTATTAAACGTCAAATATTATAAACACCCTGTATATATATTTATATATTGTCATTTGACAACCTATTGGGTATTGTATTAAAGATGCACACATAAAAATATTAGACTAAAAATTGGTTACCATTTTAATTATCAAAATTTAAGTTATAATACTTTAAATCTAAAATTTAGTGTGAAACTTGAACCCGTTTAAGAGAATCAATTTCATTATGTCCGGTCTCACTTCATTTAGTTTTAACCGTAAATTAGGATCCTCTTTTACTTTTGTTCTGCATTTATTTTTCAAATATAACATAGAAGAAAATCGTTGGCCACACAAATAGGTTGTGCTAAAAGGCAATAAAAATTTAATAGCTCTATTTGAAATGCTTCTATATTCTTTTTTTTTCGGTTAAGCGAAAAGTTAACGAGTGTTTTATTTTTTAAATCTTCAGTTAGAGTTCGATTACAAGAAATTTCTATCAATTGCTCGCTTTCTTCACGAGATAAAATTTCAGGTACATATGAACAAAATGGATTTCTAATCCAATTTTTTTTTCATAATCCTCGCAAAAATACACGTCAAAATTATTTATCAACCAAAAGCAATGATTTTTAATGTCGGTTAGTAATTCTTCCTTTATTTTCAAATTATTTACGGTTAGAAAACTTTCTATAAGCGGTAAAAAGCTTAAAATATTTATTATCTAATTTTTGATGATTAGTTCGAATTTATCATTGCATATATTTTATCTCCAACAGTAAACAAATTAACACTTTGTTCTTGTAATCCTAAATTTAATTTATTTAACTTTAAAAAATTATCTAAATATGCTAAGCGCCCCAACCTTAATTCACTAAATAAACAAATTTGCAACAGTACGTTTTTTCTTGGTCCGACGATTTGACACATGCTGAAACGCATTTACCGGAAACAACGTAGCTCATCTTCAATTTATTTTTATTTAACCGTTTTATCACCGAGAATGTTGTTTAAAGTAAACTTCAGGGTCAGACCGATATTGTACTCGCAAAATAAGGGAGCCACAAGCCTTCGCTAATTAACATACCGTTAATGAAAACAAAAGTTAAAAGCTACCAATCTCAAATTCTCAAAGTAATTCCCTCTGTGCTTCTAGTAATATCTAATACTTAAATTTAGCTTACGCTTTCAGCTTAACGTATTTGCTTGCACGTTCAGCGCACATCCATTAATTATAGCTATAAATAATATGAAAAATTTTGCAATCACTATCTGTCTGCTTCTGAATTTGGCAACGAAGTTTAATGGAGAATTAGACGCAGTTGAAAGATAATAAATAAACACTTTATAATTGGAGCGTGATTCAGTTAGTGACTGCAGATAAAATACAAAAGGATATCTTATATTTATAGTGTTTGTGCAAGATAGGGGGGCACCGAAAAGCAGGAAGAAATCATTGGGAAAAATAAACTTTAAACGAGTATAAATCAAAGGAAAACCGGGAAATTACGCTGTAAACTAAGGCTAATTCTGAGTGAGCACTTAACTAGTACCATTCTCTTTGTAACCATTCCCTTTTAAGTAACAGAAGATTAGAAGCTTAGGTATCGTAAGTTCTTTTAAATAGCAAAGAGGGATAGAAATGCGCAAATTATTTATAATTATTAGAGAATGAATTCGTCATTAGTTTGCTTGTACTTGATTTTAACTTTTATTAGCATATTTATTTATTTGATTGAATTCTTTACTGATGTGTCAGTCTGCAAATTGCTATTACATCTGTTAAGCTGCAACCGAAAGAAAGTCACATTCTAATTTATCCTTATTTGGAACTGGAATTTCTTTCGATAGCGAAAATTCGCTTATAGAATAGTTTGAACTAGTCTTTAATTATATCAGAGTAGTTTCAATGGCTCAGAATTATTAGAAACATTACTCCAGTCTAGGTACCATTTTTGACAACATTCATTTGATAAATTTCAAAATATCTGGAAGTTTGTCACTGAAGTGGTACATATAAAATCCACATCTTCACTAGATAATAATTAATATATGTAGGCAAGATGATGACGTAGGGAAAAATGTAAAACAAATGAAATAACAGATATAAAGAAATGATATAAATTTGTAGCACTACTTATAAAGATGCCCTAAGAATACCACATATCAAAATGAAACAATAAACGTAATGAAAGGAGAACGTGTCAAAAATGAAGAGTTCTAAGTTTTTACTATGAATTATCAACTAGATTTTGTTTCAAAGGAGAAATATTTTATATTTAATTACTATAAATCAATCATTTATTAGACAATAACACATTAAACATTTAGAATGATGACATAGTTGCTTGTTAAGATGTTTGCCTATATTCTGTGTTTGTCTTTGAGTTAATCTTAACCTACGGAAATATAATGCAAACACTTATAAAGAGCATCGATATAAAATGGATAATTTAGGCTGAAATCTAATGTCAAGCCTGTTAAAATAATTAGAAAGAAAATATTGTACACTTTATGAGATTTTTACTTTAGTACAAGGAACTGAAGTAAGCCTTTTGTTTACTCTCTTGTAAAAAATCTTCTGGAATAGCATGCTGCTCAAAGGAAAGGATAAATTATGTCAGCTTAGGAAATTAAAGGTACACTGTTAAAAGAAAAGTATTCTTAATGAGGCAGGCGGGGATACTGTTAAAATAGAATGCGCTCTTAATGAGGTAGTTGAAGATAAAATAATCATTTCAGGAAGATTTCCAGCAAAGTGAATCATACTGAAACTTATTTCTTGGCATCACGTCACTTTGATTCGTCACAATGACGTCATATTTTCGTCTAATTCTGTATTTCTCTCACTTCGTATTTAACGTTTACTTCAGATACTATATTTAGAGCGCACAAGATCAGCGATCATCATAACAAGACTTTATTTACTTATTTTTTTATCAATCAATTGTCCAAACGCAAAGAAGAAAGAGAATTACCTGAGATTTAAAAAATAAAATGACGATGTTTAGAATTCTCAGGAGATGGATTCTGTGACATGCAAGAAAATAATAACGCCTGTTTTGACAGTATAATCAGTTTAAAGATATATAGGTACAAGAAAGCATGTTTTGGACGTTTTCCCAAACTAAACACTTTCTCTGTATTTCAGGCTGTAATATTCTAATTTTATTATATTTGGAAATGGCCATTCGATGTTTTTTACAGCAAGAGAGATTTTCATTCATTTTGAAAAGTCGAATTGTATATACTGAAATTTGCTACAAATTAGAAGATTAGAATAATTGAAAATAAGAGCAGTAAAATGAACCCTTATTATGAATATTTGTCGATACAAATTATTTATCTTATTATATCTTAAATCTTTACTTTTTGATAAGTTAAGAATTGAGTAGGAAAATACAAATTTAAAGTAATAAATAAACTTATTAGTGGTTGGGAGAGTCAAAATACGCATTTAGAGCAGGTTTCGGCAAGATGTGTCGAGCAGAGAGTCAGATTTTATGTAGTTTTCAATTCTTTCTCACCGAAGGATCAATCTGGAGTTATTATCCATACGCATATGAAATAAAAGCATTCCTTCTACGAATTCACGTGAAGAGTGGTTAACACATATCTAACGATTGGAAGGTCAGAGTTTTAGCTCCAGTCTGGAACCCATTTTTTTCCAACGTTTCCCTGTTTGATAAAATGTAATATTCTCCACACATTTAGATATTTAAAAAAAATTATTATTAATAAAATTTAATTAGTAATATTGTTTATAACAATGTTTTACTAATAAAACTCTTTTGGGGCTTATGTTTCACACAAATGAGCCTAAGATATAGTGGAACCTAATGTCAAACTGATTTCGAATTTTCACTTTTCAGTATTGATATACAGAAAGATCTTATATATTTAAATTTTAAAAAATATCTTTCTGTGAGATTTTTCAATATTTTGAAATTGCAAAAATTATTTGTTAAGTCATAGCTTTTATTTTTAAGACGCACGATGTGATTCGCTAGTGTAGGTAAACGCCTGCTCTATAAAATAGTTTTTTTCGAGGTTGGGACTCATTTAAAATAAAAATCCTTTAAAAATAAATTGTAACATACGTTTCAAGAAATAAAATTGCAAAAAATGAATCACTTTGGGCGTGTAAATAACTTTTTATGATTTTTTAAAGGGGTTAGCGACCGCTTTTTTCAGAATTGTTACTCTAGAAAATCGATTTTTTAATATTTGATTTCGCATTTTAAAATGTTTACAAAAATTAACATCTGTGCAACATTGTTTGACTTGCCGTTTAACCTCTAATGAGCAATACGTAATCTGTTTATAATTAGTTTATTATTAACGAACGTATTAATCCGTGAAACTACTAGCTGCAAAATTTGAGCACAAAAACAAAATATATTGTATCTTTGAGTTAGAATTCTACATTAATGACTTCACAGTTGAGTTCATTTTGGGGTTAAATACTTATAATATTTTGCTGACATCTCTTTAAGAAATAATCCACGCAGAAATTGTAGTTTGATAAAGTCCTTGAAGAGTTTTAAATCTTCATCCGTTATTTCGAATTCCTTGCGCAATAATAATCTCCGTTCTTGTAGAAAAATGAAGATAGTCACAGTGACTTATTAAGAACCGCACCCAATTAAATCTGTTATTAGAGAACTGAACATGAAAACACGATTCATCCCCAATTAAGAAGAAGATGTGAGAGAGGTGCTTTGTGGGAAATGTTGTGTTATTTCGATTTATTAGTTTCTTTTCCTGGGAAAGTGGAAGCCAGAGACTAATTGAGATTATTAGTTGTCAGTTTGTCGCCCTTGGGAAGTCAAGTTGTTGACGAGTTTGCGCTTGGATGATGCCCACCTTCACGACTTTTACGTCACATATGTAACTTGAAACATTAAACCAAAGCAGTAAAATTTAGACACTAAGATGCCTTGTTCTGTTTAAAGCAGAATTTTCTAGACATTATTGAAACTAACTCACATTACTTTAAATCCGCGCAAAGGAAATGCATTTAAAAATTGGAGATTAAATGGATTTCTCAATTTTCAACATCAGTAAATCCGGTTCTGTATATCTGTGATCTTTATTTTATGGACTAAAGAAATCCCTTATTTGTAAATTTAGGAATGCATTGTGGCCGCTAAGAACTAGGTAACGAGATACGAATTGTGTACGGAAAACAAATAAAATATTTGATATAAGTTGTTTCTTAAAGTTTACGTTTGTCGAGAAATTAGGTATTTTTTGGAAGTAGGAGAAAGGAAAAATGAGCAATGTCCTCGTCCGGACTCGAACCACGGATTCTCGATTACGCGCTGAGCGTGCTCACCAGTACACCACGAAGGCATGTCAAGATGTCAGGAGAAGTACCTTATATACTCCACTTTTTTAAAGGGCGACGGGAGATTAGGGGACCCAATCGTCAAATCCTGGTGGTGGAGAATCATCATCCATCACCTTTTTTAGTTCGGACCCCAGTGTAGATTTATTAGTATTTTCGATGTCAAGAAGTTGAGGAAATGAGCAATGCCCTTCCCGGGACTCGAACCACGAACCTTTCGATTATGCGCCGAGCGTGCTAACCACTACACCACGAAGACATGCCAAGAAGGCGGGAGAAATACCTTATGATGTTTAAAAAGATTTCTTTGATTGGCTGACTGGAACCCCCTGAAGACAGTTAAAGAAAGAATCAACTAAATTAAGCTTCCAAGTTCGAATAACAACTTTAAGTAAAAATACATTTAACTTATTAAATAGACTAGCTTCTCTTGCTCATTTTCGCTTCTACGCGAAGTTTGTTTCAATAGATATACTGAAACATTTACGGAGATTTACAGCACTGTGATAAAATTATCACGTAACTTACAAATTATATGTAAAATGTATGTAGTAACTTTTTTGGTTACTTTGTATCAGAAAACAAAAAATAAATCTGCTATGTAAATCTAAAATTTAACCAAGCAGACTTCATTTCGCGCCACTGGCAGTGAGAAAAATATAATATCTAAAATGTAAGGATAAATTCCATGTGTATAAAATTAAAATAAGCACTTTTGGGGTTGTGTTAATAACCATGCAACTACCTCCTGTTTGTAGTATTTTTGAAGATTTTGATGTTTTATGAATTTAGTCGAAACGGTGTACTAAAATGTTTGTCAGTGTAGTAAGTTGAGACTCGCATTAATGTATGATCTTGGGTGATTACCTTATTTTGCGTTACGGGTAATATAAATATTAATAACTAATAATATTATTTAATAATATTAATTTGGAAATTAAAAAAATCAGATATAAAATAACAATAAATCTCTTTCGAAGTGCTTTTAAATATCACGGTATTGTCTTACAGAAACAGAGCAAAGTTAGGACAAAATATTGAAGCTATCGAGCTATATCGGTTGTATTTTTAATGCAGTAAAATTGTTAGGACTTTATGGACGATAGTGATGGCTCATGACGTTTAGATTACGCTACTTGGAAATCGTCACCGCCATTGCGTTGAAATCTGATTATAAAGTGTTCATATTGGCACTGGTTTGTAACAATGTATGAATCCAGTAACTTAGAATATCATTTTTATCCCCATCCTTCTTAATTCCATTACTCTCATTTTATTTCTTTTATCCTGTTTTCTAATTATTAATTCTATATTTATCTCCCTTAATTTTCCTATAATATCTCTTCCAGCATTTATTTGAAAATGTAATAACTTGCTACTTTTATAACAGAGAGAAAATTTAATATTTTGCGCGATGGTCCTAAATTATAATCACATTTTTATTTCTCTTTTGTAAAACAAATAAAATGTTTCAAGAATAAATGTACCTCCTCTTTGTAAATAAAAATTTAACTCACTTTATTGCATGAATAAAGCTTGTAACTCATATAGCATGCAAAAATGTGCAGTCTATAAGGTATTTTCTCCCTCTTTTCTGTGTGCCTTCGAGGTGTAACTGGAGACATACTGAACACGTATTCGAGAGGTCCAGGCTTCGAGTCGAAAAATGCGCATTTTTCACGTCTCCTGCTCAAAAAAAAAAAAAAAAAAAAAAAAAAAAAACCTAATGACTCCACAAATCTGCAACAGATCTTATATGTAAGAATTCTTGGCTCTTGGCCCAAATTAATTGTCCATAGGTAATTATGATCATACAAAGTTTTTCTTTCGTTCCATTAAATCGGCTTAAATACATAGTTTCTTTACGGATGGCGTTTTACTAGAAAATCATAATAAAAATCTAAGATCTTTGATAGCTTTGCAAAAATGTGTCGTATGAGTCGTTTTGGAGTCGGAAAACTTATTTTATTTGAGCCATTCCCTCAATTTGGAACCAATCAGTGTATACAAAGTTAAAAATAATATAAAATAATATATATATGGCCTCTCTAAGTAACGTTACCTATTTTAGGAACAAGACATTAAAATTTGATTAATCAATAATAACTTGATTGAAAAACAGTTTTTTGCTAATGAAAGTATTAATTTTTATTACGCAACAATAGTTTATTGTAGATCTTTTATTTCTATATGCTTAATTCAGAGGTTATTTAGGATTTCTAGGTATCCGATTGGCATGATATCCTCATTTTTACGTCGGAGGGAATAATACGTTTTTATTTTTGCTTTCCAGAAGATGCTACCATTAGTAAAGAGCCACATATGGCCAGGTTTGTTTTGGTTTTGTTTATGTGATTATGGCAAAGTATCGAGGGGTATCTTCTTAAGGGGAGGGATATCTTCGTCGAAGACTTTCTGAGGGAAACTGGCTCGTACACACGCTACACATGGGGAAAACCACGAAAACGCCATTGCAGCCAGTCCGTTCGCCGGATTCGAACCTGGGATCGAATTACCAGTGTTCAGCGACTTTACCGCTAGACCGCTGGTGGGCCTTACATATGGCCAAGAGTTCTGCACTTGCCATTACTGATACGACATATCTAATTGACACATTTTGTATTAAATTATACTATTGATATAATTAATATAAGTTTATTCTGACGTCATGCAGTAGGCGCCCCTTAATGTAATCCTATTCGACCACCAGTGTGATAACATTCATCGAATGAAAACATTAAACGATAAAAAAAGTATTTCAAAACAGAAAAGTGATTTAACTAATTTAATATAATATAAGTAGAAACATATAAATGGTCTTTTTTCACAGCATAAAAAAAGACGTACCGAGAAGATACAAAGTAAATTGGTTAGGTTAGGTTATTCAATTATGGCAAAGCACACGAGGGCTATCTGCCTAAGGGGAGAGATGCCTTCGTGGAGGACTTTCTAAGGGAAACTGGCTCGTATACACGTTACACATGGGGAAAACCACGAAAACGCCCATGCAGACAGCCCGTTCGCGGGATTCGAACCTCGGACCGAACTACCAGTGTTCAGCGTCTTTACCGCTCGGCCGCTGGTGGGCCAAAGTAAATTGGACACAAATTGATATGCATTCAGGTTTCGACGGAAAATGGAAAATTTTTCATTTTGGCTGTCAATGAATGAACGTTTGTCGCTACACCGCAACTGATCTGCGCAACTGGCAGGATATTTAAGAGGAGAAATTACTATTCCAGGTCATAAATTCTTCACGAATTTCATTCCGTGTACTCTGGCAGACAGTAACAATGCCTCGCATACAGGTGCGCGAAAGATATGTGCAGAAGTCAGAATTTGAGAGAGGTCGTGTAGTTGGGCTAAAAGAAGCCGGTTGATCTTATCGGCGAATAGCTCGATATTTGAGCAGGAGCGATGCCACTATTAGACGATGTTGGCAGGAATGAGTGAACCATGACCGCACACATTATTAGACGATGTTGGCAGGAATGAGTGAACCATAGCCGCACACAGCGTCAAGAAGAGAAACGGCAAGCCTAGAGAAACGACAGAACGTGAAGACCGAACAATCGTCAGAGCGGCACTCACAGCCCCAGATGCATCATTATCATCGATTGTACGCGCAACTAGTGCTTCAGTGACCGCAAGGACCATTCATAGACGGCTCACAGAAAGGGGCTGAGGTCACGGCGCCCCTTGCGCCGACTACCATTGACCTCTGTACAATGTCAAGCCCGCTTGCAGTGGTGTCGGGCTCATTCGCACTGGAATGTCACTGACTGGAGTAGAATAGTCTTAAGTGATGAGTCACCTTTGAACTGAGCCCCGACGATCAGCGAAGGCGAGTCTGGAGACGCCCCGGACAGCGGTGTGATACCAAACTGACTGTTTTCCGGCAGACAGGCCGACAACCAGGATTGATGGTCTGGGGTGCCATTTAATTTCATAGTAGGACCCCTTTGGTTGTCACTGGAACACTATACTGGGAACGCATTCTTTATATATCATCATTCACAAGGAAGTCGCCGATCTCATCTTTACGTTCTTCGGAAAGTTTACTGCATGATGTGCTAGGATTTCTTTTAGAAAGCCCTCCCAGATAATCTTCCATCTGAAGACGCGATACTTGCGTCTGATCGTTGTCAAAGAGAGCGGAGTTCTCAAAGTCAGGAATCTGCGTCAAACTAAATAAAATGTTGCATTTTTTCAAGTGGTTGACTAAAGTAAAAATCAGCAGTTTGTTGACTTAATCCCTTACCTGGTGGCTATTTTGCGGTCATTTGACAGTTTTTAGAATTTATTTTGATCTTATTTGGATAATTTACTTCGATTTGAAAAACTGATTTTGCAATATTTTATGAACCGAACTGTTGATCACAATAAGCGATGTATTTTCCATGTTTTCGCTTACAAACGTGTGGGACTTCAGCAGTTCGATAACAGTACTCTAATTATAACATTAACCGTGATCGTAGTAAACGCTGTTTACTGTATGTATGTCAGCTACATCAGAATAACCATTTGTTTAATGTATGCAATGAATACGTCTCCTGAAATATTTTTAATAATTAATACAAAAAATTAAATACTAAAATTACGTTCTAATAAAACGGTTTACGCAGCCGATTTATTTGTAGATAAAATCGATTCTTTTTATTTTGTTAGCAAGCAAAAATAAAAAGGAAATATTTCCGTGCAACATTAGCTGCAAATAAAAAATACATATGTCATTACTTAGTTATAGCTTGAGTCTCATCGAATAATTACGAGCATGAAAACCATTTGTAAATAATATGTCTCGCTGGGCGACAATTCATCAATTCAAGGTCGAAAGCCAGCAAACTTCCTTTCTGCCTTTCAAATAGTACGTTTACTTCAGTCGAAAAGAAGGGGTTTTTGTATGACTTTTGCCGTTTGTCTTCGTCTAATTATGTACGAAAAATGGGTGACCTAGGCACGGGAACTTCGTATTCAGCTTTACGCAAAAAAATAAAAATTACGCGGCCTACAGCATTAAATAAAAGGAATAATGGCAAAAATGTAGTAAAACCTTAAAAGTGTATAATGAAACGTTTTTGCTTTTTCCATTTTGACTAAAATAATCCAGCGTTAAGGAAATTTTCCTTTCGAATATTTTTTAAACTTATTGATATTTCTTGGTTTTACTGTTTTTATACACTTGAAATGAACTCCTGTTCATTTTATTATTTCCCAAAATATACAAATATGTTTTCGAATTTAGGAAATATGCATTAGAAATTACTTCAAAACTATAAATCATTCAAGAATTATTCTACAAGCAAATTTATATCGTAATTAGTAGGGGTTAAGAGCTAACGTAAATTACTGTTAATTTGTGTAACATTTGTAACGGAAACTCTAATCTTTCTGGTCTTTGTCAATTACTGAGATCTTAATCACTCTGTGTTAATGAGCTAACAAGATCATTAACGTCCTATCTACCTCGGTTTGCTTTGCTACAATGTCACAACTTATTCGAGTGATAAGCGTGGAAATTTTCATTAGCTTTCAATTAAATCGATGTTTAAAGCGAGAAGGGTAAGCAGTTCATTTCGACTCATAAACTTATCCGGCACATACAGGCGAAAGACGCCGTAACAAAAACCGCTTAACGCCACTTCGTTTGTAACCAAAGTTTGCAGCTTTTTCGATTAACAAAATAAATACAAAGGAGATTTTCGCTTTTGCGAAATAAGGAACAGCAAACTTTGTACAGTGCATCTGTTTTATGCAATGACTGCAGAAGTATTAGCTGTAACTGATGCCCATTAAGAATCGTACGATACAGAAATTCTGTCAATCTAAGTGTTAGGCACACTGTAATAGTTAAAGCTATTTTTCCAAGCTATAGTATATTATGCGTTACATCCAACAAATGAGCAACCGCTCCAATGGGGAAGTTAGCTAATCGCCTAAAGCTCAGAATTTGGGGAATGTGGGAACTATTTTCATTTAAATGATTTCTAAAATGCAAGCACCTAAACTGTCTTGTATTTTAGTCTAATTCGTTTCAATCATCAACTAAGTGTTAAGATTCAAGAAGGATAGTGCAAAGAGCTGTTTATGTGAAAATCTCTGAGGTATATATAAAATTGCAAGCATGTAAAACAAATGTAAGTTGCCTATGAAATATACGATATAAACATTACTTATTTGAATGATTAAACTCAATGCTAATATCAACAGTTACGTTATATAATGCAAAAATAAAACACAATAATACTTAAGTTGATTAACGATTATCATAAATAACATCCAAGTTACAGAAGGCGGGTGTAAATATTTGACACGAAAGCCCCACCTACTGCTAATAATGCTTAAACATTAAAAACTATTAATAAAAGTAACAAAACTTTAACAAATTATGAATGAAACAAAATACACATATATGCAAGCGCTGCAGTTAATTACATATACAAATCAAACAAATCGGGTAGTACTGACGGTAATGTTGCCTTTGCGTAGGCATAATCCAGAGGGTTGGAGACATTTTGTGAAATGCGGGCACATTTTGCGTATCCGTTTTAGGGCGAACTGATTTCTATGCTTATTAACCGCCTCAGCAAGTATGCAAGCTGCTGTCTAACATAATAGTTAATTGTATCTGTACGAACACATAATAGTCCGGGTCGCAGACTACCGGTATGGACACTGGTTGTTTTCGCGACATCCTAGTCTGTGGAGATATGTTAGAAAGGGTCCATGCCCTATTATGAACTGTGTAATGCGATTCAATTGTCTAGAAGCTCATCTGTTTCCTAGGTATTTCTTTTTTAAGTTCCACTTTTAAGTGGGAGATGGATAGTGTTATATCTTGCGTGCGTACAGTACTCAATGTTCGCCTTCTTTAGTTGCTGCGTCCGCCGTTTCATTGCTCACTGGGAAAAAGAACCCACTGGAAACTATATGGATTTGCGGTCAACTGAAATTTCGAGAAGCATTTTTGTATGGCTCTGACAAATGGATTTCTGCTGTAAAAACATTGGACTGTCTTTAGCCTGGAGGCCGTTGTCAATCTATTAGTAGTCATCGTAGCGATTCCTTTAGCAAATGCATAATAAAACGCAGCTTCTAATATAACCAACTCAGCCTCAAAGACTGAAGTGTGCAGGACACATTTTTTCCACAAGGTCATTATAACATGGCTTTCATGAATAATACAGAATCCATTGCCACTGCCGGATTCACCTTTCGAGCTGTCGCTGTAAACAGACGTACAGTTAACGGAGTATATATATATATAAGATATAACAAAATGCGATAGTTGTTTTAAAAATAATTGGCGACCTCAAAATTAATGATTCTAGACTTGGTGCTCTTCCCCTAAATTCATCTGTTCTCCCAAATTCGAGATCTTTCTATTGTAATCTAATGCTGCTTGAAAAAGGTAACTAAAAGTAAAATTAACCAATCACAGTTTTTGATTCACATTTGCACCTACGCATTATAAATTCTGCTTCGCGAGGAACTACGTTCCTTTTTCCCTGTCTTCTGCTGTGCAAACAACTCTGCGCCGCTTATGCTTTCCTCCCTGAAATGACGTCGCATCTTTTTACCTGCGCATATAAAAATTATTACATTCAACGATGATTGAAAAGTAATTTCTCTGCCAAAAGCATGATTTGAGATGTGTAGAAATAAAGATGGTGATTCTTCAATTCAGTTTTGTCAATGTTTTATTCTTGCATTTTTTGGCCATGACGATTGCAAGTTGCTAAAAGTACCGGTGCCTTCTAAGCAGTTAAATTACTATATATATATATATATATTTGTAACAGGATACCCGGAGAAAGCCGCAACGGACAAACGATGCCTCTGCGCGTCACAAGCAGGAGGGGTTACTGGTTAAAATTTTAGCTATATTTTACATCTACCAGTCTTGCTTTTAGTATACGTGGTATGAACCGAAAAACGTTTTACATAAACTTAGGAGCGTTCAAATTTTCTCCCGCTTTAACGGATGGTAATTATTTTGTCGTTGAACTCCATTTCGACCTAAAGAAAGGTTTCGTAGGAGCATACGAACTTTGTATTAGGATAAGCGTACATTCACCAATGTATATTTCTTAAAAGAAACTGACGATGAATTTTGAATTTATACTTTGAACTTAAATATCATGCATAAAGCAACTTTCTTCATTCATTAATTATATTTATCTACGACTAAACAAAGTAAGGTAAATTTGCTTCATATGATGTATTAAGTGTAGCAGAGCATAATACTAAATATAGTAAAATTAATATAGCTAAATATGTTAAATATAAAGGCAATAGACAAAATATACAGACTTAAATGTCCTGAATGGCAATATCATCTAATTCAGATGAATTATTTATTTTCTAAATATGTCTTAAATATTTAAATTTAGGTCCATCGTCTAAAAATATAGTGTAGCCATTCACTTCATGTTATGAAAAACACTTATTAAAGAGTAATATCTCTCATTCTGTTCAGAATTTGAAAGGCTCTTGAAAATATTAGATTTGTTGAGAGTTAGATGTTCAACCTTTGAATGATCTTGGAACGATGGAACTGCTTAATTGGGGTACAAAGATAATAGGCTTGGTATCTCCTGTTAAAGTGATATCTAATATTTCTGTCCGTTTTCATTTTTGAAATTCAGAAAATAAATACAATATCTATGCTGAAAATTAATTATTTTTTATTTTAAGTTGCACATGGTAGCAGACTATATAAGAATACAAATGTATGTTGCAAATTGTGAGAAAATATTAGATATCCATTAGAAAAAGTTTTTCCGACTAATCAGTCTGTGCCGATACACACCATCGCCAGTTGAAACTCATAAAATACAATGAGGATATGTCATGTTGTAATAAAATCCATCTGTTTTATTTCTTTTTCTCCCAATGACACCATTCATGGCTAGCACTACACCATCCTCGGTGAAAATGAAACTATCCACTTTAATCCAAAGTGCCCATTGCTATTTTTCCCCAGAGGAAAACAGTAGTTTTCCGAAACAGCTACTCAGGGTATTTGTCTCGTCCGGGATTAACTTTTTCAGAGAGCAATTTAGTTACAAAAACAATAGTCTAGACAAAATGGTGAGCTTACTTTCACCCACTTGAAAAGTAGATCTTATAATTACTTTTATTATATTGTAATGATTGATTTGATAATTCTATATCTTGACTGCTTACTGTGTTTATTCGATTAAAATGCAATATTTCTTTTGTCTTTCTTCCTTTTATATGACCTTTTACTGCAATTGGGTAACATATAGTTTTCACAAGCAGCAAATTACGAAATGGAAGACCATTGTTTTAATCATACTATTTATCTACTGGTTTTCTCTTTTGCTGTAAATGTACATGTGCGTGTTTATAAGTGAAAATGGAAAATGAATTGAAAGCAAACAAAACACTGTAGTGAGATATTAATGATAAGTGTAGTATTAAACATTAATATGAAAGCAGAAGTGTATGGATAACTAACATTAAGACGCTTTCCAAGAATACATACAGTTTACAACAATTACATACACAAATGAATACATAATTTTATTTAAACCTAGCTTATAATAATATTTGTTTGATTTTTCAATATAATTAAATTTTTTAATTTTCGCTTTCCCCATTGCTAATCCTCGTGGTGTAACCGGCAACACATCTGGCTAGCAGTCAGAAGATCCGGAGTTAGAAATCCGGCGAAGTCACAGCAGATATTTCCAGTTTCTTGCTCTCAAAAGCCATATATAGCTCTGCAAGTATATATACACACCTGCAGAAGCTAACCAGTCAATACTCAAATAATTAACAAATTACTTTTATACTCGTTTCACGTATATTAATATACCAAATACAGCAACAAGGACAATCTTCCCCGCCCCGAAAAAAAAAAGAATTCTGCAGACGCATCAGTGATTTCTCTTCCTAAAACAGGGAGTGACCTCCATAAGAATTCAAACTAATGAAGGCTACTGATGTTTAGAACATGATTTCTAACCCGGTAATGAATATTAAAACTAGGAATCGGGCTTGCTGATTCTATATCTACCTGCTAAAATATCCGATAGAAATCAGTAAAACATTCTAATATTACCTCTAGAAATCTATTGATTTTCACTGCTTGCTACCGATTTCAATTGATCCCTACCAGATTTCCTTGCTGATATTAAAATGCCTGATAAAAACCAGTAAAATATTTCTACTGGTATGCATATACATACAGTTTTACTAGTTTCCATTGATCCCTATTGGGTTTTCTTACTGGTATCAAAATGCCCCACAGAAACCAGTAAAATGTTTACTGGTACCCAGTGAATTCTACTGGTTTCTGCTGATTGTTACAGATTACTATAAATCTCTGTTAGTTCTCCTCACTGGTATCAAAATGTTCTAAAACCAATGTGTTCACAGTGTTCTACTAGTACCCATAGAATTGCGCTGGTTTCAACTGACTTTCACTGGTTTCTGTTGATCCTTATTGATGTTTCTTACTGGTATCAATATGCCCCACAGAAATCAGTAAAATGTTTACTTATACCCAGAGAATTCTGCTGGTTTCTACTGATTGTTACTGTTTAATATAAATCTATATTAGTTTCCCTCAATGGTATCAAAATGCTCTACAGAAACCAATAAAACGTTTTACTAGTTTCCATACAATTGTACTAGCTTCAACTCACTTAAGACTAGACTGGTTTCTATTAATTCCTATTGATTTTCCTTGCTGATATCAAAACTCCTTTAGAAACCAGTAAAGCTCTCTACTAGTACCCATATTCTACTGACTTTTATTGGGTTCAGTTGATCTCTACTGATTTTTCTAACTGATATTAATAGAAACCTGTTGACACCGATACAACCAACATCAATATCAATATAATTTCCTCTTGGTTTGTACTCGTTTATATTGATCTCTACTGATTTTTTACAGGTGTCAAGAAAGCACTACTGGTATAAGAATAATGGAATGGATGTTAGTAGTTATGTGGGTTTATGTAGGTTTTTTTTACTTACATTAGTAGAACTCTCTCCTAAACAATAAACACAACTGGAAATTAATACTGCTTTCAGCAAACAAAAAATTCATTGGTATTAATACCATTCATTAAGCGTTTTAATTTTTATTTATTTATATATTTATTTTTGCTAATTTTTATATTTTACTTATTTATTATATATATATATATATATATATATATATGTATGTATATAAGTAAAAGGGATAGGAGTACCATAAAAATACACTGCCCTCCAAAAGTTAAGGAAGAGCATATTTTTCAAAGTTCACCATTACAAAAAGGTCAGAAGCGTTTAAATTCGCAGTTGACAGTAACGAAGGTTTATAAAATATATGCAAAAACAATAGCTTCCACTTTTATTTTATAGAAATGAATACTTACGAAGGAATTGGAGAACAAATACAAAAAATTGTAATTTTGGTTCTCGAGTGTTGATCTGCAGCTGTTATAACAGTTTTACGGACAAAATACAATCCTGGAGAGTCTACAATGTCCAGGAAAAGTCGTTGGTCCGATTCGTTGAAGTGGTGGGAGATCGGATGAATGGAAATGGGGATGTCACAAGCTGATGCAGCTAGACGTCTCAATGTCTCTCGTAGCATGGTGTAACGATTATGGAATCAGCTTGAATCTGAGGCTTCTGTGTTTAAAAGCCATGCTTCAGGCAGAACTAGAGTTAAAATACTTGCGGGAGACCAATATTCAGCTCTTTTGTTCCAAAGGAAGAGTAACATTACTGCGCCTTGGCTCATGGCAGATCATCTAATGGCAACAGGAACAAGAATCTCAGCTACTGTAGTGGGCAGACGCCAGCAAAATACAGGTCCGTATGCAAAGCTACCAGTTGTCTGTGTCCCCTTGACCCGAGGACACAAAGGTGCCCGTTTATGTTGGGCAAGAGGGCACGTCTCCAGGATCAATCAACAATGGGCGTTTGTTCCCTTCACAGACGAGTCCGGGCACACAATGGAGAGCGATTTAGGTCGTGAACTGATCTGGAGTGAAAGACGCACCAGATACAACCAATCCCCATTGTGGAAAGGGATGGTGTTACGGAGGTGGTGGAATAATGGTTTGGGCTGAGATCTGCCTCGGTGGTATATCGAGACGAGATCCTTGATCAATATGGGCGGATATATACCGCTGCTGTTGGTGCTGGATTTCTTCTGATGGACGACAATGCGCGACAGTACCGAGCTCAGGTTGCTGAAGAGTGTCTTGAGGGTCACGGTATGGAGCGGATGGAATGGCCAACTCAATACCCAGACCTAAATCCGATAACTCATCTTTGGAACTACGTTAGGAGACGGGTTTCTGCTTTAAGTCCTCTTGTAAGGTCGTTAGATAAGCTTGAACAAAGATTACTCCATGTCTGGTCGTTGCTTCCCATTTCAACTTAATCGTCAGCATGGAACGTTGGAACGTCGCTGCCGCCAATGTATTGCAGCTAGGAATGGATACATTCCTTATCAGAACTCATTTTTGTAATCATATCACACCAATTTTCCTAAAAAATCTGTAGTACACTGTTTCTCCAAGACTACATTTCTCTTCTAAGATTGCAACTTTTTATTGTAATTCATGGTTGTGTTGAACTTTAGAAATACTCGCATTCATTAAAAAAACTGTTTAGTGAACATATCCTATTAATTTCTTGTTTCTATGTTGCTTCAGTCTTAAATTAGGCACAGAAAACATGCTGTTTCTTAACTTTTGGAGGGCAGTTTACATTAGGACCACCATGTATATAATATTTACAAATAAATATGTGTTACATAATTATGCCGCATAATACCTTTAATGGAAAATTTCTCCAAAATTGAATTAAATTTTATAAAACATTAAAGAGAAAACTGCATTGCAATTAAACTTCAGAATGTTATCTTTGTTATCTATTCAGCGCAATCTACAAGTTTCATTTCTTCTGCTAATTTAAAGCAAAGAAAAATCTTACTGATTTTCGTTTCCCAAATCAAACACTCACAGAAATAAAAAAAAATCAATGTCATTTTGTTCCCAATATTATCCGTAATTAATCATTAAAATGAGGCACTGTTACGTTTGCCTGATATTTAAAAAAAAATTGTAAATAACAAATATGGAATATGCCTTTTTTGCTTGGCATGACCTTCATATATTTTCACCTCTTTTTATCTAGTTTGATACTGGGCTAACATAATAATTTTAAAATGAATATGCATCTTGAAAAACCTTAGAAGTAGAATAATAGTTCTCACAGGACTGTCTGGAAAGCCAAGACACATTTCATTTTCGTCTAGGTTTCATGTTTATGTTTCTGTCCAGATAGAACATTTATTTTATGTTTCTTGTTGTGCTTACGGAAATTTATCTGTAACTCTGTATTAGAAAAGACTGCACCTATAACTCTATATTACGCAAATCAACAAGCTTTAACAATATGACTTTCTGAAGTTTTACATGAGTGATCGTTTTGTATTTCTATATAGCTTTCAGAAATTTTGTGTGCGAGTTTGAACATATGAGTAATTTTGTAGCAATTGCATAAACATTTCTACGAACTTTTGGTGAATGTTTAATGCATTTAGCATGATTTTATACTAATAATATTTAAAATTTAATATTCGGAAAATAATCTTTTTGATTGTATTGCTAAGTTTCGAGAAAGGTTTCGTTTCGTACAGTAACAGTTTTTGGGAACTTTATATTCTGCTGCGTCTGCGCAGTGCTGAAGAAGTGCAACGCTCAAATCCCGCCGTAAAAGCGAAGATGTGTATGCAGATAGTGTGTCTTCCGAATGTATCCGGATTGTATGTGTCGTGCTGGATATTGACATCGCCAGAAGCCGTAATTCTCTTCAGCGTGGTGCGGCCGTTTGATGCATGGAATGTAACTGTCGAAGACTGGAATGGGAATAAAAATCTAACAGAGTGTCCGGAACAGAAATTTGTACGAAGTATCCCATGGAATGGCAGCCAAGTACCTGCCAACCTAAATGAATTGCCATTCTACTGATATAACGCAGCGGTATGTACCAGTCAAGTTAATCACTTGTTATCCATAATATGATTCTCCCTCATATGCTATAGGTTGATATAACCTGTTCATCTGTTATGTAAAACTCCAGAAAAGCACTTTTAAAAATTTGTATTTTGCTTATGACAAGTATGCTCCTTTGGTAAGCAACAATGTTTTACGCTACGCAAATGTTCTCAACATCAGCAGGTCCAAACAAGAACAGTTTAATGATATTTCGAAAATCAAATAAATATATTTTTACTTATACATACATAATATGAATTAGAAATTTTCCATGTTCAGCTAGAAAAACTATTATTAAGTTTGTCATATTTAGAAAATTCAAAAGTAAAATCGATTAAATTTTCGTTTACTTTCAGTGTGGTATTCAAAATATACGCAAAATACACAGACGTAAGGCACAGAGACATAAAGAAAAAGGCACAGATACGAAGATGTATCAAAAATGGGCAAAGTTCAGGCTGTATTTAACGTTGATTTCTGCTAATCAATTTCTGTTAACCTGAAACTCAAACGAGCAGTCTGAGTTTACGCGAACAAATCTGGATACACAAGAAAATAATAAACCAAAACCATGAGCTTCGTAATTTCTTTTTAAGTTGGTCAGCTAAGGCACTTGTTTGAAACGGCATTCATTTTCTTTATTAAACTTCGTTATATTAACTTTTTTCTTATTATTAATAACATTATAACATTATGTTATCTCTTGCAGTACTGTTTCTGGAATCGTTTTGACTGACAGTCCCTTTGTTATAATTTGTTACTTTAAAATATAAAATTCAAGACTATTTTCAGTCGCTCGACTTGCCTTGCAACTATGGAATGACAGATGCAACAGACGCTTTGTGTTGTCTAATTCATGTTTCCTCGTTTCATTTCCGTTTAGTGTGTTTTGCTTCATGAAAAGCTCTTGAAAGGAAGCTGATTTGAGTTACATTATCATGAAGCGAAGAATGCTGTGCGGTGATGATGAAACGCGTTAAATTTGCGAACGAGGAGGCCTGGTACGGCCTTGAATTTCCTATTTTATAGCCATAGACCAGGGATGGGCAAACGTTTTCGTTCGCGGGCCAAAAATCGAAAAAAAAAAGTTCGGCGGGCCAAGGTAAATTTTTCTAAAATTTTAAAAACATATACAAGTATTACAATTTAAATATGCTAATGAGAAGAATGAAATTGCGCTTTCATTTTTAAAAGTTTCTTATATTGAGGTTCGAAGTGAGATGTACTGATTCTAAGGAACGAGGCTAACTGCTCATCTGTCACTCTACTTCTTAAATAATTCTTTCTAAGGTTCATTGTTGAAAACACTTGTTCACATATATAAGATGAAGCAAACATAGCACTGATTTTCTGGGCGTGAGATATTAAATTCGGGAAACTCACTTTCGATAATGATGTTATATTCTTTGAAGACTGCTACAGCTTCATTGCAGATGAGACACACTGGTTTATCTTTTACAACTGTAAAAAATATTTCTAGGTCCATTCATCATTAAAAGCATGGCATTCTGAATCAACTTTACGTTTTTTAGTAGACATTTTGGGGTTGAAATATTTTACGAATAACCCAAACAAGCACTAGCTACGCTATACTTTTAACAATTTCAAAACCACTATTCACAATGATGCTATATGTCCGCAATCTTTCCATACGCAATCAATAATACTAGAATTCGCGACAAAAGAAAAGACCGCTGGCTGGAGCTTAAAATGCGCAGTCTGCCAAATGTGAGGTCTGATTCACTTATATTGGATTCGCATACTTCTCCCCGAAAAACAGATAACGATTCTTAAGCCAATCTACAGCATAACTACCAAAGTACTTCCGCGTTTAACACTTTACCGATTGAAAGGTGTTTGTGCTTGCTATTTTCATCGATTTATGTTTTGTAAAACAAAAATAGAGACAGTAAAAAGATCATCAATAATTTGAACAAAAGGAAGAAAAAAAAGTAATATTTAAACAAAGTAGAAAAGGAGATGGAGATATAATATTTAAATATATATTTCTTTTAATTTGCCTCGGACCGGCAAATTAAGGTTCTATCCGCGGGCCGGATACAGTCTTCCAAGGGGCCGGATTTGGCCCGCGGGCCGTAGTTTGCCCATCCCTGCCATAGACAGACATAAGGTTCTCAGTAGCAGATAACACGAAACGTCAGTTATGCCGTCACAAGAATTCGAAAATCTGGATCTTCTAATTCTTGAGCTGGGCGTACTAACTCCTTATGTCACGCACAGACAGATGGGAAAATGCGAGAATCCCTTATATTTATTTTCATTTAAAACGCTATTAGAGGAAAGTACAAGAATGCTACTACTTACGCTTCGGCAGATGCACGGGAAAGTATCACAATTCTGCCACTGAAGTATAAATTATTTTTGCAACGCCTCCCGCTCTTTATACATACATATTTTTATCAAGAACATTAATGAGGGAGGAAATAAATATACAGCTAATAATTTATCTAGAAGTAAAGTAAGATTTGTTAACAGGTTAAAATCTACTTTTAGCCATTCGTAGGTACTTCCTCCCTTTTCTCAAAAGTTATCACATAGCAGAAAAAAAAACCTAGCCTGACTAAATGATGTCACCAAAAATGATATCATCACTGCTATTATCCTCCAAAAGATAGATAGTCTAGCAAAAAGTTTGATACGATTCTGTATATAATATGTTCAAGTTCTGAGGTAAATTACGTTTAATTTTATACAACATTATTTTAAATATACTCCACGCTCCGCCTTCTTGAAATCAGAAACTCGCTGCTATCTCCTTCATGCTTAACGCGACGAAGTGCGTGAAACTTAAACCCATTCTTCAGCGTATTAATTTAGTAACAAAATAATGGATTTCTTTTTTGTTTTTTCCTGCGCAGCTGTTCTTTTGCAGCATTTGACACATTAATCTTAATTTACCATTCTGTCGACTTTACGCTAGAAATTCTAGCAGTAAAATGTAATATTTTCCCAGGCATAAACAAAGTTCACTCAGAAAAATCTAAACTGAATACTCTTATAAAATCTTTTTCTTTGCCCCTAAAACCCTTAATTCACTATTTATTGTTAAATCCTATAGTTCGCACCCATCACGAAATATAATACCTAAACTAGAAGCTAAATATTATCTAGCTTTATCTCTGAAATCAGGTCTTTTCCCGGGGCTATTTTTGACACGCTAATCGCTCTTCCAAAAGTTCTGTTCTCTGCTAAGGCATAAAAAATACCATTTCGAAATAGTCCTTCATCGTTGCAGCTGCCGGAGTATCGGTCTCTCTCATCCTTTCACACAGAATTAAGCTCACTTGTATTTACTCGGTGCTGCCCACTCTTAATGATTGATCAGGAGAAGAAACCTGAGTATCTCGGTTTTTTTATTATATAGGAATGGCTTTCTGTCGTGCGTTTCGAAATTCGGCCACGATTCCCGAGGGTTTCTTTTATCTTGTACTTTAGGTCTAACCCTGAAAACAAAGGAGGAAAGAAAAACAGGACTAATCTATCAGCACATAGTGACAGCTCAGATCTCACAATTCATTTACGTATGTAAGGAAGCCGAACAAAGTTTTCTGTTTCGCAGAAAAGCGAATATCATTTTTGATGAGCAAGGTCACTACATGGGTGCATTCTTGACTTCAAGACAAATTGTAAGATTTAAACATGCGGAAACAGAATCAATCAATAGCAATTCGCTAAGTAAGTGCTGTGGATTTAATTACAATTTTTTTCTCCTATGATGAATTTATTTGTTTCAAACACTTATGTAATTATATAAAGAAAATATTAATTAGTGCAATGGATCCATCTCATCGTTTGTGTAGCTTAGAAAAGAAAAAAGAAATCTTTAAGAAAATCACAATACAACTAAACAATACAGCTGCATTCTCCTTTTTGTTTAATTTTTGGTATTTGCATAATTTTTATGTTCTTTTTTCATTTCATAACATACTTTCTGTGTGTTTACAGTTAATAATTTTGAGTGCAATGTATCACGATGAGAAGAAAAACAAGGTTATGCGTTTCGTAACGCTTCAGTTTAATAATGCCACTTTACTAACAGAAATAGGAGAAACAAAGACAGCGAGTAGTTGCTTTACAGCAGGTCATGAGTCAGTGACTTTATCGCTCAACGATTTCTGGTAGGGAAGAAAAAATCTTTTAGAATAGTAACTTTGCTATGCATCTCATTTTCGAAATAGTCTATTTACTTACAACCTGTGTTTTAATAGAAACCAAACATTTTTCCTACTATCAAAATCAATTAATTTTTTATGCTTTTCCATTTTATGATAAATCATGTCATGTAACAAACAAAAGAAGATTAACTGGTCGCAGAATCAATGATGCATATTAAAAACTTGTAAAAGTACTTTTATGCTTTACACCGCGGCTGCCATAAGCTCTGATCCATTAATTCAAAACCCTCAGCTCAAGTACACAGAAATCTAATTTGCGTTCTGGTAAGGAATAAGGAAAGAAGAGGTTATAGAAAAGAGTTAAATCATAACAATTTTTTAATTAACATAAAATACATTTTAAAGTCATTCCTATTAAGAATATCAAACATCTCGCGATTTACTACATAATTACTGGAATATTCTTGATTGTGTTTAAAAGAGGCTTAAGAACTTATGGAATCTTCGACGGTCAAAGACTCTCTAAAATCCTTTGGGACTTGTCTATTGAGAATGATAATGGTAATGGTTTTATATACGTGTTCCGCTATAGTGAGTGTATAAAGCATTGCACGAACTGGGACCAACTGAGAAGCCTCCGTATTAGGCGGAAGTTGGATCGTCCAATCAAAGGTCCCCGAGAGCTAAGTCGTATGCCAATATGCTACCGCCCGAGGGCCCCCAATCCAAGACGGCAGATTTTACGAAATTTTATCGTAGCCATTGCTGCGCTTGACATCCGGGGTCACCACTCCTGGCGCTCAGAGAGCACAGTGGTGGGAACAATGAATACCTGGAGATTTGACTTGTAGTCAAGATGCTCCTACAAGTACTAAGCGGGATGCCTGATGTCCATCACTGGTCGTAACATAGGCTTTATTCCACCTTAGTTTGCAGGGCAGTAGAATAATCATCGTGATTACAATAAGTCAGGATTACCTGCTTCCACCCACAGGTTACGGCGAATCAACATGCTCGTGGTTTAACCCTCTTCTAATTAAAGTTTTAGGAAGAAGTGAATATTTTATGAATCTACATTTCTGTTTACAAAATCTTTGCTTTCAAGTCAAAATTTGTATAATTAGGTTTATAATTAAGTGATTAACTTAATTTAATTATAGGTTAAATTAACCTTATGCGCTTCACTTTATTTGTTTTACTTGAAATATAAATAATATATAAGCGATCATACTTTTAAATTTTTAATATAAGAATTTTGTTTTCATTTGAAAACTTCTGAGCTTGTGATTCATAAAAGCTAATCTCCTCGTGATATTAGTACTATATATTTTGATATTATTACTATATTATTACTATATAAGTCAGTATTGTTACGTGATATTATTACTATATTGGTCAGTATTGTTACGTGAAATCATTACAGTGTAGGTCAATATTGTTACAGTGGCTCGAACATTCACGGACTATTTCACGATAAAATTACTGTCATACTCATATTCCCAGTGTCTGTTTATTAAAAAAAGAGTATTTATTAGAATTCTCGAATTCTTGACCTCGAAAAAATGTCATTTTACATTTCAAAGGCGGAAGTTAAGTCGTCCAATCAAAGGTCCGCGAGAGGTAAGCTGTATGCCAATCATGCTGCTCGAGGGCCCCTAATCCAAGACGGTAGACTTTGGGAAATTCTCTCGTCGCCATTGCTGCACTAGACAGCCGGGATTTCCCGGCGCTCAGAGAGCACAGTGGTGGGAACAATGAAAACCTGGAGATTTGATTTGTCGTCAAGGTGCTCCTACCAGTACTAAGCGGGATTCCTAATGCCCATCACTGGTCCTAACCCAGGGTTTATCCCAACTTGGTTTGTGGACCAGTAGGAAAATCATCGTGATTACCATAAGTCAGGATTACTTGCTTCTACCCACAGGTTACGGGGAATAAACATGCTCGTGGTTTAACCGAGTCTGCCAAGGGACAGATCCGAACTAGTATAATAAAGCACTGCCCGAAGATTTGTCTGTTAAAAGTCAGATCTCTCAAGCTCCATTATTTCTGCTTCATCAAAGTTAAGGAAGGATTATTTGGTCAAATTTACAACACAACACCTTGGCCCGATATGGAATTTCAGCGCCCTTTCTGCTAAATTTCGGGTTTCCATTCTAACTTTGACATTAATAAAATTTTACTTGGGAGATAAGATTTTTCTATTGTATTTTACTCTGTTTCCTAATGAAACTCTTTTAAAGCCTATTTTTCCTGCTTTTAATATTCGTACATTATAAGATCCTACCTTTGTTTTCCTTTCATCAAATAATTTAATTTGCCTGGATATTTTTCAGACTGATGAGCGGAGTAAACTACCAAGCGCATGCTTGCAATTTTGAAATAAATTCTTCTAATTCTTGGAGAAAATCACTCATCAAGACAAGATCTAAAATTAAATTTATGTTACTATATTTTCATAGCAGTCATTCATACAAGTTCCACTCAATTTTCTCATTTGCTTTAGCTATTTTAAAATTAATAAATTAATCCGAAAAATTTCGCCAGATAGGAGAAGCACACATAAAATTGAAAGTAAGTCATACAGTTCTAAAACCTTCCCAATTCTTAAACTTTTACTGTCTACCTATTCCGCGTGTTATTTTAATGTCTTTAAACTTTTGAGTTCTTAGTAATACAATGCGTACAGTTTATAAATGAAAGAGTTGAAGTGGTTTACTTGTAATGCGAAGTCTTTGTTTAAATTACATCTGACACAAAAGATCTAATATGTGATTAGCATGGTGCCTAAGTACAATTGGGGGAAATGGAATTTAAATAGAGTAATTAGCCTTTATTTTGGCCATGAGTTACGACAGTCTGAACAATTGCAACTGCCAAGAGGTTTCAGAAAATCGACTACTTTTAAACGAGTCGTCAGCGACTTGCTTGTTCATTTAGCACTGATATTCTGAAGTTCTATTGCATCAAAAAAGATGCTGATAAATGTATTCATATTTGAAAATGAATTTCGGATACAAAGAATGAGTGAAGACACAGACTTATTGTAAAGTCATCAAAAGGAGAACAAGTTTATTTTTCAGTACTATTAATTTTTCATTTTCACTGCAATATGGGTAATAGTATTGACGCATGCTTTAGTCACGTGTAATATACGGCTCATATTGATTCCATTAAATCTCTTGCACATAAATTCCCCCTTCAAAGTTATGGAACGCTAGATCTTTTTATCTACTTTCTGGGCTATTCTAAAGGTATTGGTGGTCACTTCTTCGTTTCCGAAAACATTGGCGTATGCGATTTCTAAAGAATTCTTGCCCTTTTCAGTATTGAAGGAGCTGGTAAGCACATTGTTCTTTATTCTTAATATTTTTCTGACGGAAAAGAAGCACCTAGGTGTGTAAACCTTTATTACCACTTGATGAACGCATAATGCAGCACCTAATTATAAGTACTTACACCCTGATCTTCTCTTTATACATATGCAGAAAAAGATTAAAACCCACGTTAGATATGTGCAAACGCAAAATCGTTAGCCTTATTTAAAACAAAACGAAAACTTTATTGTAAAATTTTATTAGTCAGTTTAGATATAAACTTCTTCATTGCCAACGTGCGCTACATAATACTTCATAAATCATCTATATAGCCATTATACGTTCGGAGTTAGTTTAGAGAGAACTTTTTTTTATATTTCTATTTTGTCATGCTAGATTAACAATTATTTAGGTGTACATGTACCCTATATGTGTTAAACATTAGGAAATAAATATTTGTGGAGGATTCCAAGCACGATATACATTTATGCCTCCTTCGATTTTCTGACATTTTGTCAGTTTTAATGCTTAGCTTTTAGTGATCCAATAATTTGCATTACTATATTTGCTATCAGTGAGATTCGGTTAATAATTTAAAATTGTAATTGATAAATATTTATCGAAGAATGTATCTTTGCGCCATAAAATAGACAAATGAATCATCTTCATTATGAAATCCTTTTAGAATCCCTATTAAAATGTGGCTGTTTCACAAAAAATTATCGTTTAGCTATCCTGCCACTGCTAAGAGTGCCCTATTTTTGAAAAAAATAATTTAAATTCTCACCATATGTAGCCAAATGATGTTAAATGAGTGTGAGGCAGAAGTTTTAAATCAAAGAGAATGTGAAATAAATTGAATGTATTTTTACTCCTTTGATGGATCAGAAGACCTTGAAAGATATATGACATTCCGTACTTTGTGGTTACGCAGATTGGAACGAATAACATTGAGACAATTCAGAGGCAGTGACTTTCTTCATTGTTTTCTCACATTATATAAAGAGACTCAGAAATATGACTGCACATTTAAAAACATGTGTAATGCACTATCGTATGTTACAGAATGACATGAAAAATGGCATATAAAACTTGAAACTTCACTCTTTTCATTTCAAATAATAAGATGTTACTTGGCTAATGATGTAAATTACGCCACGTGGTTCACGAGAATTTACGGCATTAGCCAAGATGGTTCTGAAATGCAGTAACACGTTACGGTTACAGCGTGGGCAATTACATATCAAAACGACTCGTGACGGCGTGAGATAGGTGAACTGCACTTTTATCGCAACAATTATTACCATCGACTAGAGAAAAGTGGATAAAAAACTATTTCCGATATATCTGAAAAAGGAAATCTCCTGGAGAGACAGGCAACAGCACCAGTGCAACAACATCATTAATAAGGAAGCTTTCGGTAGTGAATCAGAAGAAAGCAATAAAGGTAGCTTAGTTGGTAATGTTCTTCAACCTGAAAAAATAATTTTCCATTGGCACTCACCGAATTTCTGTAAACGTAATACTGTCGTCATGCAATGCTGTCAAATGTACAGCCATATTTGTGACCTAACCTGAAGGTAAAATTGTATAAAAGTATATCTAAAAAAGCTTTTTAAGTTACGCGATTTTTGTTAAATGGTCGAAAAAGTTAAGAAAAGAAAAAATATATATATAGTATTTCAGCTATTCCAGTATTCTCGGTTACATATGATTGGCAACGGTATCGTGAAGAGCCCATACAAATACCGCGCAAAGACATTAACAAAATTTTCAGAATCAAATGACCTATATACTATAAGAAACTGAATTTAATTAATTTACAGTTTTGTTAAAATCCATCATTGCTAGCTTTTCCTGATTTTATTTTAATGAATTTTTATTGCGATAGGTAATTTTTTTTAACTTTTCAGAACGTTTAGTTAAAAACATGTAACTGCAAAAATTACTATAAATCTGATAACAGTGTACTTTTGTAAGATGCATTTTATTCTTTAAACAGTGTTGTAATTCTAAAGTTGTAATTTTAGTGTGAAACTCTTGTAATTCTAAAAATAATTATTGGCACGGAGCAGACATTTACGATACATTCAATGAAATTAAATATTTCACCTATAAGACTGAACATTAAAACGAAAATATAGTACGCTCGAGTAATACACAGAAGAAAAATCAATATAACTGAAATAATAATAATAATAATAAATTTGGTTTTAAAGAATGAATTTCTTTAATATTTTAATTCGGAAAATTTATTACAGTAAGTGATATTTCTAAAAGCACGTCCTTATATTTTTATTATAAACCTGGTGGGTTTTTCAGCAGCTTGACTTTATAAGCAAATACATGCTAGTTACATGACTTATACTTAAATGGGACCTTATGAAATGTTCCGCAAAGAGAGAGAAAGTAAACATACGTACACCCTTATCGAGAGAATACTAAAGGAGACGTTGCTTTATGACACCCCGTCCTTATTTTCCCGTCCTTTCTCTTTTCCTAACATCGGTATTTAATATAAAATTCTCAAACTGCGTTGAATAGCAGAAGTCTGAACATTTTCTTAGATACCATAATGCTTGTAATTACTGTCATTCATTACTTTAACAAATCTATTTAATTTGTAAATCTTAAAAAAATTTGCATTTGGGTAAACTGCTACATTATTCTCTACTTTGAAATTTATTGCTATCTTTAATGCTTATAAAATCTTATAACAATATGTTTATTCATATGAGTATTTTTTTTAGTGTTGAAAATGTTCGAAGCCGTGCAATAAAGTTTAACCGATTTCGTTGTTTATAGTTTTCTTTAAGCTTATGATCTATAAAGAGTTCAATTTACTAATGCAAAAGTGAACAGAAATATTTTGCACTGCTTTTCACATTCATTTCTAAAATATGATCACGGTTATCTCAGAAATGATCTACAAAGAAAAAAAGGCACTCCACTGCTTTTATTACAGCATAAATTTATTTTATTTTATTGCAGAAGTCTGTCTTATTTAATTCTATCGTAAAATAATAAAACCGCAATCCAGAATGGAAGCTTTTGTTCAAGAAACAAGACATGTATGAACTTTTAATATTCTGAGGATCCTCGTAAAGATAATAGTCGTTGAATAACATCGGGAAATATTTCCAATACTCATTTCAACCTACCTCAGAAACACTCTGAGTAATTTATTGTAGTTTCGTTGTTTAGCGAAACTGAATCTTGAATAACAATCCCACGCGCTTTGGAATATGATTTCAGATTCCACATAAACATTTTCAATCAGAGTGAAAGGTATTTCGGAACTAAGAACAGATTTAATAGCAAAAAAATAAAGACGCCCTGATAAAACTGAGTTCGAGATTAGATACAGATGAATAAAAATATTTGAAAATTTATGCTATATTTTTAATAATAAGAAATAAAAATAAAATGAATCATTATCTAAGGCAATACACGTTACACTTTCGCAATTGAAAGCAGTTACTCTTATTTATGCTTTGTAAATTATATTAAGAGTATTACGAATGGAGATAATCGCCATTCAATAAAAAACATAATTTTGTCTATACATCTTCAGGTATGAATACGTAAATTTGTATTATTGAGACATTATAAACTATTTTAATGTTACAGATATAATAGTACACTGTTGAAAATTTTCCTAAAGACAATTTAAAAGTTTAATTAAGTAAATGTAGATAAAACAAAAATGTGACACATCGAATGCGTGGTTGGGATTAAGCTAAAATCTGCGTAATGATTATAATTTATTGGTAATGTTTTACGATTAAAAGCGCATTTTCTTTAATATATTAACACTGCTTTTAGACGCTTCCGTATTAAGACGAAATTGATAATGCATTCTATTTGCAGGGATGCTTTAATTCAACTGGCGTCAGGCAATAAAATAAATGTTAAATTACATCGGTTCTTATTCATAAAATAAAAACTTATTTCTTACAAATATTGAAACATAACAAATGACAATATAGAAATAAATAAAATTTTAAATCACCATTTATATTTTAGATCATTCTGATTTTTTCTGCGGTTCCAATTTTTTTAAAATCAAGAAGCTATCTAATGTTATTTGCATTTTTCTTTTGCGTTCCGTAAAAAGTTGTTGATAAGGGGAAAGGCATCCCTGACACCCCGTCTTGCCTTTGAACTGCTAGCAAAATGTGCGTCATTTTCAATAAATAAGTACATAATTTCCGTTATAAAATCTAAACTGGTTTTTATAAATGCCGCTGAAAGTTCGTGTTTGCTCTTCTTCAGAATCGCTATTTGTAATATTTTTGTGTTATCTGCTAACTACTTGCGCTCATCATCAAAGAGACTCTGTACTGTTTCTTGCAAAATTTCTTGGAGATCTTCCACATTTACTTCATCTAAATCTGTTTGTTTCGCTAATTCCACTATTTCGTTCATATCAATAGAATAATCTCTAGTGTCATCGTCCTTGTTTAAAGCTCTCCAAATGTTTTTCTACACTCCTTTCAAACAATTTCCCGTGCCTCATTACAAGAAAGATTTATGTTTCCTATAGCATTCATGATATTATAATTCCTCAAAAAATCTCTTATTAATTGCTTATCAGTACCATCTGTTTTTTCAAGCATTTGTCTAAATGTTCACCGCTGCTTTAAAATTTGATATAGCATTTTGATTCAAGGGTTAAATTAATGCAGTTGTGTTGGGCGATATAAGAAAAACTACTTCGAATGGAATGCATGTTATTAAGTCAGACAAATTTGTCAGGTGGCTTGGAGCGTTATCCTTTAATGGATTGAAATGGTAATGATTTTGGTTCAAGTTTTTTGACTTCAATAGCCTTTAACAGAAAGCCAAAAATGTTCAGTGAACTAATTCTGGAAAATTTTCATAGTTATCCGTGATTTTAAATGAGACTCCCAAATTAAGTTGATTTGATATTCCTTTAAACACTGTCGAGTTTTTGGAAAGATAATGAAGACTTGGCTTTAATTTGAAGTCACCATTGGCTTTAGCACCCAGGAGAAGTGTTAAGCGATCTTTCGCAGCTTTAAATCCTGGTGCCATTTTTCTTCGCGGGATAGAAATGTATGTTTTGACATTCTTCTCTAAAATGGGACCGTTTCATTGACATTAAAACCTATTTCTGGAGGATAGTTTTCTCATTCAATTATTAATATTTATGTCGCTGGGAATTCAGCAGCCGCTTTTATATCTCCACTTGCTGCTTCTCCTGTAATCTGTATGTTATGAAGCTTATTTCGATGTTTAAAATCTATTAAACCATATTCGAATTGCAACGAAACTTTCAGCTGTGTCACCTGTTTCAATGTGTATGTGATTAAAAATTCTTCTTTTTCCACTACAATAGCTTGGCTTAATGACATATTGCTTTCAGTTTCATCGTCAACCTGCACAGAAAGTCGTTTTTCCATCTCCTCTATCATACTATTTCTAGTATGGGTTATTCTAGTTGCAAAACGTTTTGTAATTCTAGTCGCTGATGACATTATTTTTTCTTTATTCTTGAGAATTGATGTAATCCTCTAAGCACTTGCATTTTAGTTTCTAGCAAAACATTTATTCTTGTCGTATTATTTTCATGTTTCTTATTATCAGCCGTGTTAAAAACTAAAACTTTTAATAATTATCACTGTATCAATCATTACATTACATAAATTTATACTTACAATAACAGTAACAAATGTTTGAAATAACAAGAATATGTTTGTGTAACACTAAAGAGAAGACGTAATGCAGGTAAATTCTTCTTCTAATTTTAGTAGCAAAGGGAAGCGAAGTGAATTGCCAAAATGTTTTACTGTTATCTGTCTTCCATTTAATAATAAATAAATAAAATTTGAAAATTTTTGCTAATATATTGGTTGTAGCAAAGTATAGATTCTGTTTCAAACAAATGAGCCTTAAAATATTACGATACATAAAGTCAAATAGAAATGAATCAATTATTAGTTGAAAAATGACTTCCAGTTCTAAAAAATTAGTAAATTAGGGAAGCAATATTAAATATTAGTTTTTTAGCAATTCCAAAAGACCTAGTAATTTTCTCCGGTTGCAGATTTTACTAAATATATTATGTATTTGCATAGATTCAAAACTAAAAACGAGTTTTATATAAAAAGAAATTTTCACCATTATGATTCTACATATTGCAATTAATTTAGTTGAAGATACGGCAAGAAATTAAAAATACGCTGTAGTTGGAATTATAAAATCCTATAAATTTTAAATACTTTATTTAATTTCATCATTCCAAATTACTAAATTTCGTTAATGCTTTTAATATCTAATTTAATAGCAAATGAAATGTATGGTACAACTCAAGTTAAAAATCATGGCATACTTGATATTTTCTTTTGTCTTAAAAGCATTCTGAGTTATGTCAAAATCTCCATGGGTCCATTAGAAGGAATATTTGTGTACAAGTCTTCGGTCAGACTGGCCATTTGGACAAAAGACTAGAAAACAGTTTTTTAAATGGATATCAACTACAAAGGATTATATATTGCCATGAGAGTTTTTACTTTTTATTTTCTGCACATTTTTACGAGTTTATCTTGTCAAACTAGGAACAGAAGAGAAGATATTCTTTGTGCAGATGTGATTTATATGTCTTTTGCGAAGCTTTAAGCAAAAGCCAATCACAATAAAAGAAATTGTTTTCTTGTGAGATAATCCTTTGTCTAACTTCATTCTCTGATGTTCACGATTATCGTAATAAATATATGTAAGGAATTACATATATATAAAATAAGACACTGACCACTAAAGGACACACATATATATAAAATAAGACACTGAACACTAAAGGAATAAGGCAGTTAACAACATTTCAAACAATCCCATAGTAATTCTTACTCAGCATTTAGAGGAAAGCTTTAGATAATGGAAAAGATACTACAGTGTAAATCTTCTTCAGTGCTCTTATTTAGAGCGAAGCTTTAGTTAATAGAAAAGGTACTAAAGTGTAAATCCTCTTAAAAGTTACTATCTCTCTCATGAAGATCTCGAAAAAGCCTGGGAATAAAGAACGAAAAAATACTTTTTATATGATTCATAGGGAGCAGCTTTCTGCGATATCCATTTGGATTATTTTATGGTTTACAAAATAACACGTTGAATTTCTCTAAAGTGTCTCCAGCAATGTATGAGCACTGTGTCACATATCTCATCAGACACTGGTGCAAAAATACTTTCTGTCACAAAATTATATATCTAGATAATAACCCGATTCCAGGCAATGCAAACCAATGCTATGCTAGTTAATAAAATCAAGATTAAGCGCAAGATTAGTGCGGATTAATAAAAAATTACAAATATAAAACATTTCTGCAGTTTCTACGGTATAATATCCCATTTTTATCGCCACTCATATTTTAATAAATTAGATGTTGTATGAAAGCAAGGAGGTAAAATAAAAAAAGCAAAATGTGTTTCTAAGAACTTCAGTAAAACTGAGAAGAAATAGTACTGTTAAACAAACAAAAACAAGACTGACAAATGAACATATTGCCCCTTTTGTTTGAGAAGACTTCATTAAAAATAAAGTGTTGTTTCTGTGTCAAAATGTGTTGGTTTCAGCACTAACGTGTGAACGTTTTGCTTTTGTTTTTACATTTGTTTGCTGGATTGCTTACTATATGGTATTACTCAGCTTTAGTTGGACTCTTATGTTTCAAGCTGCAGTTGGGTATTTCATGTCGGCTACTTCATCTAGATTTTTTGTCTTATGGATATCGATCGTTTAAGATAGACTGTGAGAAATTGCTCACAAATATTTAACAGTGAAATTTCTGCCTCGAAAGAATTCATAATCGCTCACCTGAGGAAGAAGTTAACCTTAAATGCTAATGTATTCTACAGCATCAATTATCACAGCTACCATTTTCCCTAATGAACGTTATAATGAACTAGAAGAACGATCAAAAACAAGATACCTGGCATACGCCGAAAAAAATGTTAAATACAGGGCAGCTTGTCTCCAGAAGAAAATATCGCACAAGCTAAGGAATTTAATCTAATTGCAAACAAAAATGAGTATGCATGTATCATGGGCATTACAAATGGAAAAAAAAACAGTGATGACGATATGTAAATTGATGTCCAGTTTTTGAAATCGAATTGCTACGCAAGCAAAAAATCCGTCCCGTCGTTAACAATGATCCTAACATAAATTAGAGCTTCGAGTGCTCAAAAAGGATTTTGGTGTTACCTAATCTGGTAAAATAATAGTTTAGTCAAGGGCAAGAAACTTAAAATTAATCTTTATTCTGCCCGGGACTGTAGAATTCTATCGAAAAACTTTAAGAAACAACAAGTTCCGTTTCACATATATGAAAAAGACTGAACGATCTTTACGATTAGTCATTAAAAACCTAATGACTCATATGACTGCAGAAAAAATTAAACAAGAACTAGAAGCATATGCTTTCTCGCTTAGGAATATTTTTCAGGTGACTCTGGTCGGAAATCAACAACGACTTAAAATCCCTGCACGTGCTTATAGAACGCAATCGTAACGAGGGAAACAAAAAATGTAAGACATCAATTTTAAATTTAACCTTGCATCTTATCGGGGATACCCAGGCCATGGGCTATGACACCGGTTTCAGTACTACAGACGCACTAACAACTATTTCTATAAACAACATACGTGGTATAAAAATCCTCTCATAACACATTGCAGACATAACTGTAAATTAGAGTCATCTAAATGGACCTTGTGTTAGGGGGCTCAAATGGCCAGTTACCATGCCCTAAATAAACAAAGATACTTTAGCTACGCTATCAAATATAAAAATTTTCCACATTTGTCGACTGCAAAATCTTAACAATCAAATGTGTCGGTATACTAACCATACAAAATTGCTTTCAAAAGTAAAACCATTGCCTACAACGACCTTTTGACGAATTCCTTTAAAATAATGAAGGAGTTTAAATCAATTTTAAAATAACTGAAAAATACAAAAACATCAGTTCATAAGCGCAGTCTTGAATTTTACAGTTCTCATTGATATCTTATAGCTACTTTTTTTTCGTCCTTACAATCAATCTCAGCAGGTAATCGGTCCCTAGCTTCCTACCACCATTAACGCACATCTACTTTCCATTGCCACTGGGTCTCATAACTAACGTAACATTACCGCCTTACATCACATTTCATTATGCGAGAACATATAACTACCGAATCTTCTGTTATATTACGATTCCGGTACGCCAAATTACAAGAGAAAATCTTTACGGTAAATAAAATTGAAAGTGAACTAAAAATAAATAAATAAATAAATACAATAAAATAAAAAAAATCTGAAAGGTTTCAGATTTTAAATTACTTCCAAAGGGGCATTTTTTTAACGTTTTGAGTGTTACCTTTATTTATTAAATATTATGTTCTTCGCACTTAAACCATAAAGTTCAGTTCAACAGCAATATCGCAAAAGTAATTTAAAATGAGCATATCTTTAGAATTTCCGAACACAGGTCCGCGCGCTGAATTTAAAAAGGTTTCTTCCCCCCGTAGAGTGTTGGCATTGCTCGCTTTTAAATCGTTGAGTTTGTTCATCAAAAATTCGTTAAAATTTTAGAAAATATGAAAGAGATAATAAACAAATTCCAAATTCGGGCTTCCAGATACGCATATTCGGGTGGAAACGTACGTTATTCCAAAATTGGATGGCTCTAGGTAACCATTGTTTTATCACATTTGGAGAAATATACATACATTTATGCAGATTCTTCATTATTTAATTTCTTTAAATATAATACAGGGCGAAACCTTTTGGTGGCAACAATTTGAAAAGTGATACAGCCGTTTATAGTAATTCAACGCAAAATCGCAAAACGAAAACAGTAGTACTTCAGGGACAAAGCCCCTTTGGACTAAAAAAAATTGAAATGTGTCAGATTTTAAATTACCCTTTACGCAAAGGGGCGCTTTTTTAACATTTTGTGTGTTACCTTTATTTTTTAAATATTCTGTTCTTCGCCCTTAAACCATAAAATTAAGTTAAAGAAAAATATTGCAAAATAATTTTAATTGAGCATATCTTCAGCATTTCCTATACACAGTCTCACGCGCTGGAGATAAAAATGTTTTTTCTGTACAATGTTGCATTGCTCGCTTTGAAATCCTTGAGCTTGTTAATCAAAAATTCGTTAAAGTTTTGCAAAATATGCAATCGATAACAAAACAAATTTCAAATTTGGGCTTCCTGATGCCCATATTCGCAGCAGGATTATGGCGTTAAAAATTCGATGGGTCTAGGTACCGTCTTTTTATTAGAATGCGAGAAATATACTTACATTTATGTACATTCTTCATTATTTATTTTCTTTAAATATAAAACAGGGCTGCAATATTTGGTGGCAACACTTTGAAAAGTGAACCGACATTTAATGTTTCCGTCGCAAAGTCGCGAAACGAAAACAATAGTCCTTCAGGGACAACCCTTTGGACTTTAAAAAAAATACAGTTTTGCAAGATTCACCTTTTGTTTCTGCATTACGTTTTAGAACGTATATTTGTATATAGCGGAAAACATTCCGTTGTTTCAAGTTAAACTTGCGTTGGGAAGAAAAATTACCCTTTGGGTAAAATAAAAAAGAGGGGAGGAAGAAATACATAACAATTATTTGAATTTATATTAATTGCTACCAAATAAATCATTAATATTCGACTTTATTTTTATTGCATATTATAACTAATAACGGAAATAGATTGAGAAATTTTGCAATTGACATATTATATATAATATTTGAAATGTATTTTATTTATTACACTAATGATGCAGTTTAACGTTTTCAAACTGAAACTGCATGCGGAACGAATGCGTGATAAGAAGTTAGCTAGCGGCATAGATATTTTTATCCTTTTTTTATCGAAATGAAATTGTTTTTAAATTTTATCAAAATATACACAAATAATAATAATATCGAAAAAGAAAATAATAGATTAATTTTCCATCCGAAATCTAAATTTCGCTAAATTTCATTTTTCTTGGTTACACTTTGTAATTCAAATATATTGATAGCTAAGTTAAGTCAGTTTAAGAAGACTGACATTTATTTCAAATAATTTTAACATCTTTCATTAATCATTAAATACATACTTTAATCTCTAACATGTTGAATTAATCATTAAGTAACTTACTTTTCTAAAAATAAACATATTAAATTTTCTTGCTTTAAAAATGATTGAATAATGTCGTTCTTATCTTCTGGTTAAGGTTTTTATGCTCTTAGTTTACCTGCATGTTATAATTGCAGAATCATCAACAATTTAAAAGTTGTTTAAATGCGGCTAAGCCTAATTATTTTGGCCATAGCTAGCGGCCATATTTGTTTACATTTGAAACTTTAGCAGAATAATGGACTTGTTCCCGATGTAGAGAAACTAAGCTTCGCCACAACACAGATAACGCCTTCTTTTATGATCGCGAATTAAATCATGCTTGATCCATTCTGGAATTTATTGGAGGAAATAAGTGTTTAAGATTTACTTCGTAAATTTTAATATATATATATATTGAGTTTTTATATATTTTTGCTTTGTCGCGAAGTGAGAACTGAGTTAATTAAATGAGAAATACTGAATCGTCTGTGAAAAACTCTTTCTTTTCTTTTTTGTTTGTTTAATATCTTTTACACGTCGTTTTAGATTTATTATGGTATTTGAATAGAACATGTAGCAACGATTAGATAATTCTTCACATGCTATACATAATTTTTCTGCATTCTAAGTTATAAAACGAATGAGACGTAACACTGTTAAGTGAACCTAGCGCCAGAGTGTCGCTATGGTAAACAAATATAGTGAATTTTAAAGAGTGCGTTTATTTTATTGTGGTTTATGCGCTATCGACGAAGTTATAGATTTAATTCAATCCAATAAATTTAAATAAATTGCAAAATGCGTAATGTGTTAAATTTAATATACCGTACAAGGAAGTCTTGTGGTGTATACATCAGATATTTTATTAAAGAAGACATAAAGCAGAAAGTCCTTGTAAGTTAAAATAGCAAAACGTTATATTATACCAATGTGCTATAGTCGAGAGCATGGCCTCTAATATTAATATGGTGACATTTTAGAGAGAACACTTAAATATTTAAGAATTGCTTATCCAAAGAACTTGATCTGGAACCGAGAGTTCAAGAATTTACTCAATATTGTTATTACTCTCAATAAGAGTATGCAGTATTAATCAAGAATCTTATGTTTACAGGATTTTAGCTTAACTCATAAATATTTCTAAATATTTATCACATTTAGTTATTTGTTTTAAGTAAAATAAATAAATATAACCTGAAAAATATCCAGAGTTTATATTATAATATTCTGAATCAGAAATAGTATTATTTTACATCAGAAAATCTCAATAAAATTATTTTATTCTCCGTATCAAACAAAAACATTTAAATCAATACTGTAATACATTTTACGTTAAAGAAATTACTTCCAAAAACTTAGATCGCATATAAAGGAAATAGAAAACAATTTCTCTTGAAGGAAAACCTAGCTTTTGCACTTCAAAGTGAATTGTATAATTTCGAAAAAGGAATTTAAAAAACTCATGAGCAATGCACAATATTTGAACTACATAAAATTACTAAGAAGCAATTCGATGCAATCTTGAGGGATTACTGAGGAGAGGAAAATCGACATAATAGAAGACTTTAAAAAGTGCATTTCTCTCATTACAACCTTCGAATCCTTCCAGATCAAGTTAAAACTCTTTACTTTTCTGAGTCCTTTTCTATCGGTTTTACTTCCGCTGCTATGAAAACTTTGACTTCCAATGAATGATTAATTTTAAAGTTTGACTGTAATAAAGGAGTGATTTTATTTTAAATGACATTCTTTCGTATTAACCTAAATAACTTTAACCTAAATAACCATTTCTAATTTTCTTTTGAATATTCAAGAGAAAGAAAAATTTTAATCTGAGTATCGTGAAATGTTGAAGCAAGTATCATTTAAATGTATAAATTGCATAAGAGATCCCAAATTAATTTTTATGATCAGTTAAATGCATAGCAACAAGAGCATATGTAACATTTTTCGTCGTTATAAAATTAAATAAGATCTTTTGTTTTAAAATTATTTTCTAAAGAATGACGTTATAAATTTTGAATTCTGTGTAATATGACTTGACACAAAAATTCATGGAGTTGGGCTTGTGAGATGCAATATTCTTTGAATGAAAGGTGACATTTATTTTGACTATAAAGAGAGATAACTTTATTATAACTGAAATTATTTTGTATAATTTTAAGCAAATGAATGACATTGTGAGATAGACTGTTTCCACAGAATCACGCTTTGTTTTGAAATTACGAATATTTGCTAATTGTTTTATGGAATTGAATTGATTACGATATTTCCGTTCAGCTGCTGTTACAAAATAGCTTCAATTAATAATTTGTTAAGCATGTATTAAGCAATAAAAATACTTTTATATCAGTCATCTAATGTTATGTAATACATCATCTATGTCGAAAATTCATATTTTTAGGCGTAATTACCTGAAATTTGTTCGTTCAACGTGTGTTGAATATATATACATAGTGTGTTGAAAACAATGTGTGTGTTGGAAGTAATGTGCAGTTGTAGTAGTATATCATGTATAGGTCTTTCTTCGTGTGCGGTATAAATGTGGCAATGATTTTAAACTTTTTTGTCAGGACTGAGTGTTCGGTGCATACTCTTGGCGAACATATTCGTGAAGTAAACTAAGTCCTGATCTTGGACAGGGAGCTGAATGCAGCTATGTTCTGTGGTAGAAAACTGTGGTTAAGTGGTAGAATGACTGCACGTAAGAAGGATTTAAAATCCTCTTTTATTATACCACAATTATATACAGCCACTTCCCAACTCGGGAGGGGTAACAGAAAATAATGACCGCGTTTGGGTCTAAACTGAACAATCAAATAATTTAAACTAAAGTTAAGTAGAAATTTAAGTAGTCGTTGCTCACAGAGCTATAAACGCGAGGTTGGCCTCTATGCTAAATGGTGCGTAGCAAGATTTAACTAATACTAACGCACTTAGATTTACTTCAATAAGTAATAGAGTAACAGAGCTAAGGCTTAGAATTTAAATACTTGCTAGTCAGGCGAACGTCGAACAGAGCAGCAGTGATCTCAGATTAAAAGCTCTCTTCACCCTGAGTAGTTCCTTGCTAACAGTTAAATACCAAAACTTGGTTCTACTTCAAATTAGCATAAAGCTGAAACGCGCGCTCATTCTAACGGGAAGTTGAAATAAGAAATCATAGGAAAGGGGAAATTAAAATAAAACTTTGTTAGTTTAAACTAAAACCTTACACCTTATGCACAGATTGTCCAAACAAGATGAGCGTGCGAGTACTTATTATATTAAATGATTCCTCAAAAACCGACACCATAATATGTGAGGGCGTTAAATTGGTACAAAAACGAGATACGATCTAGGCCTCGAAAAGAAAGTCGCATGTTCCCTAGTAATTGTTAAGGCTAAAATTTAGTACATTGCATATGTTAACCCTAGAAAAAGAAATAAATAAAACATTTCACTTACCCACTCTCGGTACAGTGCCCTTCAAAAAATACAGGCGTTAATTTACGAAATTAATTTGTTCAAATATTCATGAATAAATGTAGTCGCCTTTTTGATTAAATATCACCATTGACAAATATCATATAAGAACATCATTACTCCATTAACTGGTTGCGCAACCACCACTGCATGAAAATGGACCTGAAGTTAATCTATGGGCATTGTTCGCTATTCTTCTTTGGTAATATTTATTATCTCACACTTGCACTCTTGATGTTGCGCTGCTCACGATGTGACAATTATTTTTTATAAAAGAGGTTCGTTGAGATGATTTCCACATCGTTCACTACATTCTAACATTGGTTATATCTCAGCTACATCGCATTTCACCAATATACGCGTCACGTGCTCCAGTTAGCACGATGGAATACAGAAATGTTGCAGAAGAATAAAACCACGATGGAATGCACAAGTGTTGTAGAATACAGCTTCGGAAAATTTAGGATTACGTAGACTTAATCCTTTTCACGTCCCCTGTACCTCATGCTTTCTTTAAGCGCAGCTACATC
>KK117283.1:539032-603846 GCA_000611955.2 Stegodyphus mimosarum | reverse complement strand
CCGAAATCCCTACTCTCCTGTTTGCCGACGTCGTCAGAAAAGAGCGAAAACGCCAATCGACGACACACTGCTGGCCATTAACTTGTCGTTTCACCATCCATATACCACTTTCGATATGTGGTCACAACAACTGCTTATGAACAGCCCACTAAACTCGCTGTTTCTGATAGTCATGTTTCCAGTCGCTGAAGCATAACGATTTGACCTTATCAAAGTCTGTTAAATCATCTGCTTTACCTATTGTATCGCTATTCGCGCTATGTTTGGAAAGAAAAAAATTGAATCGAAGCCTAATATTCCGCGAATATCGCGCAGAGCGCGACGTGTCCGGATCAATGACACATACTGCCATAAAGGCACATAACATGAATGCAGTCATGATAAATAGGACCTGGAATGCAGAGAACGACTGCTTACAACGGAAGACATTTAGAAAACTAAATCTCTACAAATGATGGCAGTTCTTATGCGTCAAGCAAGTTCTCATAGTTCTGACTCATACTGTATATGTACACATGTATCTAAATGGCATCATGTACGTTTACGATCTTAATGTATAAGTAAAATATATATTCATGGTTAATAACATAATATTTTGCAAACGCTTCTAATTTTTCAGTGTATCTTTTTGTGCGGGAGGTATAGGTGTATATATTTTGCTATAAAGGTTTTGATGAGGCTAGGTTCAAAGTTAACGAGAACAGAGATTTTTATTTACGTTTACGGATTTTTAAATCATTAATTAAGGCACTGTTAAGAGCTGGCATTTTTCATCTGAAATCATTCTAGGATTTAAACAATCTGTAATATTTGCGTTAGCAGCGTTTTCCTGGAGCCGTGTATTCAAATATGTTTGTAGGTTGTAAGCAATAATCAAAGAACATCCTATCGAGCATAAAGAAGCACTATAGTTACGATAAAAGCAAATCAGGCATTCTATAACCAAACGGGTATTTCTTTGCATTCAGCATCGTAAGGTTCCGCATTAACATTTCATTGATTTAGTTTCTTCCATTTGCAAAGCATGCGTTTAAAGAGCATTCGAAGTTGATAACTTCTCTATGCGAGTTTGGGAAACGGGCAACGAATATGACAGAAATGTTATTTATTCAGAGTCATTCACCGCAGGTCAAAATGTCACGATATGAAATTGACGTCATTACTTACGCTATGATCACTCTACTTAATTAACTAAGAGCTTTAACGTTTGCTGAAGCATAAATCAGCACATCCGTCTCCTGGGTGGGGAGAATTTCTCGCCAGGATTAACCTCCGTTGCGTCGAAATGGTCATTTACTAAAATGACGGGGAAGCGGTAGAGAAGGAGGGAGAGCGTTACTAATGTAAGTGAAGCTAACTCAAGCACTTTGGAACAGTTCAAGATACTTCGGAAATTTGGTGAACTTTAACATGAATGCTTTAGACGTCTGTATAATTCAAGGCATAAATAAATTAATTCTAATGAGACAAAGTATGGAATACTTCAAAAAAATATAAAAATAATTTGAATTATTTTTACGTTTTCTCAATATGGAGTTAACATTTGAAAAATTTAATAAATGGAAACAAACAGTAGCAAATCAAGATTTTTTACAACAAACACATATGCTTGCAAATAAAATAAAAGTAAAAACACAGGGCGATTCAAAAGCGAGTAAACTTTTCTAAAATTTGTAACCCAGTCAATTTGCGTCTGCTTATGCAATTTGTTAAAAAAATGCGTAAAACTAAGGGAAGGTTAAAGGGTTGTTTAAATAATGCTCTTACTTTATTTACCATTATATTCATATAATAAGTAGTATCACATAGCAAGTTCGATTTCTTCGAATCAGAGAGAGTAATAAATAAATAAATAAAAGTAAATTTGCGATAAATTATATACGGAAGCGAGAAAAATTGTATGATCTAAGTTTCACTACTATGTTGGAACTATGTTTCGTTGAAAGTACTCACGTTTGTGAAAATTGCAACACCAAGAAGGAATCGTCATAATTGAATGCAATTTAATACACAGTTGAGTGGTAGTGGTACAAATAAGTGATTAAATGTTCAAAGCAAACAAACAAGAACAAGAGATCAGAATCAGTATTTTGTGTGGCCACCACGCGCCGCAATAAGTGCTGCTACACGACGTGGCATGGAGTCAAACAAAGTTTGAATGTCTGACTGAGGAAGAGCATTCCATATCGTTTGTACGCGTACCCAAAGTTCGTCTGCAGACGCAACAGGACGAGGATCACGAGCAAGACGCCGACCAATGACATCCCACACATGTTCAATTGGCGACATATCCGGGGAACACGCAGGCCAAGGAAGAAGCTGTACCTGCTGCGCTGCAAAGAAGGATTTAACAATCCGAGCAGTATGAGGGCGGGCATTGTCCTGTTGAAATACAGCGCCTGGCAAGCTTTGAAGGAAGGGAACAGCTTCGGGCTGTAGAACTTCACGGATATACCGGTTGCTGTTCAGATTGCCCACAATTCGTAGCAATTGAGATCGTCTATGATATGCTATGGCGCCCCAGACCATAACTCCGGGTGTTCGTCCACTGTGGCGTTCGATAATGCACTCCGGAAGGTGGCGTTCACCGGCATAGCGTCTGACACGAATGCGGCCATCATGGTACCACAAATTAAAGCGGGATTCGTCAGAAAACACGACATGCTGCCAATCAGCACGCCAGTCTCTATGCTGATTGGCCCATTGTAGCCGCAGGCGGCGATGGTCGTGCGTTAGGGGGATCCTGTATAAAGGAGTCCGTGCGCGCAGTCCACACTGCAGCAGACGTCTACGAATTGATGAAGCACACAATGAAACACCTGTAGCTATTGACCACAGTGCTGCCAATTGTCTAGAGGAAGCTGTACGGTCCGTCCGCGCCATGCGGACCAGGTGTCTATCATCGCGAGCTGACGTCACATTTCGGGGTCCACTCCCGGATTTCCGAGTTGTCCGACACTCGTCCGTCCACTGCTTCCAAACGCGCATCACTGTGCTGCTGTTACGCTGCACACGAGAGGCTACTGCACGATACGACAATCCAGCTTCACGAAGGCCGATGATTCTCCCTCGTTCAAACTCTGTAAGTTGTTCAAATCTCGCTCTCTTTCGTCGACGAGGCATAAGTACAGATTGAGTTAACGTTTACCACTAGCAGATAACCACCGATAACCATACACGCCTCGCTACAGCCGTCTATTTATTCGGATCCATCAGCCGTTCAGAGGGCGGTGCTCAGCATACGCATGCGCTACGGATTTGCAATTCTAATCATTTGCATATCATGCGCTACTTTGCATTTCCTGAAAATTTCAGCTCACTCGCGTAAGTCCTTCATGGTGTTGCAATTTTCACAAACGTGAGTGTAGTATGTTTCCAAGCGACTGGGGGCCGAGATAAACCCGTCACTTCCGCTTCTGTTTCAGACTGTAACGTACATAAGTTTAGAAAAATGTTGAAAATTGCTAGTACCTTTTTATCATTCTCATTTTAAAAGAGGATGAAGAGTTTTTACAATAATATGTGAAAATACACGTGCGGTGTATTTAGACGAAATACCGATACACGTTTAGCCTTTGAAATTTTAAAATAACTCAGACAACCGGAAAAAATCAAGCAATTTTCGGAAATTCGCCAAATAATCATATGCTACGTTAAAAATTTCACACAAATTCTTCTTAAAAGATTTTTTCTGCTCTACCCATTTGTCCAAACAGTAAATTTCTGAAATTTTTAATTTACTCTTTAAAAAAGGTATATAAGATAAACCATTTCAACATAAAGTAAAAAAATGACTCTAAATGGAATTTTGAGAACACTGCGCTGCCGCATTGCATTATCATCCACAAACAGGATGAGTGAAAGCAGGAAATAGTTTTAAAATTGATGGAAAACTTGTAATGACATAGACAAACACCATGAGTGAGTTAAATATACGCTTGTAAGAAAGCTATATGAAATGAGCAATTTTTAAATAATTAGTCTCAAGATAGCAAATTATAGTGGCAAGTTCCAGAACAAAGAAATCAAATGTAATGTCAATTCGCAAGAATACAGTACATCCATTTTTAAATTATCCATCTTGTATAAATATTAATATAAATATCTAAAAACAAACAGCAGTAAATATTTTTTGTTCGTTAAAATAGGTGCCTCGCAAACGTAAGACGATGTTATTGCCAAGGAAACCAATAAAATCTTCTACACAAATCTAACTTTTAACCCTTTTTTTTCTTTTAAGGTAAATGAATAATGCATTAAAAGTGTTTTATTGTAGATATTCTACTCTTTTTGTCAGTGGCTAGCTTTTCATTCGAGTATTGTTTTTTTAACTCGCACAAAAATTGCCTAGTATCTAATTGGGACACTTAAAAATACTTTTCTAGCTTCGACCAAAAAGGATCAATGGCATATATGTATATTTAATTAGATTTTATGTAATGCTGTACAGTTCCCAAATTATTTTCATTATTAACTAAATTAAATATTCATTACTTAACATTTATTTTAGTTTTTAGCTTTACTGCAACTTTTGAATTCTAAACATTCGAAATTTTTGGCACCGAGCTAAAAACGAAAATATTCCCCGACGCATTTTTGCATATTCTTTACATTATTTTTATGAATATAATTTAGCCGTCAAAGATATTTAGCTACTTGTTTATCATGGTTACATAAAAAGTATTAATTGTACTTGATTATTTTATAAAATTTGCATTTTGAATGTGATAGATATGATCGACAAGATTTATCTTTGTAATATAGGGAAGAAGGTTAGGTTGCTTAGTGAGTCAAATCAGATCATCTGAATCATGTCGGTAAGTAGAAAATATCTGAAGCTCACTCCGTCAAGAGCAGCATATCCGTAGAGAAGGAATACAATACTGAATACAATAGTTTCAGCCAGGTTATTAAATCAGATTATTATTCAAACTTTAGGCATATACTATACATCTTTAAGTATAAACAGAAACAGAAAAGCAATTTTCGACTGGATAATATGAAATTGTATTTGCATGTATTTATTACATTTCTTTACAAGATTAGGCAAAGAGATTAAATAAGCATGTGAGAGTAAACAAGTAATGATGGATTTCCATGTATCTCTTCCAATAATTATATTTCTATTTATTTTACCAAGCAGCTCATATTATGTATAAGGCACATACAATTATATTCCTGCACATGAAGTCACTGCAAGAAACAGCATGTTATATCAGTTATTTCTTTAAGATCACATTTACATTGAAAGGAATACACAGGTGCAAGTTATGTCCAACTTCTATTCGGGTTTTATTCATCAAACAATACATTCCCTGGAATCTTCTGTGTAATCCACAACTCCAAATAAGGTATGCAGTTATTACCAATTTCTAAAATTCGTTTGGTGTATAATTTTTATATATAAACGCACCTGTCAATAGATCATTAAATAACGTACTTCTGATGAAAACGTTTTTCATATAAAAAATAGATGATCTTATCAGCATTTCAATGTTGTTGCTATTACTTATGCTCGCACTTGTCTGACAGCAACATCACCCCAAGCTCACGAAATTCCTCGTGGCAAGAAGTGCTCAAGATGCGCCTGTCGTTGGCGATAGCCTTGAGCATCTTACAGGCGACAGTGGGATTCTGCTCAGTTCTGACCCCCCGAATTTTGATGGAGAGTATCGGGGAGGATGGGTCTGACGGTCTCCCACTCATTTTTCAATACCACCAAACCACACGAGAGGACTTTCGGCTCGTCGCATATTTAAAGTGCCGCCATGCCGCACCAACACTATACATTTGCAAACATCCATGCCTTCTCCGGAATTCGAGCTCGGTGCCTTCGGCACGGAAGTCAACGACGCTAACCACAATACTGGTTGGACGGCTTACTTTAATTATGCCTACCAGTGTTCAGCGGACAAGACAGCTGAGCACTGATACTTCGACTCGCATTCAAATCCCAACAAATGAACGTTTCCAGCATTATCCAAAAGGTACATAATTAGAACAAGTTTCCTTCAGAAAGCCCTCTACGAAGGCAGCCCTTATCTCAGAAAAGAAAGCTTAAATCTATTATGCCATACTGAAGTAATGCAATCCAACCCGCCTCAATTTTATTTATATAGACACCCGTTAAAGTTGGTCTTAAGATTGATTTTCGTTTGATTTCTCCGAGATGCTATAAAATGATCGATACCATAATTTTGAGACTGATGTCATTCTCTATCTCTCTCTTAATCTCTTTCTTGAGCTAATCACTAACTGATGCGATTTTGATTACTAAATTATTGCGCTGCATACCGATTGAAACGAACTTGACGTTTTCTGGAAAATGTATAAGTTATTCAGATAGCCATTTCTTCCCAAAATAGGATGCAAAAGCTTATTAATCTCATTAGGCAGAACCGCTTACGAAGGGTTAAATTGATTAGTTATTTAAGTTGATTAACGCTTTTACATGCATAAAATACGCACGGGATAATAACAGAATGATGAATGTATGTTTGTAGGGCTTAAAGTTCATTCTTTTATTCTTACAATTATGTTTTCTCATTTTCTGAAATTTAAATATTAATTATAGAAATAGAAAGTAAGATTCAAAGTGCTAAAATTTAACTATTGCGAAATGTGTGATGTGCCTGTATACGAAATTTGAAATATTTATTTCGAAAGTTACGCAGAGCCTTCAATGTTTTGGCAGCAGTTTTTTATCCAAACAACTGATCCATATACATTTCAATTTATTTAAGAATCTAATTCAAAATAGCATTATCTATCTTTTGCGATTTTACTCCCGCAGACACTAATAACACTGACTGCTTTACGAACAATACAATAACACAACTAACTGGGTTGTGTGTATATATATATATATGATTTGGTTTATTTGATAATGACAAAGCATTCGACGGCTACCTGCCTTAAGGGAAGGAGGCATTCGTAGGGGACCTACAAGTGAAACTGGCTCGTATTCACGTTACACATAGGGAAAAACACGAAAACGCCCATGCAGCCAGCCTGTTCGGCGGATTCGAACCTTGGGCCGAATTACCAGTGTTCCGCGACTTTACTGCTCGGCCTAAAGCTTTAAAATCTCTCTCTGTATATATATGTAAAATAAAAAATTTGAAAGCAAACTTCTAATTTTAATTGGCTATAACCTTTTTTAGTTTTATTTAATTCGGAGACATAATATCTATCTTAAAAACAGCGTTCTAAGTCTAAACTGCGTCATTCAAATTAATCATGCGATCTTACGTAACGCTTAATGCAGGTACCTCTTGCCCAATCAAATAATTGTAAACTAAACTCTAAACGGAAACTTTTCGATTACCTCCCATCTTCTTCTGAAGTATTGCGACACTCTTCCCTTTTTCGCTAACGCTCTCATCCTGTTGAGGCGCTGATGCAAACATCAATGTTCGCTTCTATCGCTATAGTATCAAAATTGTTCTGGAAATAGGCACGATTGGAGTGCCAAGTAAATTGTGGCCACAAATGTGAATTTAAATAAATACGGAACTTAATCCGGCTCGACTGCTTCTTCTTCAAAATGAATGGATGCTCTAAGCATCAAGTATCTACGCTAAGCAACATTTCTGCGCATTTACATCAATGTTTCCAAAATCGTGCTTTCATTCCATGACATTTTTAGCTCGACAGGAGTGCTACTAACCTCAATGGAACATTTATTCCTCAGTTGGGTTTCTATAAAATAGTATTTGCAAATTTATCATTCTAAAAATTAGTTATCATCGGGTATTCAAATATGGTTTGCTATCATTACATATTGTTACTTTTTTTTCTTTTTCTTCATACGTACGTTAAAGGTTCGTGGATTTGGAGTGAATAACGACACTATATACTATATACTATAACTACGCTACTATAAACACGCTGAAACAATCAGCGACAAAGCCTTCAGGCTATCAGGCTATAACGGTGGAGACAGCTTCACGACAAAGCACCAGAGTACAGCTCCCGACTCCGCTCGGTCGTTATCGGAACTTTACGTACTCTCGAGACTCTCCATGCTACAACTCGCGATGCACTCGACGATACGCTAGAGTACAGCTCCCGACTCGGTTCAGTCGTTCTCGGAGCTCAGCAGACTCTACGATAAAACTCGACGATGCACTAACTCGCGATACTCTAAAAGATTCTCTCGATGCACTCAACAACCACTCGGCATTAGACTACGAGACACTCGCTCACTGACTGTTATCAACTCGATAGACTCCGCACTGATTCACTCTCCCCGTACCAGCAGGGTTTAGACAGCGTTCGAGAACATTCTGATCTAAACCAGGAAGAATTCGCTCTAGAAGATTCTCCATGCGTCTATAGCATATCGCCGATTTTGTCGCGAAATGGGCGATTTCTCGCCAAATATGCCTTCACTGGACATTTCCTGGCAACCCTAAACCTGCTTTTGAGAAGTTATCTTACCACGCCTGGATATTTCGTAGTAATATATATACATGCAATGATTTTAAATGCCTATATCCGGTCCTTTTTAACATCTTTCGATATTCGTCATGACTCAGAAGACAGCAGTGATTGAAGGCAGGGCTGAACGGAAAGGTATTATGGCGTACCCAACACAATAGAGCTTGAAGAATCACAATAATTATTTTTTTACGCATATCAAATCATCCTTTTGCAGACAATCGTAGTTTTTAATCATAGTTGAATACAATAATTTCCATGTACAGGGGTTTTAAAGTATGTCGTCAATTTAGATGATTAAGCATCGCAGCAAAACAGCTGGCCGGAAAGAAAGCTTAGGCGAAAGTAAACGCAGCAGATCAAAGGAAGAAGGGGGGAGTCAATAGTTTCAGTTCGAGGTAGAAAAGTTTTGGTTTACAATTTAGTGATTGGGCAGGAGGTATCTGCATTAAAATGTTACGTAACATGGAAAGATCTCAAATTTGCGAGAACAGATGAATTTAAGGTAGAGCACCTAATCTAGAATGTTAATTTTGAGATCGCCAATTATTCTTACAGCAGCAATCCTATTTTGCTATATCTTATATATATATATATATATATATATGTGTGTGTGTGTGTGTGTGTGCGTAGGAGCATATTATTCAATATAACATGAAACTTGTAGTTTACCATTCGCTCGATATAATTCTTGAGAACTTACATTAATGTAATGATAGATATATCAGAGTCAATATCAAGTAAACTTAAAAATGTAGTGATTTATATAAAAGTATAAACTTTTAAATTAAAATGCTAACATAAAAAATTAGTTTTTTTACTTATTTTTTTTTTCAAAATTTGAACAATAAATATACTTAAGGTGCATAAACAATAAATAGCTTATAATATGGTCGAAGGATTCAATATCTGTACGCTAATTTTTAGAAATTTCCTGTTAATCATTCAGATTGTTTCTTTCTAAATAATTCCATATATTATACAAGATATTTCCAAATAACAACACAGCAATAATTAAATGTTGCTATCTAAAGGGATCCCATTCCCAAATTCCCTATTACCATTAATCCTGACTTATTGACTCATATTCAGTTTCACCAAGGGACAAACTCTTAGCATAAAAACATTCATTCCTAACGACGTAGTTTCCAATTAACGCATACTTACCTTTAGAATGATTCTGAAAAGGATTACGGTGGAGCTAGCTCCCTTATGGATTGTTCTTCTGTGACCGAAGACAAAGTTACAAAATTTGCTTAACAAAAGATTCAAGGCAAGTTAAGCTTAAGATAAGGTTCAAGAGACGGATTAACTAAATGAATAGGAATAAAGCTTGGTAAGGGGAATAAGTAATCAGGTCAGTAAATTTAGCTACGTGGAATTAAGTTACATATTTTGCAGAAAGTAAAGCATTCATTGATTATATTCTATGCCTAAAGAGGCTGCGCTTTCAATCGATTTTTTAAAGTATTCAGAGCCATCTGGTTAAGCTATAAGAACTTATGGAAGTCATTCTACGGAAAATTAGCGAATACTGAGATTACAACTGCAGAAGAAAAACATGATAAAGCCCATTCAACCAGTCCGTTAGCAGGGACTTGAACCCGTAACTACCAGCGTTCAGCGGTTTTATCCACTTGACCAACAATGAACAAAGAAATTGAAAAAAACCTTCAGCGATATCTAATGCCAAAGCTTTTATTATATTCCTTACAATAGCAGTTTTGGGAATTAAGGGAATCTACGCTGTTCTTTTTTCTGGTTTACAGCATCCAAAAAAAAATAGTGCTCACTAGCATGTATCGAGGCAAATTTTTTCTAACACTATAAATATGAAAGAAGAAAGAAACAAGAAAAGGCTACATTTTGTCAAGTGCTCAACGCGAGTTACATTCCTAGTACCTATTGTTTTGCTATGAGGAGGCTGAAACCGAAGAAACATCCTGATATCTCATTACCTATATAGTATACTGATTAGAACAGTGTAGATAAGGATTTAGGCTTAGTATCACATTCAGTAAGCGTAAATAAAACTGACAGCATAACAGACTTTGTGTCTTCGTCATAGGAAATTTAACAATGAACATTACACGAAAATGTCAGCTTAAAATTTGTATTTGATATGCTAAAGTATATTCGAAGCAAATTATTATTATAGCCTTTTCGAGATAAAATACATTTTGAACGACGCAGAATTGAAAATTTCTCTTCATTACAAGACACTAGAAATCGATGAGAAAACGCAGAATACGTAGACACGTTATAGAAATAAATCAGCGAAAGCAAATAACATTTTGATTAAACGTAACAGCAGTGATAGGAATTATGCAACATTATGTTTTTAACAAATAATTCACACATTTTCAGCTATTGGAATTATCCAAGAATGTAAATCTAACAAATATCAAATATATTTATTGAATATCGTATTAGATAGATATGATAAAGTACTAAAAAGATATATAGATAATATTTAAATTTTTGAGGCTTAGTAGTGAAAAAAACTGAAGAAATAAATCTGTAAATGTGTAATTTGCAAAGAGTAACCACTGAAAATGTGAAATAAAACGTCATAAACAAAATACACTTAATTCTACATTTCATTCCATGATCTTTCGTAACTATAGCTAATTATATCTGATTAATCATGAAAGTGAATGCAATTTACATGAATTATAGGATGATCAAAAGACAGCTGCGTAGATACATAAGATGACATTCACAGACAGCCGTGGCTGAAGACAAGACATAATTTATTTCTGGAGACTTCATTTTCCAGAGACTTAATAACAGTATTTTATCATATTCTTCACACATCATCAATATGGGTGAGATATGCACTTCACAATTTTATATAATTTATTCCATCGTTAGACAAAAGACAAAGCGGAGCGGCAAAAGATCCGTCTTAGCAGCAGTAAGACGAAGTGGGGGAAAAAAGAATTAAGTACGCATCTATAAAAACAGTCGAAAGCTTTTTAAATCTGATTGGATGAGATCTTTCATATTGCAGGCTTTCATATTGCAGGCAATTTTGAAAAGATGCAGTCCAGGAAAATTGTTAAAATGGAAAGCAAAGATGCGTATATTTAAGATGAAGAATTAGAGCTCTGTTGCTAATTTAAATTATAATTTTAAGTTACATATTTTATACTTTACAGATTTACTCTTCTCCCTTTCCAATTGTGCACTTGATTCTAGGAATTCAGACTATAATGTTTAATTAAAAAATAGCATATTAAAACAAGTAGTTAAAATATATGTTTCTGTAAATAGGAGTTTGATGCTTATTGAAGTAATTAAAATAAAAAAAGGGGTGAAATAATAATTATATTTATATATTTTGTACAGGTAAAAGGTTAAAATTCATACTGATAGAACAATATAGGCATTTCTTAAGCAACACAAAAACTGTTTACATATATTCAGAATGATATTTCGTTATAATTAGTGTTTTACTTCATTTCAGTTATTGTACGGCCCTGAACAGTGTGGTAGTTAGCGGAAGCTGATGGCTAGCCTACATCAACTATTTCTTTATTTTCGTTGGCAAGCCAACACATACAAATTGGGGCAGTAAACGCGTTCATTCTTGAAAAACTGTGTCGGTACCTTTTAGAAATTTGAAATGTGTAAGAAAATAGACGAAGAAGCAGGCGTTATCAAGTTGGCAGGAGCAAAGCGAGAGAGACAATGCGACGTGTCTGTGATAAAAACTCAGTTCAGAATGGTTTAGTTTCATTTCAGATTTGCTCTGATTGCTGAATTTTAAGATTTATTCCCAATTTGAAAGCATTTTTTACTAAAGCGTTATGTAAATGCCTGCGTCATTAGTGTTATGCAAGAATCGTATGATTTCGATTAATTTTGAAATGACAAAATTTAGATAAGTTTATTACAAGCATTTACTATTTTTAAGATGGAAAGAGGGGAAAACAATTTAAAATAGATTGCCAAGGAATTATTGCAAATTAAAGTTATAATTTTGATTTGAATATGTTTTATCTTATACACGCACACACACACACACACATACATATGTGTATGTGGGTGTGTTTACAGAATGCATTAAACTTTTTTACCTCTAAAAGCAGTGTTTTGAAAATACAAGCGCATTATATGAGATAATTTAAAATGATAAAAAGAATAAAACAAGCAGATAAAAATGTTAAAAAGAGGAAGCAAGATTAAACATGCACAAAAAATATACAAATTATATGGTAATTTGGAACAGAAATGATAATTAGAATGTATTACATTACATTGACAATTGGCTAATTATTAAGCTATTAGGCTTTTAAGCCAGTTGGCAGAAATCTATTACCTGCATAGTTAAAAGTAGCGTCAGGAGGTCAGAATGGCATTCAGTGATAAGAAAAGACACACAAACTGTATTCAGTATAGTGCAGTAAATCTTACATGTCAGTAACAAAATAAAATTTTTAACGGATACTGTTTCGTGTGAAAATATAATTTTTTGGAAATACTGTAGGAGTTTTGTAGGAATTTCTTCCGCTATAGTTGCAAAGAGTAATTAGAGAGACGTAACGTAGAAGACTAAAATGCAATAAAAAAGTTAAATAACTTGTTACGGTAGCTTACAATTTAAATGCCGTCAATTTTAATATTAATTGCAATGAAGATCAAGTCCAAATCAGAGTATGATTAAGTTACATTCAGATCTTTGTGTGGCCCAAAAACAAGCAAAAATCGGTTACCCAAGCATACAATGTACTGCTCCCTATAAGATCTGAGATATAAGCAAATTAGAATGCAGATATTAGAATAAAATTACGTCCTTAGTTTGAGAGTAATTAATTTCCATAAACATTGTAGAGACATTAGGTTATTTCGAAGCAGGAGACATGAAAAATGAGCAACGCCTTCGCCGGGAATCGAACCACGGACTTCTCGGTTACGCGTCGAGCATGCAGACCACTACACCACGAAGACATGCGAAGAAGGCGGGAGAAATACCTTATAACATGTCGTAATTCATAAACACGTGTTTATATTTACGAAATCAGTTCCAATTTGTTTCGTAACTATTTCCAAGATATAATCAAAGGACTAGATACAGCACGGATAGATGCTTGTTGTGCGCAGTCGATGTACGCGAGAATAACGCAAATCTCATTAGCAAAAGACCTCCCATTAAAAGTGGGCCTCCATCATTAATTAAGTTTTTTAAAATAATAAACTTACTATGTGTCTTAAAATGAACACCTAAAATTTTAGGCCAGGCAAAACCGCGACTTCGTGAATCTGACTCTAAATTTCAAAGCTCATCCCTCCTCAGGTATTCTAACCTGGGCAACAGGTATACGCAAAAGTGTGCGAGATAAAAGAATTTCACCACTGGTCGTGCAGGTGTACAGGTCAAAACCTGCATAGTTCTCTCCCGATTTTCTTAGAGAATACCCCGAAAAGACTGCGAACATGGCAACTGGCCCAAGGAGTTGATGAATCAGTTGATATGTTTATCATTTTGGCAGATGCCATCTACTACTAATTCTATTCGTGGTTACCGTCAACAGGCAAGATGGTATTTTTAGCAATTTTCTGAACGGCTACAGAACCACATCTACATACAGTTTTCAATAGACATTTTTACGTATAATGACAATATAGACAATTATATGTATACACCTATTATTTATACTACACATGGTAATTGCATATACAGTCAAATACCGAAAATCCGCCGACCTGAAATCCGCCTACTCCTGAAATTCGCTTTGCCTCTCAAAATATAAACATTCAGTTTATAGGTTCCGGAAACCGCAACATGGACTGCGAAATATCGAAGAAAAATATTTACCGAATAATGACGTCATAATTACCGAATAATAATGAGTCATAACGGAAATACCAAATTATTGACATCACGATAAAAGTTTTTTTTTCCATCCAATCTGCATCGAGGTAAAAAAGCAGACGATTCACTCAACTTTTCTTTTAAGTTCACGATTAACGCTATTGTAGTTTCTTAAGCGTTGTTACTTCACAAGATTGTTCAGTGCTGCTGTTTTTTTTTATCCGGATATTTTGTGGATAAATTAAGAATATGTTAAATTTCAGCGCTTTTTAATACAATGACAGATAATAAACGCAGTCATGATTTTACCGCTTGCAACGTTGAAAAACGTAAACACATTGCATTGACGTTAATGCAAAAAGTGGAAATTCTGCAAAAGAGGTAGGTGCTACTCCTCGGTTTATAGCGGAATCGTATGGAATTGCGACACGGACTGTGTATGATATACGGAAAAATAAAGAAAAACTTTTGAAATTTTACAGCAGCAGCGATTCTAACACCGGAATCCGAAACCGGAAATCTTTGCATGAGGCGAAATCGGCAGACCTTGATGCTGTCTTGTACGAGTGGTTCCGGCAGAGGCGGATTGATGGGGTACCAATTTCAGGACCGCTCCTGAGAGAAAAGGGGAAGCAGATTCATGCTGATTTAAAAATAGAGGTGCCGTGCGATTTCTGCAGCGGTTGGCTGAACAGATTTAAACAGAGACATGGTATACATTATCTGAAAGCATGTGGGAAAAAACATTCAGCAGATAAAGATGCTGCAGAGGAGTTTATTGATGGATTTTTTGTGTTAGTGGCAGAAGAAAATCTTAGTCCAGAACAGGTTTTTAATATGGACGAGACTGGACTTTTTTGGCGATGTTTGCCAAGAAAGACGTTTGTGTCAAGCGAAGAAAGTGCACCGTCAGGGGTGAAGGAAGCTAAAGAAAGAGTTACCATTTTAGTATGTAGCAGTGCAGCTGGAACTTACAAATGTAAACCAGTGGTAGTGGGTAAGAGCACCAATCCCAGAGCTCTGAAAGGAGTAAAATCTTTACCTGTGATTTACAGATATAATAAAAATTCCTGGTTCACAAAAGAACTTATGACTGAATGGTTCATGAAGCATTTCATTAAAGAGGCTAGAAGACATTGTAACAGTGTGGGGTTACCATCAAATTGCAAGATTTTACTATTGTTAGACAACTGTTCTGCACATCCAGATGCAACCATTTTAACATGTGATAATGTCATGGCCCTTTTTTTGCCCCCAAATACTACATTGCTGATCCAACCAATGGATCAGAGCATAACACACAGTATTAAATGCGACTATAAATCAGAGTTTCTGAAAAACATTCTTTCAAGTGACCATTCTATTCCACTTTGTGATTACAAAAAAAAATTCACCATCAAAGACTGCATCTATTTGCTAGCTGAATCATGGAATTCTGTTTCCCAAACAACATTAGTAAATGCCTGGCGTAATGTATGGCCATCTTCTCTGTGTATTGAAACTGAGAGTGATCACAGTGATTTTTCTGGTTTTATGGTCAGTGCAGCAAGGATTAAAGCAAGAGAATTGCTTTTATATTCGAAAGAAAGAATAAATGAGGAGGCTTTGCAAGAAGATCTTATTGAATGGATGATATGTTCAGATGAGCCAACAATGGCATATCAGATGACTGATGATGAAATCATTGGCTCTGTTTTGAACTCCCCACAGCAAGAATACAATTCCGACACCGACACAGATAGTGAATTTGATAGAAGGGAGAAAATGTCTTTTAATGAGGGTCTGGAACATGGGGAAAAAGTATCTAAAATTTTTAGAACAACAGAGCTGTGTCACAGAGCAAGAGATTATGACTCTATATAATTTACAAAAAAACTTACTCTGAAGCACCCTAAAGTTTTAAAACAAACCTCACTAGAAAAATGTTTGAAACATATAAAAAAAATAAATATTTTATGCTTTATATTAATATCCCTTAGTTTTACATGTCTATTGAATACATCCCCAATGCTTTTAAATTTTTTATAGAAGAAGGAAGTACTGAATATTACGTATTAGTGCAAATTGTTTATCAGGAACAAAATTAAAATAGTTGAATAAAAGTATTATAGATAGCTATAAACAAATAACGATTAATAAATGTTTTCAAAAATGCAGACTCTTCTTCTTCTAATTCTTGTGAAAACTGAGTTAATAAAGCCATCTAGAAGGCAATAGGAATATCTCTCATATTATGAATTACTTCAGGAGAAAAATATTCATGCAACGTAATTGTAATAGAGGAGAGATTTTGCGTACTGGCGAGAAACAATTTCTGTTCACCTAACAAGAGGGAAGGAAGTCCAGATTCTTTATCAGGCTCTTTTATGTGCGTTTTTCTCCCTCGTAACGACGAGTGTTATATTTCTACAGAAGTGCTTATGTTATGAAAATTTTAAGAACAACCTCATCCATAACGAAAAGCGTTCAAAAGGTTTTTCTCAATTCGGGGATACTCGTACCTTCAATGTGCTCGGGACATAAGACTGATTTATTAAAAAAATATTTATTAGATTTACAAAAAGATTATTATGATTTATTAAAAAGGTTATACGGAGGTATCCAGTGATTGGCGAGACGTCATTCGAAGTTCCAGAAGAAAATCAACAACTTTTGATGTTATTGACTGCGAAAAGGAAATAGAATTTTTAAACTGGTCTGCCTGTTTTCATAAGATACATCCGAAGAAAAATCCTATCCCTGCTATGACTATAAGCGCTTTAGAAATACAGAAATAAAAACCTGATTTGATACGTCATGAAAATTTATTTAAGATATATTTTCAAAACAGATATATTTTCAATGAAGGAAAAGCTAAAAAAGCAAATTTTAAAATCATCGCGAAGATCCAGCTACATTCGTAATACATTCAAGAAACAAACCGAAGCAGCTATACAGTAGAAAACTTTCAGTTTTCATAAGATCCTTAAACTCCCCAAGTCCAAAATGTCTTACGATGATTTAGTTGGGAGAGATGATGTTACCAATGGCAATAGTTATGGTAGTGAAAAAGAGGTGTTCTCAAGAATAACAGAAGAAACTGAGGAAGAAGAAGTTTAGTCAATTAACAAAAAAATTAAAATTCGTTTCTCTCCTATTTTGTATTATATATAGATGTCTTTGTTTATAAAACAAATTTTGTTTAATAAAGACTAAAAGTTTATTACGAATATTTTGTGTAATGTTGTCACAAAATTTTATCATTGATGTTACACTATATAAAAAATTATTTTCCTCAAAATTCATGTCAATGGATATAAATGCTTTTCCCCCCGGGTTTTCAAATAAGATCTGTCAATAAGTTAATGTATTCATAAATGAGTTCAATTTCTTTCTTCCAGCTTTTGAGAATTATTCATTAAAAAGTAGCGGTAGTAATCCGATGTAACATACCCAATTTTTTTTCTTTTACTCTTTCTCTCTGTCTTTTTTTTTGCTTTTGTAAGTAAAGAAGTAAAGGAAGTATTGTAATCTCAAAAAATTTCGGGTATCATTTTAAACGAAAATGTCCATTTTGACCACTCTCGAATCCATTTGAACGATTTTTTGCACGACATCTGTATCTGCTTATGTATCTCACATAATTAAAAAACGATTAGCCGTAGAACTTTAAAATTTTGTGCATGGGATTGCTATAACATATAGTTGCGCACCTCCGATTTTTATTGCAATAGGCCAGATCAAACGGCAGGTGTGTGTGTTTGTATAAACATGTGCTCGTTTGTATAAACACACACCAAAAAGCCATTACTTTATGACCCCCCTGTTAATAACATGTAGGACCATCTTTAACACTCAAAACTGCCAGCACTCGGCGTGGTATTGACTCCACAAGGTGCTGATACGCAGTCTGAGGTATCTGGTACCAAGTGCTCACAAACTGGTCCTGCAATTCCCGCACATTGCGAGGGGGTAGCGTGGCAGCGCGAATTTGGCTTTCCGGTGGGACCAGAGATGCTCTATTGGATTAATATCAGTTGAATTTAGAGGCCAAGACATGACTTGAAACTCATCGGAATGTTCCTCGAACCACTCCTTGACGATTGGACCTATATGACATGGTGCATTATCCTGTTGGTAAACACCCTCCCCCGCCGGAAATACTGTTGTCATGAGTGGGTGAACCTGGTCTACAACGATGTTCATGTAGCGCAAAGACGTCAGAGATAGTTCTATGGGGATTATGGGTCCTAGTGTACTCTATGAAAACATTGCCCACACTATAATACCCCCGCCAGTGCTTTTGTTCGTGGGAGAGTACATTGTTATAGATGGAGGATAGTCATAATGTAATGGTTATTTGGTGTATATACACACAGTCAACTTCTTAGAGGGCTAGGTGAGCTCTGCGCTTTATATATTGGTAAATTGTGCAGTTTTTGCTTTAAACGTGATTGACTTATTTTGTTGTGCTTATGCCATGCAATAGTTATTATCAACAATTTAAACGTGGCGGCTGTTTGTTTGCATTTGAACCTCTTATCACTATAGTAAATGGTGCACTAACTTCAATGTCTTTTTGCCCAGCGGGACCTAAAGTTAATTTTTTGTGCACCGAAGATATTGTCATTTTACTCGCTGCGTAAATGTCTTTTTCCTGCATAGAAACTCAAATTCTAACTGCAATTTTTTTAACTGTTTTTAACTGTATTTGGCGTTTTAGGTTTTTTTTTTTTTTTGTATTTTACAATTTTTAATGAAGATGTTTGAATTTTTATATGTTTTTGCCTTGCTGCGAAGTCAGAACTGAATTGATTGATTCAGAAATCTATTTCTAATAAAATTCAAGGAAATGAGTTTAAATGAAGAAACGGCAAAAAAAAATTGTGTAATTTAATATGGCGTAAAAGGAAGTTATGCGATGTGCACATCAAAGTTTTTCTTTTGTTGCCCGGTTAAACAGCGTAAATACAGTTTGAGTTTTATATCGTTTAAGCATCGCTTAGTTTTGAGCCCATGCATATACATTTTTAATGACTTTTATATATGAAGCAGAGATATAAAATTTTAAATTTAAAAATATGTATTAGAAACTGTGCAATATTTAGAATAATCCATATTTGGAAGAAGGCTTCTCTAGCAGAAATTTATCGCACTTTCTGGCACTGAATTACATATTATATTCCAGTATCGGCAAAATCCATAATAAAAGAGCAATCAATAATATACAGTTAACGTTTTAATATTTTTATTTTTTAATATAGACAAAAAATTAATTTTGGAAATCTTGGAAATCTTCCTTACAAATAATTGGTTAAAAAAGTCAATAATTATTATATAAATATATCTGAGAGTCTCGAATCGTTAAGCATATACTGCCACAAGCTGACGCGTACGAATCATCTCAACTGTGCGCTGTGAGTTTTCATTAAATCAATAATTAATTTTCACGTGTTTTTGTTACTTCTCATTTATCTCATAAACATAAAAACCCAAAACTTGCTGCGTGGCTGTTCTTAGTTTTAAAAATAACAGGGAAAGAAAGTACGAAACTGACATGAAAAATTTAATTAAAACTTATGAGATATTAGTCAATAGTTTCCGACATTTTTCTTAACTTGTATGAAAACTTATAAATATGTTCAAGTCCATAATCAAGCACACATAGTTCGACACATTAATTAAAACAGAAATGGTATTATTTAACTTTTAATAAATAAAAACATTCACAATGACAGGGGTAACTTTCAAATAATTTATTTATTTCACGCTTGTATAAGCCCTTCAGAAGGAAGCAAAACTAGCTTTTGTCTAATGATTTATTTATTAATGGTATGCCATTAAAACAAACATTCTTTGTATGTTAGTTAAAAGCATTTTTAGCTGCTTAAGATAGCAATACCTCGCGTACAACATACGTCCGGCACAAAACAAGAACAGTGTACTTAACAATTCATGCATTAGAAACGAATAAAAACATAAATTTATAATATAGTATAAACAATATATATATACAGTGTAAAACTGTGAAATATTGTTGATAAAAGGCATGAAAATATAACAACATGCGCATATTGCGTTTTATGGATCTAGCATATTTAATCAACGACCTTAAAGAACGTAATATAGCAAATTGATATATCTCTTACTTTTTTTAATATATCAGATAATACAGGGTGTTTATAAAGTCCCGTACCCATTTTGATGTTTAATAACTCATAAAATTATTAAAATATAAACAAACTTATGGCATTTATCGATGGAATAACTTATATATTTTCCTTTTCAGGTTTGAATGTCTTTACTTTTGTAAATATCGTCTGCGTGTGGGGTTAATTTCAGATAATTTCATTTTCCAGTCTAAATATCTGTACTTTTCTAAGTATCGTCTGCTTATTAATTATAATTATGATCTGAAAACCCCCATGAATACTGTGAGGCACAAAGGGATTCCCCAAAGGTTAATGTGTGGTGTGGACTAATGCACGACCGAGTCATTGGGCCTTTCTTTTTTACAGAAAAGACGGTCTCATCAGTCGTATACTTAGACATGTTGGAAAACTTCGTATTTCCACAACTAGAAGAGCTTCAGCCACATGTCTTTTTGCAACAAGATGGTGCCCCACCTCATTGGGGTATCATCGGTCGTAGTTCTTTGAATGACCATTTTACAGGAAGATGGCTTGGTCGAGGAGGTCCAATTCCTTGGCCACCCAGATCACCTGATATAACGCCGCTGGACTTTTTCCTTTGGGGATTTGTAAAGGACAATGTTTACAGGAGGAGAGTGTCGAACATTGAGGACCTAAAAGCCAGAATTACAACCGCAATAGCCTCTGTGGATGCGGACATGCTTGCCGGTACTTGGCGTGAAATTGAATATCGACTTAATATTCTCCGTGCGACGAAGAGGATCACGTGAAAGTTCATTGACAAGGGTGATGAAACGTTTTGAGTCTATCTAACCATTTATATTATTAATTTTAATCTATCTTTATTATTTTATGAGTTATTAAACATCAAAATGGGTCCGGGACGTTATAAACACCCTGTATTTCCGCCACAAAAAGGAAATTACAGTATCATAGAATTAAAAGAAAATCAGATGAGTTTTAAAAGTATGTGTAATTTTAAAACTAAGAGAACAAATAATTCTTGGAAAGGTGAAAATTAAGTTCTTAACAATGCACGCTAGTAACATCAGAATATGCTGAGAGCAAAGTGACAGAATACAAAGAACAAATTCTAAGAACTATCTAACTAGTAAAGATTGAGGCATATATCCATTTTATTTTAGTGACATTAAGCAACTGAAATTTATGGATTTGATATTAAATTAAAAAAAATATTATCAATAAAGTGGCATTATAATATATATATGTATAATGAGTTTGAAATATATTTTCCACAGATTTCAAAAACAGAAAGCAGAAGGTCTTCAGTACTGTATCATTTAAAAAAAACCTCACATCTATATTTTCTAAAACATATTACATATATTAAACTTGTAAGTCGTTCTCATACATGTTTCATTAGTTTTAGTTTTTTGCAAGAGACGAGCCTGCGTTAAACTCTTCCAGAATACACAATAAATTTCTCTACAAAATGGACGTCAATTAAACTAGTTTTCACTTATTTAAAGGTAATTACAGATCTTGTTCCTATCTGTTTAGGAGAAAAATATTTTTATAAGAAAACCATAATAAATGTATATATTTCCTGAAGTTCATTAATTATAAAAATGAAGATGTAAATAGGCTTACTCAATTAACATAAGAATGTCAACAAAAGGTACCACAGACATTACGTTTCGAAGAGCATTCTAAATCACGTCTACATGTTACAGTAATACTACATAACTTCTATAAATTCTATAACATACTACAGCATGTCAAATAAAAGTGTCGGTAGCCTTCTCATATAACGTGTAAAGATTGTTTTATAAAAATGTATTACACAAAGTGTGATAAGAATGTTCTGATGTCTATATTAATCTATATTTATCTATACTGTACAAAAACACGGCAAACACTGGCACTAGTAGCAGTTTCGCGTAACATGTATAGAACGTAATATAAAAGCTCTCTTAAAAATATGTCGCTTGTATCTTACTTGAGTTACGTGTTTAAACTGTACTGATCTAGCATCTTCGATGGAAATGAATCCAATCACATTTATTAAATAGTTAATATAAGCAGCTTTAGTGAAAGCTGGCATTTAAGCAAATTAGGTAAGTTTGAACTGAAAGAAAAAGTTAGATTTCATTTTAAAATTAGAAAGCAGAAGTCGCCACTAGCGCAGTCGTTACAATTTAGCACAATCTCTTTCACTCGATAAAACTCAATAAATGATAAAATAATGCAATGTTTAAATATGATGCAACAGGGAAAACATACAACAGCAGTGGCTAATTTTACATCTTTATAAAGGATTCATAAAGGATTCTGCCTTTTATGCGAAATACATCATTCGCAAAGAGTTCGCAATTTAGTTCTGTCCATGAACCATTTTTCTATCTTTAAAATGATTTTATTTTCAAGTGTACAAGTTGTTAGAAACCTCATTTCTGAGAAGCATTCTAATCCAGTTAACATTTCGAAGCATGCCAGCTGCTAAGCTATCGTGTATTCTTGAATTAATAACATAATTTTATAAATATCTCAACTTTGCAGTGTAGTGCGTCAAAGAAAAAATATCCATAACGTTAAAAATATTATAAGAAATATTCAAGTAAACTGAAAATAAGCCCTGCCTGAGTTCACTTACCTGAAAACAATAAACGTCAACTACGATATGAATCGTAGTATCCAGATTTCAGTTTAATACTTGAATTTGTTTTATTCTAAATAATTATCGTAAGTCTATTAGTTTAAATCTTCAGAAACTGGAGATGAGAACCAAATCGTAAGTATAAAATAAGTTGTTCAAAATAGCGGAAGAAACTGCAGAAAATATTGCTATGCTTTTAGGTTATCATAAATTAACTCCACTTGCAGACTTTTACGCTAATGCAATAAAAAATACCAAATTATTCAAATGTAACAGAACACTAATTTTATGAGCTCGCTGATCATGAAATAAATATTATTCCATTTGTGAAATGGTAAGAGTGTTTTGTTTTCCTTGGACACGAAATTCGCATTGTGAAAAGTATAACAAATTTCATGGCTAAAAATGTTTAAATGGGTTTAAGTATTTAACTGGGACTGTTCCTTTCTGGAATTAAAGCTTCGCAATTAGAGTTTGGTCATATATAGTTTAAATACACATTAAGGTATGCAATGCTGATACGAAGATAGATTCGTATAGTCTACAAAATGAAAAAAATCATAGACGATGTGTTAAAAACCACAAGAAATATTCTCTAGGCTACCACGTTTCTTAAACGATTACATCAGAAAGCGACCAGTATTTTTGAAAAATAAATAACTATCATCTTTAAATGTCCCTTCCTAGGCCTCCACAGATGACTAAATCGTCTGAAATGGTATTCTTACAGAATGACCACTGTATACGCAAAGGCAGAAAATCTTTGGCTTCGAAGAATTTTCGCATTTTAAAAACGAAAACATGTAGTGGTAATCTGCTAAAACCAGCGGGCAGAATGTTTATAATTCAGTTTAAAAGTAATTTTATAAAGAATGCTATTTTTTGAATAATATAAATAAAGAATGCTATTTATTTTTTGACAGTGGGACAAATGGCAATGTTATGAAAACAACTGTACATAATTATCTGCAGTAATTTAGTGTCCTCAAATACATAAAAACGAATATGCTTCTTTAAATATCCAAAAGATTCAGCGTAAGGACGAGGAAAATAAATATTCCTCTTTTCAAGTTTAGCCGCTCCTAGTTTATGAGGCACAGTTGCTTGAAGATACGTTAATCGACGTTTCACATCGCAGCTCCAAAAACAAATACCCATCATAAGAAGAAGAAGAGCTATAAGAAGTTCGTCTTTCAGAACCATATTGGAAGAAATTTTAATCCAAAGTATTCGTTGAATTTTGATTTCACGAATATATTTAGATGACAAATACATTTAGAGATATATACCAGAGGGAGAACGCGAGAGAATATTTTAATTTAAACTAAGTTATATTATCCCTAGTCATGTTAATTTACTATAAAATAATCCTTTTCAGAGACATAGAAACTCTCTTCTATTTTTTGAATTCGAATTTCAAATATTGTTATTCTAAGAAAAACAGCAGCAAAATTGTAGCCACTAACATTTAAATTTAATTCCTTTTGAGTTTAGAAACGTTGTTGCGTAAAAATTCAATCTGTGGTTTAAGTACATATTATGTTCTTTTATCCCAGTTTAATTTAATCAACTCTGCAGGAAAAAAGGCTTTCATTAAACATTAATACTGACATTCAGAAGTGTTTGCAAATTAAGACAAATATTATGCAAATTAAAGATTAAGAATGAACACGCCAGCTGCTAAAAAGCAAAGTTTACTTCATTATAATTTGAAGTTAAAATTAGCATCTTCTTGTCGAATTCAATTCCGTAAATAGGCAGAGCTGTCTAATTAATTTTTATCTGATGTTCCCAAGTGTTTTCAAGTAGCAAGAATTCATTATCGTCGTTATTTTAAGAGTATTTAAATTCTGTTTTGGAATAAAGAAGACAAGAACTATTGTTTTCATAGCTATTCTTCTGGTGCGTCTTTCTTATTTGTAAACAGAAAGATGTACGAAGAATGATGCAAATGCGATGATTGAAAAGGTTTTCTTGGTTTATAAAAATATGCAATTATTTTTCTTTTATATTGTGTAAAGAAGAGAAATTTGAGCAAAGTGCTTGAAAGATGTGCCATTTAAATTATCTTTTGACGTTGCTATATGAGTTATGAAGAAATCATAAAATTCATATATTTTTACATGACTAAATACATGCGTAAAATTTAGACACATGTTGTTTAGGATAAATAAAAAGTATTTTACTGCTTTTAATTACATATATTAGACATATTATCCACTTGGATACTATCATTGCACTATAGATTGAATTTCCTTTCTACTCCACGCCCAATTAAAAAATGTTTTATAAGTAAAACATGCAGAATTTCACTCAAGTTTAATATTAAGTGAAGCATTCTAAAAATTAATTTTCTCATTAGGTGGCAGAAATCTTTTCATCCCATGCATCACAGCTTACGCACAATTTGCAGGGTAATAGTTTATTATAAAAAAAAGGTAAAGGCATTTTTTTCCGTGTGATTTAGCATTGATTATGCCATTTTTTTACTAAAGTTGATAAAATATATTCACTGAACGCAGCTCAATAGAAAGTGTAACAGCTGTCGCTGGAATGGCTGTTAATTGGTTAAACAGTTTCTAATATTCCTAGATTAAATAAAAAAATATTAATGATTTAATTATTTTTAAAGTGGATGGTGTTTACATCAAACATATTTTTTGAAACAATTTTATTTCCTATTTTTCACTTAATTTAAGATTTTGGTGCGTAGAAATATCAGTATCAATGCACGTAAATTTTGGGACTCGTTAGAAATCTTTTCACATTCGAACGTAAAATGCATTTTTGATAGTTTTTAACATGTAATTTTAATGGTAGTTTTACGGTTTTTATCAAAAACATAAATTATAAGCAGTTTTTCTGTTGTTTATTAATATTTTAATGTTTATTATTTATAATTCAATGTTTAATAGCATGTTTATTTATTTATTGTTTTTTATTGAAAGTGGATAAGTATGTGACATTATATCATCAAAAATAATGGCAGCTACTTAAAAATCCTCAATACGTAATCTTTGATCCTTTCGTATTAGTTTAATTAACGAAAATATTAAAAATATGAAAATAAATCAGTCGAAAACCTAATTTTAAATAACTTTGTAAGAAGGGCAAACGATACAGATAATTGAAATTTCAGCCTTAGATTACAAGACCATAACTAATTCAAGTTCATAACAAGAGTTACATTGCACATCTACTTTTGTAGTGCATCTAATTAAAAAATTAATTAATTATTTGCACGATTATTGTATTTACAGGATGTTCCACGAATGTCGTACAATTAAAACTTTTTTTCGTACAATTAAACTTTTTAAAACAGATGTACACTGTTCAAAAAAAAACTTATGTTTACCATTTGCACGGTTTAATGTACACTGCGAAAAAAAAAGTGGGGTAGTTCTATTTCTCCCGTTCTACTGGGCCTATTGACAAAATTCAAGTTGCGTTTTTCATTCTCGAAAGCGCGACTTAGGATATATATTACATTTATATATAGTATTGTTCTAGCATAGGCATTTTGACACAAAATATAATTTTTTTCCGTATTTTGTTGCTACGATTCAAACTATGCCAAAGTGCCAAGTTCTGCAAAAATCGCATGAGTAGGTTTTTAAAAATTAGCTCTCAAAATTTTAGCTCCTCAGTGTTAATTGAACTTAATGTACATTTATTAATATCCTTTTTTTAATTAAACATCATACTTAATTCCATCTTTCATAATTCGAAATTTAGGCTTAATCCAAATATAATTCGCACATTTTTTATGATTTTTTTAAAAAATTTGTATCTTTAAACATTTTTTATAATTTTGGCGAAAAGACTTTGATATTATAACCCATAAAATTTTGAACATCATCTTAAAGCAAACATATTTCTTAGCTGCAAAAAATTAGAATTTTTCATTTAAAATTTCTTAAGATATACGTGAATTTACATTTTGGCGCGTTTTGAAATTTGGCGTATAAGGGATAATAACGAAAATGTGGTTTACGCACTTTGTTAATATTATTTCAAAGAATGAGCAATGGATTTTCTTTCCTCTGGCCCATCAACGAGAAAAAAAGGAAAGTAATTAGGTTACTATAAATTAAGATTTCCGCGAAGTGAAGTATTGCTGGTGCAACTGAAAAAAGTGTCTCAAGATAAATTTTCAAATTTCTCCATAACATTTTCATTAAAAATTACAAAATTTAATTTCTAGGTATAATTTGAGTCGTAGAATCAAAATATGGAGAAAATGTTATGTTATTTCAGAAAAAAACCGATTCTGTGTCAAAAACGTATATTAGGAGAAATGCTAGGTATAAATCTGATATATAATCTAAGTCGCGCTTTCGAGACATGAAAAACGCAGTTTGAATTCCGTCAATCGGCTTAGTAGAATGGAAGATATAGAAGTGTCTTTTTTTCAGTGTACATAATATAACTTACAAATTATGATTACAATACTGATAGGAATGTACATGGCTAATCAATATGTAAGCCATGCTTAATAAGGCCGCTTTGTTGACTTATAACCACTCTTAAAAATGTTGACGTACTTCAGGCTTGGGATGATTTTAAATCCTTTGCTTGTCCTTGAAAGAAAGTTACAGTATCAGTTCCATTTCTGTTGCTTTTGAAGAATAAATAGCAGCGATTACTTTGAACTGCAAAGGAAATGTTTTCAAAATATGTTGGGTATCAAATGGAGATTAGATGTTTTATGTGGGAACTTCAGTGATCCGTATGATACCCAGCCCAAAATATTTTGAAACCATTTAGAAATTTAAGGCCGCCTGTACTGAGCACATGCTGTTTACGTAGGCTATTCCTGTTAATGTTTAATCATAAAACATGCTACTATTGCGCATCTCAAGAGTGATCGTGGCAACAAATTTCTTTTTTAATTCTCATTTAATGACGAAAAAAGATTCCTGCAAGACTTTACATTTTTAAAAACATTTTTTAAGTAAATTAGTTTGTAAAGAATAAAACCTAAATAACCATTATCGGAAATATATGGCGCCAGACATTTCTCGAATATCATATTTCTTTGTTTCGTTAGATTTTTGTACTCTTGCATGAGCTATGTTTAGAAAAGATATAGATTCTGAGTGCAAAACAAATTTATATTTTTATACATGTTTTAAATGCAGCCGGAGGTTGTTTAATAAAATATTTTGGGAATTTTTGGGGATTGAAGAAATGAATATACACTCACGTTTGTGAAAATTGCAACACCATGAAGGACTTACGCCAGTGAGCTGAAATTTTCAGGAAATGCAAAGTAGCGCATGATATGCAAATGATTAGAATTGCAAATCCGTAGCGCATGCGTATGCTGAGCAGCGCCCTCTGAACGGCTGATGGATCCGAATAAATAGACGGCTGTAGAGAGGCGTGTATGGTTATCGGTGGTTATCTGCTAGTGGTAAACGTTAACTCAATCTGTACTTATGCCTTGTCGACGAAAGAGAGCGAGATTTGAACAACTTACAGAGTTTGAACGAGGGAGAATCATCGGCCTTCGTGAAGCTGGATTGTCGTATCGTGCAGTAGCCTCTCGTGTGCAGCGTAACAGCAGCACAGTGATGCGCGTTTGGAAGCAGTGGACGGACGAGTGTCGGACAACTCGGAAATCCGGGAGTGGACCCCGAAATGTGACGTCAGCTCGCGATGATAGACACCTGGTCCGCATGGCGCGGACGGACCGTACAGCTTCCTCTAGACAATTGGCAGCACTGTGGTCAATAGCTACAGGTGTTTCATTGTGTGCTTCATCAATTCGTAGACGTCTGCTGCAGTGTGGACTGCGCGCACGGACTCCTTTATACAGGATCCCCCTAACGCACGACCATCGCCGCCTGCGGCTACAATGGGCCAATCAGCATAGAGACTGGCGTGCTGATTGGCAGCATGTCGTGTTTTCTGACGAATCCCGCTTTAATTTGTGGTACCATGATGGCCGCATTCGTGTCAGACGCTATGCCGGTGAACGCCACCTTCCGGAGTGCATTATCGAACGCCACAGTGGACGAACACCCGGAGTTATGGTCTGGGGCGCCATAGCATATCATAGACGATCTCAATTGCTACGAATTGTGGGCAATCTGAACAGCAACCGGTATATCCGTGAAGTTCTACAGCCCGAAGCTGTTCCCTTCCTTCAAAGCTTGCCAGGCGCTGTATTTCAACAGGACAATGCCCGCCCTCATACTGCTCGGATTGTTAAATCCTTCTTTGCAGCGCAGCAGGTACAGCTTCTTCCTTGGCCTGCGTGTTCCCCGGATATGTCGCCAATTGAACATGTGTGGGATGTCATTGGTCGGCGTCTTGCTCGTGATCCTCGTCCTGTTGCGTCTGCAGACGAACTTTGGGTACGCGTACAAACGATATGGAATGCTCTTCCTCAGTCAGACATTCAAACTTTGTTTGACTCCATGCCACGTCGTGTAGCAGCACTTATTGCGGCGCGTGGTGGCCACACAAAATACTGATTCTGATCTCTTGTTCTTGTTTGTTTGCTTTGAACATTTAATCATTTATTTGTACCACTACCACTCAACTGTGTATTAAATTGCATTCAATTATGACGATTCCTTCTTGGTGTTGCAATTTTCACAAACGTGAGTGTATATTGAATCTTAAAAAAAAAAAAAATAGCACAATTTTAGATATCCGGGTTGTCAGTCTAAATTGTCGGGCATCATAATCCTTCTTAAATGAATTTAAATGATACTGATATAAACATTTTTTTTACTTTTTTAACTCACGAATAATTAATTATATAAAAGAAAAATATGGCATATCATAATGCAGTAATAAAATACCATATTCTTTTGCCGTACTTTTATCTAACATATCATGCTTTTTAGAAGTACCTCTCTCATTAAAAATCGCTAAATAATAATATTTATTTCATTTAACATTTCATATTTTACTATTTACTTATTTTAATGTTACAAGTCTTTAACAATGAATAGTAATATAAAATAATACTTAACACTTACTTTTTTGCGACAATACAGAAATCGAACGTCAAGCGATTTTTTTCAGTAAGTTCTGAAAAAAGAACACTTATTAGCAAATTTATCACGATGTCATTAAAGCAAAAAATGAGATAAATATTTAAATTAATTAATATGAATAACATTAACGATAGAAAGCATAAAATTAGTGCAGGTTACAGAAAATAATCATAAGCAAAAGTTTATTCACTTGAATTCAGAGCCTACTGTAATTATGTCGAACTGCACATACCGGTGCATTTTTTTATTCATTCATCGAATGAAAATACAACCCAGAAGCTAATTTACTACCTTTATTTCCATTTCAAATATTGTAAAATGAAAACCTATATTTTATAGAAGAATTTATAGAAGAACATAATGTTACTACGAAGAATTGCTGGCTGAATTTAATCTATATGAACAATACCTCGTGTAATTTGAGTCGCACAAATAAAGAAACAAATAATTATTGAAAGAAGAAAGAACGAAATAAAAATGGGGAATTCATTTCAGATAAAGATTTAATTTCAGAAACTTGTTTAATTATAAGATTATTCGAGCTTGTTATCGTAATGAATTTTGTACTTCCTTCTGGAGCTGCTTTTTTGAACATGCTTGCATTTATTTCATTTTATAAATTCAAATTAAAATCCACAACAGTTTATTTGCAATATAAATGTTCGATTTGGGAATTTAATTATTTTAAAAAGGAACAATTCTTTTTGTACTATGAGCACGAATTAATCAAGCATGATTTGAAAACGCTTCCCTTTTATTCTAATGTAGAGTAAAAGGGAAATGTAATAAAATTTTAACATACTAGAAGGAAATATTTTTTCTGCCTAAATATTATTATTCAGCTATTTTCAGGAGAAATGCCTTACTTTTATTTCTATAATTATTCGCCTTACTTTTATGTTATGTAATTATTCGTGAGAAATGTAATAAATTGTAGAAAATGATGTCTGTAGCATTAAAATTATGTTAAGAAGGATGATGATGACAGAAAATTTGGACTGACATTATGGGTAACTGAAATTATGCTATTTTTTACATGATAATATTTTTATGAATACTCATAGGATCTAACTGAATAGGAAAAATTAGTAATATACACTGCATGGTTATTCAGAATGACTGATCCTATTACAAATTACTTTGATTCAAAATTTACAAACATTGAATGAGAAGTAATACATAAGCTGAAACGAATATTATCCAAGTTTTATTTCTACGAATTCTGTGCAAATTCGATTAATGGCAGAATGAGGGTAAGTCAATAATCAAGTTTTTGTGATGTTAGTTGCAATTATATCATTTCCTACTATCTCCACAAACAGAAACAATGTTGTTTCGAAATTATATAGGCTTGTGAGCAAATATGACAAGACTGCAATATTTTGAACTTGCTATTTAGGAAAATTTCACATAATTTAAGATTCGTCAAAAATGAGGTTGCTATGGGAAAAAGGTACTACCGGATGTATTTGTGTCTGAATATGTTCAAAGGGAGTATTTTATTAACCTTCTGAGCGTTACGCTCGGCTTTATCCTGTCACCAGAAGTTTTGCTACTTGGCATATATTAGCTTATAATTTAAGATATTTTGCTTTCTTACTTTCTTTAATAAAGTAAATATTATCTTAAGAATACATGGCATTGTCATGCATATTCTGGTCATATTTTAACTCTCTGGTATTTCCTTTTCCATAAGACATATCACATCAAATTACGGAACAGTCAATATACATGGATTTTATACTTATCTCAGTCTGAATAAATACTTTTGAATAAGCATGTACACGGATTAATTAGCTGTGACAAGTAGTATTTGAATTAGAATTATTAAATCTTCTTTAATGCGCATTTAAATGGAATATTTATATTTTTAAGCCAAGAATCGAAATAAAAAGGGAAATTCCCACTTCAGTACGAGGAATTCTTCAGAAATCTAGTCTAAACAAATCCAAAATGTAATAGCAGTATAAAATTGCATTTGTGGTGTGAAGAATTTAGAGATTTTAATTATTTTGCCCATCTCATTTTAATTTTCGAAAATTCCGATACAAGTGTATTAGGTTTAAGGAAAGAAGGCAAAATGATATGCATTCAACTGCAACTCCTAATATTCACGATTAAAACCGTTACTTTATTACAATAAGAAAAATAAATTTTTGAATATTTCCTTCTCTGCTACGTTCAGCATCAAGAGCTTGAGAATAGTTTAAAGCCTATACTGAATATAGGGTTTTCAGTTTAAGATAACTTATTTAAAATTAGCAACAGCTGACATTCATTTTATAATTTCCTATTTAGATCCCAAGACAAGAAACTAGCAGAAAATGTTATTATTTAATAAATCTTTTTATTATTTTAAACAAGCTCATAATTGTACCTTTCGTTTTGAGAATTTCTAAATTCTTTGCTACCACTGTTAGTTTTTCACCACAATTTGTTTTATTATGAATTTAGAACTGAGGTCACACTATAACTTCAGTATAAATTTCTTCTTAAAAGTATATACGTGTAATGGTCTCTGAGAATTACTTCTTTAACATCAGAGAGTTATTATCCTGACAACAATTAACGTACACAATTACATATTAAAATAAGTAAAGTTTTATTTGTTCATCCGTGGTGGATTACGACTAAAGGCTCGATTACTTTTTGGTAACTGCGTGTAATACTTCGGTATTTAGACACTTACAGAGTAATCACTATCAAAATTAAGTTTTAAATAAGATAGTTAGCTTGCTGGTAATCTAATTAAAAATAGAAAGATTCACCTACACACAGGATAGCAAGGGATCTCGATATAGCCTGTAAACAAAGCTACTTTCTTTCGAAACATATTTAACTGAATTGGCATGCGAAATCTACGAAACAAAACAAATTCTTCCCGCTTCAAATTGCTGTAAATATTCATTCGCATTTAACCATCAGGAGCTTATATAACCTCCTAAACAACCTGGTTTGAATGAATTTACATGATGTTTGGACAAAGTATTATCTTAGGATTAATTGTTAGTAAAACTAAAACAAAATTTCACATGTATAAATTTTCCTGAAAATATTTTTCAGACTTCAGAAACCAGACGCTTATCAAAAGATCGAATTAGAGCAAGTTTTACGAAAATTTCTGTTGTCAGTGAGTTGAGTTGCTTTTTCAGAATTTTGAGCTATTCTATAACTGTATTTTTGAATGCAGTAGAACTGTTATTAAATTATTACTAATATGCCGTTCCCCAACTGAAGCGTTCATTAAAGTGTTCGTATTATGAAATGAAAGGACTCTGATATTCAAAATTTCATTGAAAAAATAATAACTATGAAAATACTTTCTGTGAGTATTATCGGATTTCAAAATCTTGAAAAAATGAATGATAGCAATTTCAAGGATTTTATATCTAAAAATCCATTCTAATTTTCTAGAGAAGATTTCTTTTGTTCTTTAAAGTTACAGTATTGTATTGAATATTTGTAATTTTTTTATTATCACGTCACTCAAGTTTAAATTAGAAAGATTTAACAGGAGACTTAAATTGTTCCATATATTCATGAATATAATATGAATAAATTTCATAAATTCATGAATACGGTATGAATAAACTACATAAATTCATGAATAGATACTATAGAAAATATGAATGTGTAACTTATTCTGTAAGTGAATGAGTCTTTGTTCAAATACTATTTTGGATTAGTGTAAAAAATATTAGAATATTTTAAACATATAAATGCTAATATCATTGTTATACCAGAATACTTCTTTGCGAATGTTGATTGCAGAAAGAATAATCTAATAGCATAAATAATGGACATTGTTATATGATTCACTTGGTTGCCATGGATATTTTGCAGACTTATTCAACCGGATTAATTTATTCAGAAAGCAAAATTTTCTGTACTGGCAATACTTTCGTTCTGGTTCTCATAATTTATCCAACATACGTCTCAGTTAAAGAAACACATTTTGTTTTCCAACTGTATGCAACATGCCATTTGAATGCAATAATGGTTATACAATAAACCAGAAAACATTCTAATTTTTTCCGTAAAATTACGTTGCTAAATATAAACTCTGCAGTTTTACAAATGAAATCATCTAAACCTAATAAGATTTTTAAAATTACAAAACGTATTAGAAAAGAATTCTGAGTTTTCAACCGCCGCCGAGATAATTCTAGTACTTTCTACGTCTCGAAATTATGGGAAGGCAAAGGTTACAGCTAACATAGTAGTCAATTACATTTTTTCAATTCCAATACCTATTATGGTGATACAGGAACCGTATCAAACTGTCGCCGAATGGTCCCCAAATTAGGCGACTTTTGACGATTTATCGCCAAATTTGGGGACAAAATAAGTCGATAAAACCGTTGTCGTTGTAAATAAGTCGCCAAAACTGCTTGGCGAAATCTCGCCAAATTACAGAAACATGCATTTACTCAATTATCAATCTTAAAGTGCATTTAACTTATCAATGTTAAATGCACTTGTTCCTGTATTCTTACTTTTACGGCATAGCTTGTCTCTTTTAGAATTTTCTTATGTTACATTATAGAGTAAATACAATAATTTCACATACAATTGCACTAAAATCATCTATCTATGTAAAAATTCGTAGTAGTATATTATCACCTAGAGGCTACGATCAGAAAATAGAAATTGCACAATGTGGTCTAAGCATCTATATACCAAATATTTCTTTTGAGATAAATATGCCGACTACGTACGTCCAGCTACGTTTGAAGTACAAGATAGAATAAAACCAATTCAATCGCAAATATATTCGGACGTATCCATTCATTTAATAATTTAGTAAAGCGAATATCTGTATAATGTATGAGGTAAGATGCCTTTTCCGAGATAGTTTAAAAGAAATAGGTTAGGTTAGGTTATTCAATTATGGCAAAGCACACGAGGGCTATCTGCCTAAAGGGAGGGATGCTTTCGTGGAGGACTTTCTAAGGGAAACTGGCTCGTATACACGTTACACATGGGGAAAACCACGAAAACGCCCATGCAGCCAACCCGTTCGCGGGATTCGAACCTCGGACCTAACTACCAGTGTTCAGCGTCTTTACCGCTCGGCCGCTGGTAGGCCAAAAGAAATAGGTATTCACGTAGTTTAAAAGCGAAAATGCATTCACGTTGCACGTGAGAAAAAACACGAAAGGCTTTTGCAACAGTTTATTCAATCATCGGAAAATAAAGCCTGTCCGAATTATCAAGTGATCAATTTTATTTAGTCGGCTACTTCTGAAACCTTTTATTGCAGATAAGTTGCAGCTTCTTGCTCATTAGCATGATAACGTTAAAATGAGAATTTCACCTAGAATACGTAGGCCTTCTCTGCAATATCTGAAATCAGACAATTCCAGTAATAAAATGCTTGCGAGAATTTTTTATAAAATATTTTTGAGATATAAGTCCCTATTTTCGTCTTCAAACTATATTTTGAACGATTTGCACAAGACTTCAGAAAGTGTTGATGTTATTTTTATTGTCCTTTGAAGCTTATTTGAAATGTTCATGTGTTGCTGCAGTATGATAATCAGGAATGGATTTATTCTTATATGTTGACAAATTGCGCATTTTGTGCTTTAAAATTATTGAATTACATTGTTCTTATCTTCCAGTTAAGTTTTTTATACCTTTAGTAAATTTGCATGCAATATTTGTAGAATAATCAACAATTTAAAAGTTGCTTAAGTGCGGCTAAGCCTAATTATTTTGGCTATAGGGGCCATATTTGTTTACATTTGAAACTCAGCGGAATAGTGGATTTGTTGCCAATCTGGAGAAACTGAGCTTCGCGACAACAAAGATAGCGCCTTCTTTTATTACTGCGAATTAAATCATGCTTAATTAGTTCTGGAATTTATTCGAGGAAATAAGTCTTTGAGATTTACTTTGTAATTTTTAATATAGATATTTTGAGTTTTTATGCATTTTTGCCTTGTTGCAACTGAATTCATTGAATTAATTGAATGAGAAATACTGAATCGTCTGTGAAAAACTGTTTCTTTCTTTCTTTCTTTTTGTTTGTTTGTTTGCTTAATATCTTCTACACATCGTTTTAGATTTATTATAGTATTTGAATAGAACATGTGGCAACGATTAGATAATTCTTCAGATATAATTTTATGCATTCCGAATTTTAAAATGAATGATATGTAACGCTGCTAAGTGAACTTAGCGCCAAAGTGTTCCTATGGTAAACAAATCTAGTGAATTTTAAAGAGTGCATTTACTTTGCTGCGGTTTATGCGCTGTCGATGAAGTAGATTTAATTCAATCCAAAAAATTTATATTAAAAGCGAGAAAAAATGCGTATTGCTTAATGTTCCTTACAAGAAAGTCATGTGGTGTACATATCAGATTTTTTAAAAAAGAATAAGGTATCGTTTTTTGCAAAAATATTCACATTGAAGAATAACATTTTAGATTATTTATTAATTTATTTTTGGATTCTTGTTGCATTTATATACTACTTATCAATCAGTATTCATTTTTTAAATTTATTTCTGTTATTGAAACAGTGCAACTGCAATCATAGTACCTTCAGATGAATGCTCATTTTTTCAGATGCTGGAGATATGGCGTTTATTGGAAAATTGAGCAAATTCATCAATATACAACAGCCTCCTTCAGAAAAAGAAATTGAAATCAAAGACAAGGATTAATGGAAAAGTTTTATAAAGTCAAACACGATGAAAATTTAATAAAAATAAAAACTGCACGTCATTTAAGATATCTGAGCAATACATTTTAATATTTCAAATAACTCAAAACAGTATTTTCTTCATAAAAATGTAATAATTCCTTTTAACAAAAATTCAACATTTATGGTAAGATTATTTGCAAAGTTTAACAAAACCCATGCAGTTAGACTAATGTTACAGAAGAACTGAATTTTAAATTTTGAAAGTAAGAAACAATTTACAAAATGCTACAGCACGGATTCAAGTAATTAATTTCGAAAATCTAAATACATTATATTTTTATTTTTGTTTCTTGCTTCGTTTAATCTTATTAAGAGACGGTGCTTAATGAGCTTGAACGAGATGCGTTAATTGACAGGATTAAGATATTTTTAAAAGCTCAAAGACGTTTCCTCGTCATCCGAAAACAAAGCATTAAAAAAGGACTGCTTCCTTTTGAAATATTTAAGAATTCAGTGAACAATTCGCGGGGAACTGCTTCAGTTTTTAAAACGCCGTGAATTAAATGTTAACTAAAATGTTCTAATACGTAGTCTTTTTAAACTTCGGTTTTGAAATTAAACTGGAATGCTAAATAAATACGAAAGTTACAATATGGATAAAAATAAAAGAAATTGTCTCTGAAATTTTATCTTAGAAACTTAATAAACATAAAATATCGAGTACACGTGGTGACTTCATTAACTTTTTAAACTAAGCTATGTGAATGGTTTTTAAATGTTAAAATATTTTAGTTCTTCAAATTTTGAATAATTACTAATTAGGTTGTTAACACCATAGTGATGAAGCTATTTGTGAGAGTTTTTTGTTATTAAATTACTTTCGAAAGAAATATTTATCGTCAACTCTAAATTTGACGTTACTCTGAAATTTCTCAAATTTAGAACTAGTAAATCTTATAGGGAATTTGTTAATAATTTTAAATTCTTCAAACTCATACATCGGCTATTTCATGCAGCACTTTTAGAAAGAAAAGCTTATTGTCGCAGAACTATAATGTTCATGGTTTCCAATTCATTTATGTTTGGATTAAGGTAAATTTGAAAAAAACTTAACTAGAAACTTAAAAATTAACTAGAAACTTGAGTTTAGTTTGCAAAGATTTCTTTCAGCAAGATATGGAACATTGGAAATTTTGGTCTATGAATGGCTGGCTTTTACTGCCCCATTAAAGTCACTGATCACGATTTTCTAATTTCAACTCTAGTGTATGGTTTAGGGTCTCTTAAACGAAATTATATAGCATTATTAAAGGGACTATTTCATACATTGAAATTTACATGTACAATTTGCACTTCAAGACAGTTAAAACCATTATAAAATAGATGAAGGAACTTTTAAGTGCAGATTTTACTAATTAGTGATCTTACTTAATTAAATAATAATAAAAACTTTAACAGCCGCCCAGGCGGTATAGTGGTTAAGGTAGCCTGACTGATATACCGAAGGCCCTGGATTCGAATCCCGGAGAAGGCATGGATGTAAAATTGTCTGACCCTTTATAGGAGGTAGCGGTGGCCGCCTATTAAGTGCCTTCACAATAAAATGGCCACCGCGTCTAGCCACAGAAGTAGTCAATGCCGTTATAGCCATTGCGGAAAGAAACTTAATTGCTGATATTCTAATTAGAAATTGCAGGAAAGCATTTAAACTGACAATGCCTGCCACATATGAAACTTACCTTTAAGTACTTCGATTGAAAAGTTGAATTTTTTTAAATTGGTATTTCTCAAATATTCCATATAGCCTTATATTCAGTTACGATTTAAAGATTGAAATTAAACTTGCCGTGAATTGTTAACAAATAAGGAGAAAAAGTGATTAAATGATTTAAATATTAGTATGGCGATTCTGTTTTAGTAGAAGAACTTGAAAGTTTACGCCGAAAATTTGATTACGACGTAATATCTCTAGTTTCGAGTACAGTAGCTGGGATTTACCTTTCACTCTGAATTGTCAAAAAAATATATTTTGAAAGAAAAAAGACACTATGTGCAGATATTCAATCTTTATATAATAAAAAATACTTTTTTAATATAATGCTGACTGAAATAAGTGTTGGATTTTACAAGAAAATATATTCTAAACTAATAACTAACTGTTTCTACCGTTTACATGCTCAAAATGTCAATTATATTAAAATTTAAAACATACATACAGTCACCTTTCTGATGGCATTGATCCTGATTTTATTACATATTTTTTAAAATGAACTGCAGTCAGAATTTCGATGTTTTGTTAGTTGAAACCATTGAAATCCATTGAAAAGGAGGATACTGAGTTCACTTTTGATCTAATCGTTAACAGGCTTACTAACTTTTCCACAATTTGGCCAACGATTTGGGAGGCACGACTACTCCAAGAGTCTCAAGCCCATTGATATCACATTCTTAGTAACAAATACGACCAGATTACCACCTAAACCCCCAAGATGGGGGCCTTAAGTCTCAGACTTTAGAAAACCCCCAAATAAGGCTGTTATTCCTCACAACCTTTTTATTTCTGTAGCAAAACAAGAAGTGTGAGTATTAAAGGCCCCAAAAAGATATAAAAATTATCAACATACTAAAGTTGATTTAATTTAATCTCCTAGTGTTAAATATATGCAGATAAAGAGGTACATAATACTTTAAAACAGGGCTTAAGTAGAATATTTCGGAACAAACTTTAACTCTTTAATAACTATTAAAAAACTTCTTCGAGGGATCAGAGCGAGTCAGCTGTGGTGCAGAGTCTATCAATTAAAATACGTAACTAAAATGTAAATATTATGTCTTGTGTGGTATATAGAAACTGAAAAAAACATATGGTGATTTTCCTGATTCTAAAAGGTAGGAACTCCTGCAGGTCACAATTTAACTTTATGCCAACACCTTACATTATAAATCAATATCTTAAAGTTTAGAAAACACGTTGCCAGTTCTGTTACTTCTTTCAAATCAAATCAGCTGCAAATATGCGGAAGGAAGTAGAAAATAATAAGATTTAGCCTAATAACAAGCTGAATCTTACTGTCAACATATGCCATTTTACACTGTTGTGCAAAACTTAAGCAACAGCAGGGTTTTTTGCCATAACTCCACGAGAAATCAACTGAAAGACATGAAATGCAGAAATGAAGGAGAGTATTATGTACCTAAAGGATGACGAAAGCTTCGCAGCTGAAAACGAAATACAATGCATATGGTATGGAATCAAACAAAAACAAGCTTTATTGAACGCATAGTATCGTGACTCATGATTGTCTATCCAAGAGGAAGAACAACAAGAATATGTTCCTTAATATGGGATATGCCCTCCCCTTACTGCAATGGTTGCTTCGCACCGTCTCCGCATACTCAGAACCAGCTGGTGCAACATTTCTTGCGGTAGGAGTGCCCATTCCTCAATCAGCATCTGTTTGAGTTGTTGGGTGTTCTCCGGAAGCGTGCTGCAATGCGTTTCCCCAAAGTATCCCATACATGTTCGATGGAATTTAAATCTGAGGAGCACGCTGGTCAATCCATTCGAGTGATGTCTTTAATTTCCAGTAGCTCCTCAACAGCAAGAGTCCAATGTGGCCGTGCATTGTCATCTATAAAAATTAAGTCTGGGCCAATGGCACTTCGGAACAGACGCACATGGGGAAGAAATACCTCCTCACAATAGCGATCCCCGGTTACAGAGCCCCTGTCGAAAACGTGGAGCTCAGTTCGCCCGTTCAGCATAATGCCTCCCCATACAAGAACTCGAGGACCACCGTTACGGTGTCTTTCCTTGATGTTACTGGGATAAAACCGGGTTCCGACCTCTCTCCAAATTAAAACGCGTTGAGAATCGCTTCTGGTACTCAACCGACTCTCATCCGTAAGGAGGACACGACTCCATTGATCAGCTATCCAGTGTTTGTGCTCTTTGCACCACTGTAAACGATGGCCAACTTTCAACGGAAGGCAGCGTTCAGAACGGCGGCGAACAGGTCCCCTTTGTAAAGGCGTCTGGCCACAGTAAACCGCGACACTTGTCGCCCCGTTGCTGAGCAATGGCGTTTGCTGACTGCTGTCGGCCTCTTTTCGCCTACAGGACGATATATCGGTCATCCCCTGCAGATGTCGTCCTCGGGCGGCCACCATCAACCTTTCTAACAGCTGTACTTGTAGTTTGGAACGCTTTCCAAGCTTTCTCGCGCGAAACGACACTTGTTGATGCCGAACTCTGCAGCTACACTGATGACAGTACGCCCCTCCTCCAGCTTTCCGATCATTCTTCCACGTGTGAAGTCGTCCACGTGGATGATTGCTTCTAGCCATATTTCACGAACTGACTCACTGGCACTTGCAGCGAATGTGTTGAATTGCGTCTCCATCCTTCCTTTTATTCTACTGTTGAGCTGCGCGTGCCGATATCACGCGTTTTGTGTACGCTCACGTTGCCTCTGACGTTTCGTTCCTGATATTTGCATACGCATGACGTTTCTACTGACTTAGGTGTTCAGTGTACTGGTCTCCAGACCTCATTTTCTGCAATTTCATGGCTATCTGCTAAATTTTTACATTGTTGCTTAAGTTTTGCACACCAGTGTATATCAATTTTCAAACTTTTCAAGTTAGCCAATTTAGATCTTGTTCTACAGCAAACTCATTTCGGCACACGAAATCAGAAACACCGAAATAATAATTAAAATAACTGAATATAAATTTATGGTAAATGTTACAAATTCTAAATAAAACAGAATTACATTAAATTTCATAATTAGGGAATTTGTTTTCTCTAACCAAAACAACGCTATTTACATAACCGAAAATTGATTATTAGTTTATTATTTTATTTGTGTTTAAAAGTAACTAATAATAAACTTAAATAAATGTTGCAAACTTTAAATAAAACAGACATTCACTGAAATTTTTAAATAAGGGAATTCTCCCGCCCCAACCATAACGTCTTCTTTCATATCTAAGTATAAAAATATTTTTTACATAATTGAAAGTTCACTTTTGCTTATTTATTTGTACTAAATAATAACATTTCTAAGCGGACATGAATTCTTTTCGAGCATTTCGGAAAGAATTTCAATTAGCAACACCTGGGATCTGAAAGGTTAAACATTATACTCAGCAGAGAAATTTATAAATAAACAACAGTATGCGATAATGTAGAATTTCCAAAAGTAACTAAATTTAATGATATCAGATTTAATGCTGGAAGTTTATATTCGTGTTACAATCATATCATAAATGAAATATTTATACTACTGGAAGCATGCCAAATATTCATTTTTTTTCGAACTGATCCAGTTTCCAATGGATATGTCCAATGAGAAATGTCTTTCGCTCAAGCTAATAAATACAACATCCATTACTTTTGTGCAAGAAAGTCTTTATTCACTAATTCGTGATTAACAGTTTTATCAAATGCAAATTATTTCTATGTACTTGTTGTTCTACATAGCATACATCTACATAACATTCATTCTTTCATTTCAAAGCATACAGACATTCTTTCTTTTCAAAAGCTTCGAACAAATGTGTCATTTTATATAAACAAATCATCTTGTTTTTTATTAAATATTTTCTTTCAATGTATATTTCCATTAAGAGGAACAAGATCTGCGTAACGCATATTAAAAGTAATAACGAATGGTAATTATAAATAGAAAATATATATGCTTTTGTTTTCAATAGGTGAAACTCTCCAAATCAGAGCAACGGAAACTGGAGAAGTGCATGCCTCAGTTTTCAAATGGCATAAAATTCGTACCGTATGTTATAGTCTACAAATAAGAAAAGTAAAGATTATAAGAAAACGTCTTATCGGAGGTAAGGGCATGATTATTTTTTAAAGATGTTTCAAATATCAAATGAAAAAAAAAGATATAAATGAATTTCGGGTAAATTCATTTTTCAAACTTTTGGTCATAATTCCCTTTTTGATTACTATTAAGTAAATGAAGAAAGTGAAAAAAATTAAATTCAATGAAGAAAGTGTAATGTTTCATTTATTTTTACTAACAGTTATTTCAATTTGTTGGTCTTTTCTGACTTTTCTTATTCCCCCTTACGTTTCTGCTCCAGTATGTAAATTAGCTTAGGCTGAATGAGAGTATCTAAACTGCTGTAGCGAAACGTTTACTCGGAGTATGGCTTTGCTATTGTGAAAGGATGCTACTATTTCTCCCAGTTGTTAACCTTCAATATCGACTTTGCAATCTTGCCGCCGAATTATTAGCCTCCCGGTGTAGGTTCTGAGCCAACCTGTTAGACTGAATTGAATTGTGTAGTCTTGTACTACTCATACCTTTAAATTTAGCATCACGTATCTTTTAATTCTCACACAAATGGTCGGTGTTTGTGAGCACGTAAATCCGTGCCATGTGTAAAAGATATTTTTAAATAAAAGGGCCTTTTACACCCTTCTCCTGGTTGTGTTTATCTTCAAGGCTTTACGAGAAGTCGCAAGGATTAACACTTAACGTAGATCTAGTCACATTTTATCATTGGGAAGAAAACCAGATTCCACAAAAGAAATAAAAGAAACAGAAAATTTGAGAAGGTGTTAAAAAGCGTTTACAGTAAAAGGAAACAAAGTAAGCAACGTCCGTTGTTGATCGCAAAATGTATCACTCTCAAATAAACTTATTTTATTTCAAACAGTTTTTTCAAAATAATCCAAACAACTAAAATTATTTTTGTTCCATTTGCGTTTGTATTAATTTTATCCCAGGATATTTTTGTTGTAGTATTTTCCTGAATTCTTCATTTTCTTAAATGCAAATCCTTAGTCGTAGCATGTAACAACACTTAGTTCCTTCCATTGCTGAATATTTTCACTGTCGATTCATCATGTTGGAAAAATATTTGAAAACATACTACGAAAAATTTCTTTTGATAACATATTTGGAAGTTTCAGAGAGTTTTGAATTTATGTTACTTCAGAATTTCATATTTTATATTTATGAAATTATACCAAGCGATTTCAGATTTATTCTATTTAATCCTTTTCACGAAACAACTCACGGAAATCAAACTGTCCTGAATTTGTTTTTTTGCGTTTCTAAATATTTTTAGACAAGTAAGAACAAATTCGAAAGAAGGGAGTACTATTCCAGTAGCGTAGTTCATAATGCCTTCGATAATACTGCTTAATCGAAAGTTTTAATTTTGAGCATCATCGACCAAACTGGAATCGTTTTACGATATTTTTAATTAAAGAAATTCTTTCGCTATGGTTGAATCCCCTTGCACAGGTTTTACATAAGACCTCAAATACATTCATATCCAAATTTCATATCCATTATTTCGAAGCAGGAGATACGAAAAATGAGCTATTCCCTCGCTGGGACTCGAACCGCGGACCTCTGGAATACGCGCCGTGCGTGCTGACCACTACACCACGAAGGCATGCTAAGACGGCAGGAGAAATACCTTATAGCATCTGATAGGAAACTATATCGTGTTCACTTAACTCATTGAAAAAACCACGAAGAGCACGTTCAGCCAGGCCGTTCGCTCGTATTTTAATTAAAAAAATTATTACTACAGTTTAGAGACTTTATCGCTCATCTGCTGTGGGTCGCAAAGACATGAAAATTCATTTTGATGCAGTAATATTACGAAACAAAATTCTGAGTACATAACACATGTGTACACAAGAGATTTCCTTAGTCGATGAAACTAATATTGAAAACGTTACTATGAATAAAAAACGTACGTATATTTTCTTAAACAATCATGATTTCTACATGTAATGTACTAAAAAATTAAAAAAAAAAGTTACGAGCCTTACACCATATATGCAGGCAGCATTTTATACAACTGGCATTTATTCAAATCACGAATTTAAAGTGAAGAATAATCTAGTAGCACAATTTAACCTCGTGTGACATGAAAAATGGAAAGGCAATTTTCAGCTTCAGAAGATTGTTCGTTTTCAGATGATTCAATTCTCTTTTGAATTCTAATACTAAATGACATTTTAACATCTCGCTAGATAATGAAAGTATAAGTTATCTTGGAAAAGTGAATGATATTATTTCTTTCGATTATATTATTAAATCTAAATATATTACGGATTTTTCATTTTGAACTGAGAGGAACAACAACACAGAAAGATGGAATATTTATGCTGAACAAGGCGCTCTTCATGCTGGCTGGTTTCCGGACTTCGTTTGAAGTCACATTTTACTTTTCACAGCTCGGACAAAATAAATCTTGCTGTTTGGCGTACCGAAAGTGATAAAAATCGTATGACAAGCGGAAAACAAAGAAAACAGCGGTGTCAAAAGCAAAAGAGAAATACTCTGCAGAGAACTTCGAGCATCCCTCCATTTTCCAGTTCAGTTGCTTGAAATAAAAATACGCTACAATGTCTTTCTTACGAGTCAAGTAGCCTTGGTAACTTCCGATCGATATGTGTAGTTTACTATTAAGTTGCGGAGACAGGAATACAACTTACAAAGAGCGTCTTGACAGAAATAAAAAAAATTGTGCTTTGCAATTTATTGAATGGCATTACTTAGAAATGGATTTACGGCAATAATATACCGCTTCTTCGAAAAATATATAGTACTATGAAAGAAAGGGAAGAGCTATTTAAAATATGGTGATTAGTTTTATTTTGCTTTAAAGAAATATAAATATACCGATATTTGTTGAAAACATGTAGAAAAGGAACATTTTTAACCGTCCCTTTTTATTTATTTAAAAAATACTTTAAAAATATCCCCTGCATGTGGATTAAAAATACTGTTTGTTAAAAATGAAAAAGAAAATAACGCTCTTACGTGAAATACGTTGTAGCGCACTTACATCCAGAAATAGTTACATATAGCCAGAAGAAGGATAGCTTTTCCAAAAATATATTTAGTTTGCAAAATTTATTTATACTGGAACGAGGTGCAAATTAAATTAACTAAAATTTGGCACTTTCTTTCTTTCTTTCTTTTCGCCATCGACGGAACAGCTGGCCCACTGGGTTAGGTGCTTTTCAGCCTGTTGGATCCCGTCGATGGAATTTAAAGTATATATATATGAAGAGCTTAGTAGTGTGTCCTCCTGCAATTGACCACGCTAAACGAGGAGCATTGAAATAAGGACCAGAACATGGAAAAAAGGTGCATGATGGGGACTGCTGAGACTAAGGGGAACACTTATTATGGGGCATGTTAGGCAGACATTTATACAGTTACGGTACATGTTGGGCATACACTATTATGGTACATGTTAGGCATACAGTTATATTAATGATAGCTATATAATCAGGTGCAGATGCAAAGATGAACAAATACATTGTACATGTTAGGCATACACTATTATGGTACTTGGTAGGCATGCAGTTATATTAAGGAAATGCTATATAATCAGGTACAGATGTAAAGATGAACAAATACATTACAGATTGTGGGATCCGTTAAAAGAGTGCTGGATTAATCATAAAATTAAACATAATTGGGAATAAAACAAGGAAAATAATAATAAGTAAGACATTAAGTAAATTAATATGTGTACAGAGCGGGCTGCTGACGGCACAGTGTCCAAGAAAAGAAGTCACTCCAGGCTGTCAGCAATGCTTTTAGCAACGGTAGTGCAGTCTCTAATGCGGCTGAGCGCATATTTGTTCTTAATTGTGTTCTTAAACCAAGCCGGCATATTGATTGCAGCTGGTCTTTTTAAATGAGAATTCGCTGTGTGAGGGCAATCAAACACATAGTGATCTGGATCACCAGTACTCCCACAAATACATTGGTCACTGTCTCTTAGGCGAAATCTGTGAAGATACGACATATATGGGCCATGCCCTGTCAGATACTGTGTAAGGTGCGAGGAGCAGCTATTTAAATTCTGGTTAACTTCTGATTGGAAATCATACAGTCTTCTGCCTGTGGTGCTTGTGTCCCAGTAGTTTTGCCACTGCTTCATTAGTTCACATTTGAGTGTAGTTTTCAGATATGAGTGCGGAAGGGGCACAACAATGCTACTCACATGGGGTTCATTGGCCGCGCCTTTCGCAATCAAATCCGCTGCTTCATTTCCTTTAATCCCCGTATGGGCTGGAACCCATTGAACCTTAGGCCTCAGACTTGCAGGACTCGAAATTAATAGTTTTTGTATGTCTCTGACAATGGGATGCCTACTTCGACGGCCCTGGATGGCCTGTAAGCTTGACATTGAGTCTGTGTAAATTACTTTATACCCGCCATTATTAGCAATAAAGTCCAGAGCTGCCTTTAGGGCTGTAAGTTCTGCCTGAAACACTGAGTTGCTGGGGTGAAGCTTCTTAGCCCAGGAATGAATTATGTAGTCACCCTCCATTGCACACCAGGCACTGCCAGTCCCGAGTTCTCCTTTGGAGCCATCGGTATATAGGGCTAAGGATTGTAATGCACTTGGAGGATTACAGTTTGCTTCTATATCGAAGTCTGCAGGGTGGTAAGGAGAGTGGGCAATGTGATTCTCGTAGTCCGAGGATACATAAGTCTTACTCCAAATAGTAATGTCTTGTTTTAGTCTGATCACTCTCACCGCAGCACTCTCGCTCTGTACTATCAAGTGCAGGGGCGGTAGCCCAGCCAATACATTTAATGCAGTGGTAGGAGAGGTACGGAATCCTCTGCAGATGCCCAGAAGAAATGGTCTTTGCGCGGAGTTCAATGCATGTTGCATTTTAATCGTGACATTGACGCCCCATATGGAAACGCCATGAAGAGCTATGCGCTCAGCGACTGTGGCATACCATATTTTGAGCATCTGTGAGGAGACACCCCAGCTAGCAGCAGCTGTTCTCCGCATTGTATTAGACAATTTATGCAGCCTTTCTTTAAGATCCTTGATGTGAGGGAGCCAGGAGAATCTGTCGTCTATAATCACACCCAAGTAGCGAAAATGTCTCACGAATTGTATGTTTCTGTCATGAAGGTTTACACACGGGGTACGCTCGTGCCTTTTTTCCGGGCTAATCACCATTCCTTTTGTTTTTGTTCTTGAAATTGTGAGCTTATGTTCACTGGCCCAGCGGACTATTTTGTCTAGCGCTTTTTGGGAATTTGCCTCGTAGCTTTTACGGCTGTGACCGTTTGAAATCAGCAAGAAGTCGTCAGCATACGCTATTATTTCTGATGTTTCATCATCGTCAAAAAGGTTGAGCGCAGTGTCTGCTACCAGGTTCCACAGAAGTGGACCTAGGCAAGAGCCCTGCGGACAGCCTTTCGTCACCTTTTGCATGTGGACGCCTCCATCCGTTGTAGCTTGAATTCGTCTTTCACTCAGGTAGCTGTAGATCAAATCAAATAAAGTTTTGGGACAATTGATATCTTTGAGACATTTCAAAACATCATGCCACCACAACGAATCGAAGGCACCTTGAATGTCTATGCTGATGACAACAGTATGCAGTTTATTCTGCTTATTTCTAAGTACTGTGTTCCGTAGGTGATACAGTGCGTGATCCACTGACTTTCCTGCTATAAAGCCATATTGCCTAGTATTTATGAGTTTATTGGTATGAATGTAAAAATTCAGTCTTTGAAGTATTATTCTTTCGAGGATTTTTCCCATGGCCGGGAGCAGGCAGATGGGCCTATAAGAAGCAGCCTCATTTGGATCTTTATTTCCCTTCAGGAATAGAGCAACTTCTGCTATTTTTGTGCCTTCTGGAAAGAGACGAATTCTCCAGCACGCCTGTAAATAGGAGAAAAGTATTGCCGGATGCGTGTTATGCATAGCTCTGAGAATACCATTATCAAGCCCATCCGGACCTGGAGCTTTACTCGGATTCAGCTTCTTGATTACGTCATTCAGTTCCTTACTTGTTGGAGGTGGCTCAGAATCAGCAATGGATGAAGTATAATATTGTTCAATACTAGTTCGTATTTCCTTCTGCGCTGTAGTGTCTTTATGGGGATCATCATGCTCGAAAATCGTTTCCAGTATATGTGTCACTATCTGGTAACTAGTGTTGGCATTCTGGCAGATTGACGTAGTTAGACTGGTAGGTTTAAAGATCTTATCATGAGCAACTTTGAATAGTCTACCAAATTTTTCTGTTGCGTTCGTACAATATTTCTGCCAACATTCCAGTTTAGCCTTTGAAATCATTCGTTTATAGACTGCGCGGTTTTTTCTGAATATCAATCCCAATGCCTTTCTTTCATTTGGATCGCGGCATCCTTGAAAGCGGCGCCTAAGGGCCCGAACTCGACTCCGTTCGGCCGTTAACATGGAATTCCACCATGGAGTTTTATTTGGAATAAAGTGACTTCGCCGTTTAAGTATTTTATCACAGACCGTCTGCAATGCATCTATTGCCATATTGTATGCCGTATCAAGCGCTTCTTTATTACTTGCATTTTCAAAGGCTGCTACTAAATGAGAAGCATGGGGCGCTAAAGTACTGCCAAATTTTTGGGAATTTATATATTTTGTTTTCCATCTATTTTTAACTGCGTATTGGTGTTCTAAGTCAATGTCGAATCTAATAAAACGATGGTCACTTAATGATGGGCAATCACTCCAGACATTCCAATTGTTTATTCTTGAGTAAATGGCGGTGGTTGCTAGTGTAATATCTGGCCAGCCCTCTGCCCGTGTAGTCCAGAAAGTTGGATGGCTGTCAGCTGAATTAACTATCGTCAGGCCATGGGATGTTATAAAGTCCAAAACTGGCACTGCTCTTCTGTTTCCCTCTGGTGCGCCCCAAAGAGGGCTTGCGGCATTAAAGTCTCCTGCAACAATTTTGCTGCGAACCGGAAGTGCAACTACATATTCTAATTCAGTCAGTGCTAATGTGATATCATGTGAGGGCGGAATATAGACACTTGTGAAAGCAATATTCCCATTAGGGCTCTCAAGCTGAATTGTGATTGAGTAATCACCTTTGTACATTAGTAATGGTGTGAGCGGACCGTTGTACACTATTGCTGCTAGATTACTAGTTGACTGAAAGACCTTGAAAGAACTCATGCCTACAATTTTTCCATTTGCCGTGTAATATTCTTGCAGTAGGGCCACTGGAAAGTTATTTTCCATTATAATTTGGGCTGCGTTGTTTGTTGCAGCCTGGCATCTCTGGAGGTTCCCCTGTAAGACGGAGAAACCCTCAAGTATACTCTTGTGTACAAGACCCTGCATTTTGCTTAATGTTGATAAGCTGCTCTGAGGCGACTGAGCTCTGCTTTGTATGCTGGGCATATTCCTGCACTTGCCAAGTGTGTTACTTCGTATGTTGTGCCTAGTTTCTTATTCGAATCTTCACAGTTGATACAGTGAGGCGTAGTTGTAGTACACTTGCCAACTGCGTGTCCTTTACCACAGGTAGCACACGCGGGGGATGACTTGCAAGTGTGGCTGATATGGCCTAGCTTTTGGCAGTTGTAACACCTCTTTACTTTGAAAAATTGTCTAAACGTGCACGAGTTAAAACCAATGAAAACACGGGGGTGGTCTTTTACAAGGTCAAAACTGCTGGTGTGAATATCGACAATCCAATTATTATCACCTGGGGACTTACGTACAGGTGTCCTTGGTGTTATGTGGGAATGTGTAACTGATGGTGCCAGATTCACAAAAGCCTCACTTATATCGTCAGCTGTGGCCGAGGCTGGCACACCATAAACTATCACTGATGTTTTTCGACCGTTGGGAACTCTCACAGAAACTGTTGAAGAAAGCGCAGGTGTTTCTTCTATTGATTTCCGAAGCACGTCTATATGCTCCCTAGCAGTGCACCGCACCAACAATTCCTTGGCCCGGGTAGGGCGAACTTCTTCAACCGTTATGCCTATGGCTCTTGCGTTTATCTTGGAAGTAAGCTGGGCCCTAACCTGCTCAGGAGTTTGATCGGTGTCGTTGGGCTTAATTAGCAACACGTGTTCGGATTGCTTTTTTCCAAGCGGCTTTGTAAGGCGTTTTTTCTTTCGAACTTCAGTGAAAGGAAGTTCGTTTGTTTCTGTTTGAAATTGTGTATCTCCTGTAGTAGCAGGGAGTTCCGTAATAGGCGCAGTAGGAGCAATGGTATTCGAAGTATCGCGCTGCTGTTGTAATGCCTGAATTTGCCCCTGCAGCTGAGCGTAAAATAACTCTTGTTCAGCTATTGTGTTGCGAACTGTATTTACAAAGCTGGTAACTTGTTTCCTGACGGATGCGTTGAGTTTTTTAGACTCTTTAGAATGTCTAATGAACAACTGTAGTTGGTCACAAATGAAATTGATAGCCTCTATTCTGGAGGCGGAAGTAGAAGAATTTGTTGTGCTCCTGTCTACCGAAGGGAAGTCTTGTTTATTGCATGTGGAGCTAATTGAGTCCGCTGAAGTGGTTGGCGTAACTGGATGCATATTAAATCACAGTAATGCACATAGAGTAATTAAAAGCGCAGTAGAAAGCACGGAAATCACAGTTTTAGGGGGGGAACACAAAGTAAGTGTAAGCGCAGTATATACCACTGTAGAAGATGGTATTCGGTGACAACACTTCGCGTGCTTGCTAAAACTAGCGCTAATGGCAGGGAGGGGTACACTAACAAAGAAAAACCGCCAGCAGTGCACTATAACATTATAAAATTGAAATGACAAATAGTATCTTATACTTAGCAAATTACAATTGCAGGTACACAATAAAATTGCAGAGCACCTCGCGGCAATGGTGTTGCGGGTTTGGTTTTCTTTCTTAAAATAATTCCTGAGGTTTATTTCCTGAGGTTTTCTTAAAATAATTCCTGAGGTAGATTAAATCAGTAAGCAATGCAAATTAACAAATTTTATTTAAAAATAAAAACAGGATGTTTAAATTACTTTCACGACATTAACTTATCTTGAACAGTTGGCCGCTATGGTTCCAGTTGAAGAAACCAATGGCTCCGAGTCTCGTAAATTACTTTCACGACATTAACTTATCTTGAACAGTTGGCCGCTATGGTTCCAGTTGAAGAAACCAATGGCTCCGAGTCTCGTAATTCCAACTTACGAAATGATGGTCCATTGATTCCAATTTAAGAAATTTTCGTACTCTGAAATATATTATATCAAATTTGATGGCATTACACTTCCTAGTAAAATATGATTCACACTTTTTTATGTATTCGCTCCCCTCCCGAAAAAAGATTTTTTTAATAAAGTGTTAGCCTTAGTCGAATAAAAAGTCAGCATATAGTCAAAGTTACTTTGCTCATTACAAACTGAAACATTTTTGCTAAAGATTTTAATACCATGAGAAATATTTTATTTACATTTGCTACAGATGTTTATATCATTACAGTATTCTCAGTTGCGGGATGAAGAGAAAATTTACGTACTTCCGTGGCAGTAACTACGTGCATGTTGTAGCAGACAACGTCATTGCGTGCAACGTGACTTTGTCATTAGTCATTGCCTCCTTGTATGCAACAGCATTTTATCAGAATTCGCGATAAGATGTCATCAGCATTATTAACTTAATTTTAACAGCAGTGTCCTACTTTGTACTTCCCCATTTGTTCTAGTCCATTCCTCAGTTTTCCTCAGCTTATATTTTCAAGTCCTGGAGAACATAATGCTTAGCTCTTTTTTTTATTCCATCGACGATACCGAACGGGCTGATGAGCAGCTTACCGTCTTATTCTACAATTAATATACAATTACTGTAATGTCTTCAGATTACTGATGCATTAAGTTGTCCGTTTTTATTACCAAAATTATGAAAATGTAGGGACAAACATAAAAACAAATATCCCGAATATCCTATTCAGAAACTTATAATGATTTTCCACATCGCGGAAAGCTTGAAAATTTATCTATTAAGTTAGGATCTTTGAATACGTCAGAATACACAGTGATTATATGCTTAAGGGCAGCGATGTCTTTTTAGAAGACTTCCTAAAGAAAACTGATTCATATTCAAGTTATATATCTGGATAATCATGAAACATGCAAGCTCGAACTGGATCGAATTACCCGTGCCCAGCTGTTTTAATAATTCGGCCACAGATAAGCTTGAGATATTTGCTTCCTGTATATTTTTGCTTCCTGCAAATAGAATAAATATCTGCGTATTTTCACTAAAGTTGATGGGAAAAAACATATCGATTAAAACGTCTGTAGTGCAGAGATATTTTTTCTCATCCTTCAAAATAACTCAACAGAATATTACATTTTTTTATTAGTCATTGTAAACCTGTTTGTCGTAATTCACAACTATATTATATAGTATTTTATTAACTAGTCTTATAAATCCGGTCAGGAGAGGAAGAGAAACATCTACTACGAACACTAAAAATTACTTTCTGCGTGAAAAATCTACGTACGGAACTACACTAAAATGGATTTCAACAAGCGTTTGCTAATTTGCATCAGGAAATTCCTGCAAAAAATAATCATTTTGATACTTAGTTTTCTTCGGAAAAATGCTCTCCTTATTTTGTTTCCCGAAAATAAAAATATTGAATTTTTAGCTGCCTAAATGGTTCTTGGAAAAATAGAATAATGAAAAAATACTGTATTTGTATTACAGTATGGACCACAAAAAATGATACCTAAATCTATTTTGGATTTCACAGATCTTCCTTTTTCCGGATGTTTGGAATTCTACATTTATACGGCTATACTGACAGGCGTTCAGTTGGATACATGTCGATTAATAATAATAACTTGTATAAAACAAAACGTCACTGATATAAATTTCAGCATGAAAATTTAAATGAATACCATTTAGCAATGATTTATAAATGTTAACTTGACGTATTCCAAACGCATTTGTAACGCATACGATTCACAAATACTGGGTAATCAAGAGTAAGAAACTTAACTTATATATTTAAACTGAATATAATATCATTGCCAAGATCATTTCTCCTCTGTACTTACATTTGTATTAAAATAAATTAAAACAAAATTTGAAAGGTTCATATTTTAACGAACGCGCAAAATAGCTATTTTACTGTTTATTATGGTTTATCAGTAGAGATCATATAGACAGAAAAGGTCTAGGTGAAATATCGAAACATTTCGTAGGATATTAGATGAATATCTATTTAGACTAGCATGGGAGCGTTATATATCTTCGGTATAGTAAAAAAGTGAAAAAATAAGTAACGTTATTCTATCAAAAATATTAGAAGTATCATGAATTAAGTGCAATTTTAGTTAAATCAGTTTTATTAAAAAGCAAAAAAAATAATATTGATAATAGCATTCTATTGCTTTTAAACCGTACAATTTGTTAATTAATAACAGACAGATTAAATATAAAAGAATAATATTTAATCTTTTTTTCGAATGGCAACAGATTCGAATGAATAGTGAAACAATGCAAAATCATGTTTCAAGACTAATAGCCCTTTTGGGCTACAAATAGTGTTCGAGACTAATAGATCATTTAGGTTAATAAAAGATTGCGTTTCCCATTATAAATATTATTTAGAGAAGTTGAAAGTCTTTGAGCTACATTTAAGATTATTATTTTATTTGAAGTGATATTTTTATCATGTTTTCATGACAATTAATCTTTTATTGAAGCCTGTATATCATTAAGATACTCAGTTTTATAAATAATTAAATTATTTATTAAACTTTCTTTAGGAAAGCTTACAAATAACCCAAATGCATTTAATTCATCGTTATTTCAGCTTGTAAATTAAGTTGGTAGTAATTATGTTAATATAGTAAGAAATTAGTCAATAATTAATTTTAAACTGAATTAAATAATTTGAAACTGAAATTAATGTTAAATTTAACGTAAGCGTCATATCCTTTTGCTTATTTTTAAAACTGGAAATATTGATTCATGAGAACTAACTGAAATTTTTTCATTAAATTACAAAATGATTTAAATATTCTATAATAAAATTTATCTTCTCAATTTGTGTGCCTTTATATTGACATATAAATAACGTGAACTAATAATATAACTGAATAAAACTGCTTTCGGAAATGCTATTTTTTAAAATGTATTTTTCTTTATATGGGAGCTACAATTTTCTCCTTACAGATAGATAACACAGAGAAACTGAAAAACACATACATATGTTAAATGAAGAGTAAAATGTGCTGGAAGAATTAAAATTATTTTAGAACAAAATGATTTTCATACGTTAAGAAAACAGAGATAGTTTTAGGAAGTACACAATCGTTTAAGTGCTATCTTTCAAAGCTTTTGCATTGCATAATTTTGTAAAAATAAGTAGCACAAATTTTATAAAAGTAAGTGGTAAGCTACTTAAATAGCATTTCACTTTGTCATGGAATATGCCATAGTTTGAGATCGCTTAATAAAAATTTCTGTAGGTTTTGAAACTTCATTTCGACTGGCATTTACGACCATTATGGTAGTCTTTCTGATGGCAAATTGGTTGATTGCGTGACGATTTTGCCTTACGTTCACTTTGAAACTACATCAGAGAATCTTTGCTAATAAATTTATATTAGTCCTCCCAAGGGAAGAAAAGCTGTATTTTTAACACTTTGGCATTCGTTTTTATGGGAATTACTCAAAATAAAAATCTTTTAATTATTATAATTAAGTTTCTTATTTGATTATAAATTCCTATTTAATTTTTTTTTTAATATTTTTGTTTAAACTTACTTTTTCTCATTTACAGAACTGATGAGTACAAAAAATAAAAGCGTTATTTATTCTTGAATCTTTAGACATTTATTTAGTTTTAAAAACATTTCAATGTTTTATAACATAAACTAAAATGTTTTAAGATTAAAAAATTGTACAAAATTCACCTTTCTCCTGAAGAATGATATACATGTACAATATCTCCGTTCCATGTTGAATATGCAGTAGGTATATGCCATTAAATCGTTCCAGATCCTTAGACGTATAACGAACTGGACGTAAGCCAAATTAATTTTTCCGGTTTAAAATATAAGGAAAATAATTAATCCGTTCTTATAAAAAAGGCACTCCTGTTATTGTTAAAACACTGTTTAATACTATAATACAAATGCAGTGGGTGAAATATACATATTTCACTTAAATGAAGCACTTTACATGATACTGCACATAAATGTTTTTCTGTTATCCAGATCAAAAGTAATTCTTTGGCATGCTATAATATCCCTGATCTTTCTTTGGTAATCGATTTCACTACGTCTGGCCACAAATTCCTCCAAGCAGAATTCATTGATGAAACCTAACCCGGCAACACCTAGTTCTGCACGTTTGGAGGGTGAGCTGAAACATTGTCTATTATGAGGAGGGCGTCCAGAAGCATGCTTTTGTCCTCTAAATAACTTTTTACCCTTTGGCCAAACAAAATATTAAACTACTTTCCGAAATTGTGTCTTGTTACCCAAGTCTCCACATCTTGACTTCCATATCACAGGTAACTGAATCTTCTGGACGTTATGTTTCTGGCCTTCTGGTCTCCAGAGTGATAGATCAATAGTGGCTTCACTGATAACCTGCAGTTGCATTGCCACAGCACAAGAGAATAGTGCTTCAATGGCTTTGACAATGCCTTCTTTACTCGTGTACTGTTAGCAGTCTTCTTCCAAGCAGGACAATTTCGTCCCAAATAAAAACTTGTTTGGAAGGGGGGTGCAACCTCTCTCTGATCTTTGTTTTGCCATCGATTCTCTATCGCAGCGTTAACCGAACGTTATCGTTAATACCGCTTTTGTTTTGGATAATCCTAGATATCATCAAACTCAGTATATGATATGCAAGAGCCAAGTCCCAAATACGTCATCTTTATGGTTTTCATCAATATCTTTTTCACCTCCATGGGTCCTCCTAACCATTTTCTTGGTTGCTTGACTCTTCTCATTAACTTCACTAAAATTTTTCTTGATGAAACTGCTGAAATTTTACACGAAAAAACACAAAATCACTTGAAATTTGGCATTTACAGCGCAGTTTGTTTACTGAATAGTAACAGTAAGCACATTGGGCAATCGTAGCACTGTCTCGACAGAGGTGAACACGTGTAGTGTGAACTGTCGTGACGTTTAGACCTTGAGCCGTATTCTAATCAAATGTCATATACCGAACGATAATTTTCGCGTCCAAACAGGTTTTATACCAAGTGGAAAGTATTTCAAAGCGAACGTATACTGACATTCCGACAGGTGATTATTATAACCAGAATTTTATCTTTGCTAATGTTGATGGCTGCGATAGAGGTTAAGTTAGATTTTTCGAACACAGCAAATCACGCAAGGGGTATCAGCTTGCTTATAGCACAATAAAAGGCCTTTAAGCATTAGAGCTTGTTCTTTATAGTTTATGCAAAGATTTGAAATTTTACTTTTTATTCGGTCTCATTTCTACGTTATCAGTGATGAAATTTTTAATTATTATTGAAGCATTACCAGTAAATTATAGAAAATTATGGAGTCAAGAAAAAAATTATGGAGTCAAGAAAAAGAACTGAATGTCATTCAGGGAATTAAAAAATTGATTTGGATATTGGAATTCGGAAATGGATAAAAGTATAACAACAGTATTACTTAAGTAATAAAAATGTTACTGAAAGCTAAAATGCGAAAACGAATATCGTCAATTAGTCAGTAAGCGAGTCAAGGTGCAAATTCTAAAACGTTTTGTACTCCCGACTGCTTCAGACTGCAATACATATAAAAAAATGTAGAAAACTGCTCAATTAATATTTTTTTTATCATTCTTGTTTTGAAAGAGGACGAAAAGTTTCTTTTATAATCTGTGAAAATTTTATTACTTTATATTTTTGGATGGTGAAATTTTAAAATCACAGACGTCAAGCGTCAAGAGATTTTCCAAAGATTCGTCAAAAATTCAGAAATTATACTACAATGCTCATGCAAGTTTAACTGAAAAGATTTTTTTTGCCGTATTTGATAGCACAAACAGTAAAATTCCAATGCTTAGCTTGGTCATAAACGAAGATCTACGCGAGAAATAAAAATTAAATAAAAAAAATGTTAGATCGAATTTTGAAAAAATCGCTGCCCTACATTGTACAGAATTTGAAACTCGATGACATATCAGGAAGTAGGTTAAAATTGCTGCCAAAATCCCATCCGCAGTAAAATACCATAAGTGAACTTGTAGAGTCATTAGGTTATTTCGAAGCAGAAGACATGAAAAATTATTAACGCCTTCTCCGGGAATCGAACCACGGACCTCTCGGTTACGTGTCGAGCGTGCTGACCACGAAGGCATGCAAATAGGGCGGGAAAAATACCTTGTATACTCCCCATCTTAAAGAGCGACTGGGGTTTTGGGGACCCAATCGCCAAATCCCGGTGGTGGAGAATCATCATCCACCACCTTTTTAGTTCGGGCGCCAGTTGTAGAGACATTAGGTATTTTTGAAGCAAGAATATTGAAAAATGAGCAAGGCCTTCCCCGGGAATCGTGAAGGCATGCGAAGAAGGCCAGAGTAATACCTCATAAACTAAATAAAATTTTATAAAAATGAAAGCAGTTTTCTATTTTTGCAGAAACGGATGATTAAACGTGTGACTGTTTTTACACCATTACTAATTTTATCACATAATAAAATACATATATCTCATCATAAAATGTGTACTAAGTATTATTTCAACGAACACATGCATCTTACATGTTCTTGAATTTTAGACTCAGAAGGGAAAGTATTCTGAAAGTATTTCTTCTGTTTTTAACCTTTCGAAAAAGAGTTCAAGTAAAATGTAGTAAAACTTAAACGGAAAAGGCAATTTTTATTTACATCGAAGGACGTTATTGATTGACAAAGAATATTCTCCCCTCTTTACAAAGTCTTTGCGTTTGGAGATCCAAACTTTCTTTGATTTACATCACTTTTGATCAACACTTAGAATTTAGAATGCCGTTCTAAATCGTTTACCAGAAAATGGAGATTTCTTAGAAAGTTTAATGGATGGAAAGTCCCCTTTCCGGAGAAGTGGAAATACTTACGCGCTTGATATGCATGAGTTTTAGGAGATGCAATGAATTCTTAGGTCAAGGTTGAGAATAGGAAAGTTGTTTTTCCTTTTTCTTCAAGATCCAGTGACATAATTTGATTCGATATGCAAATTTGCGCCCGGCGTTCTTTCAGTAATATATTCATTGGGAAATTTTAGCTTCAGTATAACATGAATTAGTACCAGAATGACCAGAATTTTATCTATATAACGTGACATAAACATGGAAGTTCTATTTAAGACGTCATTTTAAAGCAAGTAAAATAAAAATTGCAAATATTATTAACAAATTAAATTTTTCTTATTAAAGAACTTATTGTGAATATACGACAATAGAACATTTTGCCAATAGAAAAAAATACAGTTGTTTGTTTTACCAATATAGTGAACAAAGAGCATCGGTATATTTTTGAGCTACTCCTAATTTAATGTAATTATTTACAATGAAATTAAAAAACTTAAGCATAAATGCTCAAGAGGGAATTATTTTTATCGCCTAGGTCTTTGCAATTGTAAGAAACTTTGAGAATTTTACTGAGACTACCGTGATAATAATGTTATAACCAGAATTAGATAAGCAAAATATAAAACATTAAAGAAGGCTACAATAAGAGTTGTAAGCAAATAAAGGTTCAAATAAGCTTATTAATTTAGTTACTACTCTTTTTTCAAGAATTCAGCAAGATAGAGACTTCGAGAAATCAATTGAAGAAATCAGAGTCTTCATCCTTCACTCAATAAAAGAGAATTAGTATCTTAGGGGAATTTGAAGATGCGTCATTTGGTATTTAGAAGGACTGTTTTCAAGATGTTTTATTAGATTGGAACATAATTTGTAAGCGTAAGGAACATTGACAATTTTATTGAGACTACCGTGATCAGTAGTACTTCAGTCCTTGTCAGATGGAGGATTTGGGACGTCTTGTTCAGGGTACTGAAGCTCTGTTTCATTCTGTTTCCTAGGCTTATTGCATATAATTGCTTGTGGAATTTTAATAACATCTTCACTTCGGCAATCATGACAATCGAGTAAAAGCCCGTTTCCATTAGTGCGGTGCGGACGCGTTGCATATGCATTTCTCCAATCAGTATACGAACTGACTTTGACATCTGTGATGCATTGACGGAAGACAGACCGCATAGAGTTGAACCGTGTTCAACTGCTATCCATACATCGGTGGAAACGTTGGGGGTTACGTGGTAAAAAAGAGCAATTCGGCGCTGTGGATAAAAAGTACTGGCAACTGAAGCAGCGATGAACGCTGGCTCAAGAGAAGAATGTTTTGCTAAAACGTGCCTGCTTCTGAATTAACATTATAGCGAGAAATCTACGTACTTAAAAGACAACAATCTACTGAATTTGATTTTAAAAAAAAGATAACTGCAACTGTAGTACTATTTTGCACAAAACAGTGATAACTGTCAAGAAAATCAGGTGTGAAAAATATAATTCAAGTCCATGAAATAACAAATTTGTTCTGACACTTATATCCCAGTTCTAGATCTGTACAAACATTTAATTTTAACGAAAATGAACGTCTGACTATTTCAAATTGCTATAGCATATCAGATAAGGCATTAGGTTTTTTTTCTTTTGAAATAATTCTTTTGAAAGATAATAACATGATTCAGAAATTAATTTTTTAGTCTTTTAAATATTCTACTGCCTATAAAGTATACCAAATTTGTATTTCCCTGTTATACGTTGTTTGGTTAACATATATTTTCAAGCACATCTTTCATTTGGAGTACATTTTTAACAGTCAGTCTAACAACTTCTGTCGAAAGACCACTTCAGAATGATTTTTTGTTAGAAAGCACTAGAAGTTCAAAAACAAACTCTGATGAAATTATTAGGTGATAGCACACTGAAATAGGGCCAAAAGATTTAGGTTTTAACAATTCATTTACTTAATGGTGTAGTAAGCCAAAATTTTACATCGCTTTTGTGTCGAGAGGTGAGTGTTTCGAGTCCCCACGAGGGCATTGCACATTCCTTCAATTTCCTTGTTTCGAAAAATCCTAATGACTCTACAAGTGGGCCCAAACTTAAAAATGGTGGTGGATGATGACTCTCCACCACCGGGATTTGGCGACTGGGTCCACTAATCCCCAGTCGCCCTTTAAAAGGAGGAGCATAAAGTATTTCTCCCGCCTTCTTGGCATGCCTTCGTGGTGTAGTGGTTAGCATGCTTGGCGAGTATTCGAGAGGTCCCGGCGAGGGCATTACTCATTTTTCATCTCTCCTGCATTCACAAACAATACCTAATATTTCTACAACTATAGCGTGGAAGTAAAGGTGACAATAGAGCGGTTGAGTTCGAATCCCATATCATTTCTCCACTCTGTCAGCAACTCTCTTAGTTCTGTGGTTCCAATGTGATCTATATTTGTGTTTTATAATTTGTTAGCCTAGAAGGGCTATTAATTTCGTTTTGGAACTTTGCGTTCTTTCACTATTAAAGTCTGAATCACTTCGTAAATTGTTGCCACGAAATATTAGAGCCCTACATTATATTTAAAGATGAAAATTAAAAAATAAATAATGAAGATGCATGAATATTTGCATGTTTCTCGCATTATGAAAAAACAACGGTAGCTAGTGACATCAAATTTTGAATAACATAGTCCTCCACTCGAATATAGGCATATGGAAGCCCAAATTTCGAATCTGGAATTTGTTTTATTATCTATTTCATACTTTGTAAAATTTTAAAGAATTTTTGATCAACAAACTCAACGATTTCAGAGCGCTCCATTAACATTATATCACGCTTATCTTCAAGCACGGCTGTTTTATGCGCTTGGTTTCTTTACATTTTTACCTGTATTATGTTGGTAGGGTAGTGAAAAAAAATGACCTTTTGGGCGTATATCCATTTTACATTTATGTGAATGTATGTACTTACATGTGCGGTTGTGCTGTGACTTTGGGATGTTTTCAAGTTTAACCTTGCACTACCAACTAACATGATCGAGTATTAATGACATAAACATTTTTTTAAAATTCTTAGCATAATAATTGCTTTAAAATTCAATTCTGTGCAGCTCAAGCGCAGGAATTATTTAATTAAACATTTCTGTTTTATTTAGCTTATGCGTGTGTGTATATGTATAAAGAGAAAAAATGCTTATCTTTATAACTTCTTTAAAAAGGTGTATGATTTTAAAATTTACAAATAAAAAATAACATTTTATGAATAATGCATGGTATATAACTGCGCATAGTGAATTTTAAATTCTAAACAAGGTTTCTAATAAATTATCCAGCTATGACAACTAAAGAATTTGATAAAAAATTTTATATATTATTTGTTTTCTTTTAAAAGTTTGGGCATGCTTAAAAAATGTACAATCTCACATGGCAGTCAGTCGTATACATTAAAAACCATAGCAACCTCTGTTAAATATTGTGAAACTTTCTTTACAGTTGCTCTGTATTTTTAAAATACCAGCTATTTTTAAATGCGTTTACTTTTTTTATTTGCTCTGCACTAATAGTACATTTTAGTTTTAAGTATATAGTGTTACGGATTTTAAGGATCCAAGGATTAATTATTACGGAGTGTCTGTGGTAAAGAACCCTCTACCTCCACATCATAGTTAATAAAAGGGAGCAGAAATAGGAAAAAAATACATGAAAGACGTTAAGGAAAAATAAAAAGGAAGTCAACATGACTTGAGAAAAATTACAGAGAAAAAAAAGAAGAACTTATAAAAATATTATAAGTTCGGAAAAATTAAGCAGCGATTAGCGAGATTCGATCTCGGAACCTTTCGGTCTCGAGACTAAGTGTTACGGATTTCGTATTTATTTAGCTATTTATTTAGAATTGTAATTCAAATTGCTTTATTTTCCCGTGCAACGCAGACGATTTTTGAAGAGAAAGCTACGTCGGAAATGTAAAAATAAAAGAGCGCGGGCATTTAATATTTAACAAATAAATATCTCGTAATTACTGTTGCCATCCACAAATATCGAGGTTTTAACAGAATTATTCTAGTAAATAATTAAAAAGCTTGCCGAATTAAAACACCTAATCTCAGTGGTAGTTGTAGCTGTTTAAAGCGAACTGCTGTTTGTTTACTTAATGCTGTTATTGATCGTAGCGAATTCGCAGTAATACTGGATTAACTTTATCTGTTTCGAATTGAATTCTGCTTAACGTTTCAGATATTGTGATATTGTACGAATATTTCTGAGGAAATATCTCAGTATTTTGTTTTATTTCGTGTGAAAAGAATAAATTTTATTAACTTTTTAACGCCTTGTGCATTCAATCCATTACGAGCTCGTACGCACGCATCAATATTATTTCATATCTGTTTAATGCTTCTAGAAACGAAAAGAATTTTTTGAAAAATTACTTCAGCTTCTATGCAGTTAGAGATGCTCATAATATGCATCATAACCTTGCTAATCTACAAACTGTTAACGTGCTTTACTTTGACTGTTCATAAACATAAATTTAAAAAAACAAAACAAAATAATAATAAAAATCTGAAAGGTGTCAGATTTTAAATTACGTCCAAAGGGGCGTTTTTTAAACATTTTGTAATTTACTTTTATTTATTGAATATCATGTTCTTCCCATTTAAACCATAAAATTCAGTTAAAGAACAATATCGCAAAATAATTTTAAACTGAGCATATCTTTAAAATTTCCTACACACAGTCTCACGCGTTGCAGATAAAAATATTTTTTTCTGTAGAACGTTGCCATTGCCCGCTTTGAAATCCTTGAGTTTGTAAATAAAAAATTCGTTAAACTTTTACAAAATATGAAATCGTTAATAAAACGAATTCCAAGTTTCAAATTTGGGCTTCCAGGTGACTATATTCGCAGCAAGATTATGGCACTCAAAATTCGATGGCTTTAGGTACCGTCGTTTTATCAGAATGCGAGAAACATACATGCATTTATGCACATTCTTCATTATTTAATTTCTTTAAATGTAATACAGGGCTGAAATATTTTGTGGCAACAGTTTGAAAAGTGATACAGACTTTTAATGTTTCCGACGCAAAATCGCAAAATGAAAACAATAGTCCTTCAGGGACAAAGCCCCTTTGGACTAAAAACAGAGACATCTGGTGGCAATAAAACGCAAATCCAACGCACTAGTGTAAACGGTCGACCATCTATCTGCATATGCGTTTCTCTCAATGGTGCTACGCGTTCGCAACGCGCTAATGATCGCAACGAACTTTAGATTCTGGAGTTTTGTTTCGAAATCGAATACGAAAGAAGTCATCTATAATTGTGCTTTTGTAACAGAAAAATAAAGTCTAATCGGTTTACATTCGTTAAGCTATTACTGGCAATTATTACTCTGTAAAACGCATTTTGGTATGTCCATAGATCTGCACTTTTGGATTATTGGTCAATTTTTCTATCTTGTTTTCATGCAGAATATTTCATAACTTCCTCAGGGTTTCCCTAGAAGCAGTCTGGCACATTTATTTTATTAGACACTCTTTTTTTATCAAGCATGTTAACTCAAAAATTAGACTAAAGTAAATACCTAGATGGATCTAAAAAACGTTTACACGCATCAACATTTGAAAACTGATTATTGTGGAGGGAACACTTAACCCCAAAGTTTGGGCAGATGGCACTAGTTGTCTAGCAGCGGTTGTGTGGGTAGATAGAATAAGTTTGTAGACGCGTCAGAGCAATCGAAATGACAAGACGCTTAGAAAAGTGGTCTCGCTTGGAGGAGCGAGCTCTGATTCGTTGTTCCAATTGCGCACCTGTAGGGTGGGCATACTGTTACTGCCGATTGTTATTGTACCCCTCAGACAATGTTACGTAAAGCCATCTAATGCAAACACCGTAGAATGTTGAGTGATGGTTTCATTCTAATGCATGACAATGCCCGGCTCTACACTACTGGCCAAACTCAGGAATTGCTGCAAATGTTTTGTGGGAAATCTAGAGTCACCCTCTCCCCAGTATAGCTCAACTTTAGCACTAAGTGACGATTTTCTTTTGACGAAACTGAAGGAACATTTGTCTGGATTGGGGTTCTCTGTGAAAACAGCCACTGTCTCAACGCACAGGGGCGTGATTTCTACAAAGCCGGGTTAAACAAGTTGGTCCTGCATTCAATAAATGTCTAAACAGATCTGGGGATTATGTTAAAAAATGTAAGGCGAGTATACCTCTTAATTCCCTTTTGTATTTTTGTCTAATTTTAATAAATATTTTTTGTTAACCTTGAAAACTTTTTTTTATCCACCCTCG
>KK117283.1:491862-538985 GCA_000611955.2 Stegodyphus mimosarum | reverse complement strand
ATGTATGTATAGATTTTTTAGACCCTATAGTTCTAAAAGTTAGCAAAATCTACGATATGCAAATTTTTGAAGAAACTCCCTCCTTCACACGCATGATCGTCTTTTACGTTTACACTTGTGCAAACATTTACTATTTGCTTGCACCAGCTTTAAATGCATTTTGGAAAGTAATGCTGTATTCAGTTTTACTGGTGGAAATATTTTAAATTTCTCCATTTCTCTTTTGATGGATTACACTGAATTTGTTTTTCGAACTTGGAATTTGCCGAGAATATGAATCCAACGTAGCATTAAAAATATAAAATATATAAAGTATCTTTCTGAAAATTTAATACATTATTCATTTTGCATACATGAAAGAAGAAATAATATTAGTGTCAATTTTTATTTATAACTCAAATGATAAATTCCCTTTTTCAGAATTTTCTTCCGAAACAGTGTGAAAGTTTGAATCTTTTCCTTTAGATTACAAGTTTTCTACTTAGGAAATCAATATTGGATGAATCAGGAAAAAACAATTGGAAGGAAAAAGAAAACGTATTTGGTAGAAAGAAGGGCGGAGACAAGGAAGCCAACAAGAGTATATATTTACGCCTCGTAGCTGATCAAAGGAGTGGTACAGAGCAATTTTGCTTCACTTGACGGAGAGCCTGTCCAAGGCAAACGGATACCTACTCCGTTACTGGATAACGTAGGGCCAATTACGCTTGTGTAAGAACAGAGTTACGGAATGTATATGCTTTAGTTTTTTCTAGAGGTCGAAAAGTAGTAGCAATCGCAGTAGTAGCAATTCAACTACATCTTTTCTTCTTTCAATTTCTTTTATAAATAGCATCCTCAAATGCGTAATTAATTCCGAAAAGCCTAATGAATCCTACAAGAAATACGAGTAAAAGGTAGCAATCTTTGTTGAAAAAACTATATTCAAAATGCGAGTGCAAAAGTTAACTAAAATCGCGTACATAAAAATATTTCTCAACGGCCAAAATATTTCATTGCAAATCCTACTGATTTTAGAATGGTGTTCATGGTTGTTTTGTTATTAGAAGTTAGTTTTCAAACAAAACTAAATCGCGGTAATTATGGTTCATTTTTTAATATTCTAATGGGAGATGATTATATTAACTTTCCTCATAATAAAATAAAGCTATGCATTTGCTTACATTTTGTACGTCACGTAACATATAAAGTATGGAAATTTAAATAATTCTGCACAAAGTCGATGCTAGTAAATTGAAAGCATTGTGATATAGACTATAACAATTTAAATAAATGCGTTAAATGCTTTTTACGTATCAGTTTCCTAAGAAACGTGATATGATATCTTTTGAATTAAAAAACAGAAATTGCAATATAAGGCTTTTAGAGAATTTTTATAAAACAACATTAACATGGAATGGGTGGATAGAACGTTCTGCAAAGAAAGCTTTTAATATACTCCGTTGAGTAAAAATTCCGATTATCTAGGGATTCATGTTGCTTTAATTAGCTAAAATAAAATAATCTGTGTTTTTGGTATTAACATTGTGGCAAAGAATAGAGAGAGAAATACCAAAAGGAAAACGTTTCTGAGAAATATAATACGAAAACATGTACCCCAAATTATTTCTCTTTCTTGGAAACATTTAAATTTTATTTTATTTTACTTTAACACCATTTTATTTTTAATTTAAAAACAAGCGATTTGCATAAAAATGCAACTACATATCACACATGTTTGTTTTTTTTATAAAATTCACTAAAATATGAACAAAGTGATATATAATTTAATAAAATCATTTTCGCCCGTTTTTAGTCAGTTTGGATACGCTGAGTTCATATTATCTCTGATTATCGCGAACTGAATATGCGTATTCAAACCTGCATTCTTTGAATAAACAAATAGCTGAGCATATAGTATATCTTTCTAAGAAGACTGTAGCGTTCGGAATCAATGATTTGTGACCTTTTAAGGAAACCTATTGCCTTTTTTCTTGCCTGTTTCGATGCGTAGGTGTGTTTTCATTGTTTCGGAAACCATAGCGAATTGCAAGGAAAATCCGGGTAAGGGTGATTACTCTTTCCATAGTAAATACAGGCTCTTTTAAGGAATCCAGAAGTCTGTTCCACTCTTCCGCTTTTCTTTGTTCCGTTTCGAGTGGATGAAGAATATTTGGATTTCTTCCCGTCTATTCGGGGAATACTTTCGTCATTCCAGCTTTTCTACTTTGCAGCTTGTGAAGTTGTCTTATCTGCAGTGAAAAAGATTAAAGATTTTTCCTACTGTTCTATCCCTTCCGAATACATTGTGACTTCAAAGTCACAATCTCTTTTCATATGTTTAACAAACAAGCTACGTAATATATCAATAAATAAAATTAACAAGTTTTATCCTCGTTTATAAATGAACAATTATTCGTAATCGAATTCTAGTAGATGATATTTTTGTGAGATCAAGAGACCAATCCGTCCAATAATGATCTTCGTTTACCTTCTATTCCAAATTTGCAGAGAGATATAAATTCTTTCATTATCATGTTTGTTTTCGTAGTCATTCTAGTAGTTAGAACTGAAAAGTTGGCAGTAACATCAGTGCAACTATAAAATTATGAGGATTATATTAACTGAGACACCATTCATTTCTCGAAAAGAAACTTAAATAGTTATCTGACTTTTCGTGAAGGATCTAACTAAAGAAAAGTTGAATATATATGCCTATGTTATTACAGCAATCTTTTCAAAAATATAAAGCTTTCCTAAGAAGCAAAATCTTCCACTTGTATCTTAGAAATGGCTGAAAATTATTATTTGCAATAATTGGCTATATGGTCTATATGGCTAAAAACTATTATTTGTAAGACTAAGAAAATTAATGATTTAATATTATTACCGTAGACAAAAGGTTAGTAAATCAGTACAGTTGCTCACTATTTCCCATATGCTCTCTTTAAACTTTTTCAGTTTTTATTCTATATAGTGCACCTTGTATATGTACATTGCGAACAAAAAAAAGCATAGTTTTATATCTCCTATTCTACTGGGCTGATTGACGAAACTCAAATTGCATTTTTCATGTCTCGAAAGCGCGACTTAGGATATATATTAGGTTTACATACAGCATTCTTCTAATATAACTATTTTGACAGAAAATCAGACTGTTTCTGAAATGACATACCAATTGTTTTTCATATTTCAATTTTACAACTCAAATTATAACTAAATACTAAATTTTGTAAGATTTGGTGCGAAATTTAGGGAAAAATTCAAACATTTATCTTGACCCATTTTTTTTTCAGTTTGTTCCAAGAATAATTCACTTGGCGAACTTCTTAATATATGGCAACCTATTTTCCTTTCTCTTTTCACATTGTGTATGAGCGGGAAAAAAATCACACCGTTCCTACTTTCAAATAATTTTAAGAAAGTACGTAAACTATATACGACGTTATTATCGCTTTCAATAAATATGCCAAATTTCAAAATGCGCTAATATATATAAATTAAAGTATATCTTCAGAAATTTTGAATAAAAATCGCCAATTTTTTGCAGGCATGATTACAAATACATCTACTTTAAGAAGATAGCAAAAATTTATATATTATAATTGGAAATTGTTTTCAAAAAATTCATAAAAATTATTTTAAAATATAAATTTAAAAAATAAATCATAAAAATGGGCGAATTTTGTTTGGAATGAACCTAAATTTCGAAATGTGAAAAGAAGAATCAAACAGGTTTAATAAAAAAAGAGAGATTAATAAATATACACCAAATTCAATTAACATTTAAAGAGGTAAAATTTTGAGAGCTTATTTTTTTGAAAACTGCTCATGCGATTTTTACAAATCTTGGTGTAGTTTAGCATAACTTGAGTTGTAGAATCGAAATATGAAAAAACAATTGGCATGCCATTTCAGAAAAGTCCGCTTTTGTGTCGAAATACCTATATTAGAAATAAGCCATATATAAATCTAATACATATCCTACGTCGCGCTTTCGAAACATGAAAAATGCAAGTTGAATTTCGTCAATCGGCCGAGTAGAACGGGACATATAGAACTGTCCCATTTTTTTAGCAGTGTACGTAAATATCCTTGAGATTGTGCGTACTGGGCTACAGAACCACCTTTGTTTAGTATTATTTCTAATACAAACGGTACCCTAAACTTGCTAATTTCTTTAGTTCCACAATTCTTTTTTTCAAAAAAAAAATGTTCTTCAAATTAAGAAAGCAAAGGGCTTTGCGTTACAAAAAGAACGTCAACTAGAATGGACGTTAATCTTGTTACAATACCTTCTCAGAAATATTGTATAGTTTTCTTTCCTGTGGGATATCATCGCTCCAACTTCTTAGGAACTGCAGTATGGCCAAAACACTATCAAAATCTAAAATCTAAAATGAGAAATCTGTCACAAAGCGAGCAGATAAAGATCCATTCTTTATGGTAGTGAATTCTGCTTATTTGGTAACCATAGAAATAGGCGCGAATTTTAATGAAAAAAATAACATTCCTTAATGTTAAATGAAATCTTATTTGACTTATATAAGAAGGTAGAAAGAACATAATATTCGTAATTTTCCAAACTCAAAAGTAACATTACATCCTAGAAAGTAAAGAAATGAAATGCGAGAACAAAAGCGACAAGGAAATTAAAATACCACACCATTTTGCGCGATAATAAACATATTAAATCGCACTTTATTTACGAACAAAATAAAAATCAATCTATATCTCGTGCTGCTGCTACATGCTAAGATAACTTACAAGATACTGACTGATATTTCTCAGTAGAATTCGTGTTTGGACTACGAAAGTTCAGGCAACAGATGCCCAATCTTCATTTTTCCTTCTTGGCCTTGAAATTTAAATTGAAACAATTAATTTATACTGACGAATCTCAAAGAATAAATGGACATGAAATAAGGATTTCAGTATTTATGAAATAGCATCAGATCTGGTAAAATATCCACAATTAGTTTGGAAAATGCTGCTTTCACTGAGTATTGATGTTTTTCTTCGGTATCTGCATCCGTAACCGATCAGCATTCATAAACTCTTAAATGAACTATAAACTTTTATGGCATGCATCCTCATGCCATTAGCGTCGATTCGGGGGGATATTGCAAATCCAAACGCTCTAAAGGCTTTCGATGAACTAGTTGTTGAAGTACAGTATGAAAAAAAATTCACCCCACCATTAAAAGTGATATGCCGCCTGTCATGGAGAATTCCCACATAATGTTTCCACTGACACCAAAATTTTATTATTTTCTTGCTAAATATAGGCTTCATAACAAGTTTTTGACTACGTAGCACAAGGAAAGAAGCAGTGTTCTTGCATTTCTATCGTTCGCTTATATCAAGCATTATTCCTTCCGTAATAAAGCGATATACTTTGAACTTTTGAAACTGTTCTGCCTGTAGATTCTTATAAAAGAATTTTATTTCGTTTAGCAGAAAACCTTTTATAACAAAGAAGGCATAAACATTAACGAGCTCATGGTCTGATTTTATCGGCGCAAGTGCGATAAAATTATAAAATAAAATCTCCGTATCGACTTCTAGGAAGTTTATTAATTACTCTTTTTCCTCTGTTGTATTCCATTACCCTCGAAACAGCTGACAAGTGTTAGCTAACTATACATAACTTATTCCTATTTAATAAATTAATTTGAGGCTTTTATTATTTCTAACAGTTGTAATTCTCTACGTACAGAACATATTTCAAGCAAGTATTCATATGAAAAGCCCTTCAAATAATCTAATTTGTACTTCATTTTCGTTTGCAACTGCACATTTATGTTATCATCAGGTATTTTGTCCTAATTTTGGGGAAAGTTTCGAAAATACATGATCTTGCAATATTTGTTTTATCACCAGCATAGATTTTAAGTAAATTAAACCAGGAACTAAAATCAAAATTCTTAGTTGTAATAGTGCATAATATTTTTCTAATTTACATTTCTAAAATTCCAAAGGCAAGTTATTTTGAGCAGCAGTCTAGAAATAAAAAAAATTAATGTAAAAAGAAACTTATGATTGTAACTTAATTTATATCAAATGTCTGTATAGGGTAACAAATGATAAAGAGCTTTTAAGTCTAAAACTTATTTTGATAATTCGCATAAACAGGACGAACAGTTAGCAGAGTTTTTGTGTATTAGACAATCGAAATAATATACTTTTAGAATTTGTATTTCGAGTTCTATCTAGTTAGCAGATAACTACTATAAGAATGATGCATTTAAAAACGATGTTACGTTTTCAAACTATATTATATTCTTTTACATTTTGCAGTTTTTGAATATGAGTGTGTTAAAATTTTATGCTTCTCAGCAGAGAGCAGAGTTTTAACCTGCATAACAATTATCCTTAATTTTTCGCTTTAAGACGGATGAAATAAATTCTCATTTTTATGTTAGATGAAAGGAAACATATGAATTAAAAAACACTATTGGTATTTCGTAGTTCATAGAAGTGCTTGCTAATGCTCATAAATGAGATCTATCTTACTTTAGAAGCGATTCATATGAAGTGAAGTTTAATGTATAATTGCGTAGTATCTTAACATTTCAGAATCTTTCTTAATGATAAATAAAATAGCTTATCATGTTCTAAAATACTTCGCATTACTTATAAAATTAATTACTTATAAAAGGCATTAATTATAAAACCATTTACATGTTTCAAACATTAAAAAGTTATATGATTTTTAATGCTTTGCTTTCAATACTACAATGTGATATTTGACTCATTTGATATGACCACCTAATCATTTCATATAACCATTTCAAGGCTACCTAAGGATTGCCTTCCCCTAAATTTTAATAACCCACGTTGCATATAATTTCCTAAAATACATTAAATAGCAATATCACTTTAAATAAAAAAATAAACCATTTTCGTGTGTCATCTGAATACCAGTAATGTAATCTACCAGCGTGGTTATTAGGAAAATGTTTCCTCAAATGATAAGACTAATATAACTTTCACGAGGCTCCCTTGTTAGTATAATTCTACGAGTAGACGCTACAAACATTTTATTATACTGAAATACAAATTCATGGATAGCAGAAATATCCAGTGATGCATGTGAACGCCACTATATATTTTATGGCAATGAAATACGAATTGATAAATAGCGGCATGTCCGGTGGTATATAGGATTTGCAAATAAGACCTTACCTTTTGAAAACATTTACTGTACCTCTTCATATCTTGCCAGATTGAACTCCGAAGACCAACGAGTTCCATTATTAAATTAATAATCATGAAAACCTGTCATTGAAACAAAATTTTAGTTCCTACAACTAAATACTCCCAAATGTTTGTTTACCTCTGGTATTTAATGAAAATGCATTAGTTGTTTTTATATGAACATATTTTCAATTAAAGTAAATTGAGGGAATGCATACAAAAATTAACCAAACTGAAAAAGACACGATATTCAAGTTACCAGTCTCACTAAACACGAAGATTAACCTAAATCTCTGATAAAAGTTTCGTCACTTATATTAAAAAAAAGGGAAATTTACAATGGATTCCATATTTTCCAATGGAAACCAGGAAATTAAAATTTACTTTAAGGGGCTATTCTTTTCAAATTTTATTAAATCTCTGAACATTTTTGAAGAAACGCAGCATTGTGCGCATTGTCACAATGAGTTCTATTCTGCCAAAATGGCATAGCATCTAAAAATGTTTAAATTTATAAAATAGAAAATTTATTCTTTTTTAATACCACAATATAGCTCGTGTATAGCTCGAACGTACTTAGTATTATTAATGTGTTAAATTTTGGGCATATATATTTTACAAAATTTTATTTTATGTAATTAAAGGAAGTTTGTAAATTATCTAAAATTATTTAACTCAGGTTTGCTTTTATGTAATCTTATAGTGTTTAATTCATAAACTTTTGTAATGCATGTCAGGCCAAATTTCAAAAATCAGAAATTATATTTGTTTCAATGTTTTATTTCTTTCAAAAAATTCGAATGATAACTTATTTGATCGCTATTTCACGTGACGCTAAATTGTTCAATAAATTAGCGTTTGTCTTAAAATCCAAATATTATTTTAGTCATATAACATTCCCGTCAAAAGTTTCCTTCCTCTTCAAAGAGAGTCATGAGTATTATAGCTTTTAATCATAATTAACTTGAACCGAAAGCAGTTAAGAACTAATTGCTGTCATGAAACTCGTTATTAGAATCCTCAGAGATTAAGACAACATTAAAACAAAAGCAATCATTACAACACTCACGATGTAGAAGAGAACAAATGTACATATTAGATGATGCATTTAATTACGAAAAACCTATGTTTCACACCGTAAAGGCGATGGCCAAATATTAATTAATCCATATTAGTGGTATCAGGGTAAAGCACAGATGACACATTTGACAAATGCAATAAGTTATTGAAATGACAGATATGGTTTTATTCAATTACTCCTTGAGAGGTGTGTGTTGTTCATGAGGTGTATTAATAATTGAAAATACAATTAGTATGCTAAGCGCATATTTTCTAATAAATACTCAGGTATTAAACGACTATTTGTACCTATATAGTTACTAATAAATTATCGGAGATCGTTACTTTCTACATGCTTAAATTCGTAAAAGATCATTATTTGTAACGAATGGATAACTAGTAAGTGATTAAAAAGGAAAGCGATCTCTTATATTTTACATTCAGAAGCAGATCACAATCACTTTTAAATGATTACTTTAAGAATTAATAAAACATTTTCTCCTTCCTTTCCGCGTGCTTTCGTTGTGTAATTCGAAGCATACTCGACATGTATTCGAGAGGTCCAAGACTCGAGTTCGGGCGCCACTATACAATCATTAGGTTTCTTTGATGCTGCAAAAATGAAAAATGTGCAATGCTCTCGCTGGGACTCGAACCTTCTATCTCTCGAATACACATTGAGTATGCTTCCAATCACACGCGGAAAGGAGGGACAAAGTAGTTTATAGAATTTCTCCTTTTAAAAGGCGACTGGGAAAGAGGGAATCCAATCGCCAAATACAATAATGGTGTTACAACTTTATGCCAAAATACTCTGCTGTGTGTATTAAGAACAATGATTTCACAGAGGGTTTTAAAAGTAAATTCGATTTGCATTTACGTAATATGAAAAACCATGAGAATTTCGGAAATGTTACCTCACTCACACGCCAGGAATTGAATCCAAGAAAACCTGTACAGGAAAAAGGAATTTGAAAGAAAAAATGCTTAAAAGTAATGTCCTTTTCCTGGAATGTAGCTCGGCGCCTTCGAATTCCCAAAACAATCCCTTTCACCACCAAAAAAAAAAAAGGGAACATGTGAGGGCACAGGATTCTAATTTCTTTTCAGGAATTTTGCTTTGCTATTCGGTCACATGTGAGCCCGGCTAAATCTCTTTTTGCTCATAAACTCAATACATACTATCTTGAAACAGAAAAGAAGATCGTTTAAAAATTGTGATGAAATGTAAAGCTAATCAGTTTAATACAGAAATTATAACTGTAAGCACACACACATATATATACATAGTTCATAAATAGATATACATATATTTATATTTTTTCTTTTATCAAGTGCGGGGGTTTATGCGGGTGCGAGATGATCAATAACTGCAATAATTGAGAAGCAAGAATACTACAGTAATCAAATATCGAAACGTTAATATCTGTATATACTGATGGCTTTAGAAAGATGACGCAGCCTTCTTTGTATTGAAAATTATAAATGCTTTGAAGTGAATGCAGTATGATGCAATGCATGCGGAAATAATGTAGTTGATGAGTTGGTGTCAGGGACTCAAAATATTTGAAACTCTTGCTATATAACAATCATAAATAGGGCAAAACTATTTCTCCCGTAGTGCGTGCAGTGTGGAATACTAATTAAAATCTGACACGACTGACATTCGCTGATATAAAATAAATTACGAAGTAAAATTTTGAAATTCAGACTACGTTTCATGGGATAAATATATCTGACTTAAAATAAAATATAGTACAATCATGAATAAATTTTGGTTGATAAATTTCTTCTTTAAATTTACCTGCGTTCTGTACTGAATTCATAAAGAAATGCTAGTTAAAGAGAAGGGAATAAATGCTAATAATATTATAAAGTTGATTATCAATCAGAATGTGCAGCAAAAATTTAAAAAACTCGATTAGCAGACTTACGAAGAACGACATTCATACATATCGGAAATAGTAAGACGAAAGCTATCGTCATTCCAAAATATTATACGTTACTATACATGTTATAAAACTCAATCTATACAGTACAGGACAGGAACAAGTACAGGGGGCACCATATCATCGCTATGAGCAAAAATGGTATTGCCCCGGTGTACTACCTTTCCGTAATTATTGAGAATTAAAGGTGATATGCAATTATACAGATGTTATACATTTCGATATACAGAGTTGCATGTTGTTACAGTTGGTGATGATAATGTTTATACGTAGGTGAGTTACAATAAAGTTTGTAATAATAAATAGATACAATATCATGCTATGGAGGTAAGGCACAGATATGAATGAAGATTGAAGGCAATTTGGTGGAGATAACAATGACACTCTGAAATTATTGCAGAATGAGAGGATTATAAGATTAAGAGTGGCACATATTGAGACCTTGCCTGTGGAGGTAGTCGATGATGTTCTTTATCTGACTAAATTTTTTTCGGTGCTTGATTAGAAATCCACTGAATTCTAGATCTGGGTTGCCTGGATGACGGATATGGTGAACAGACGTCATTGGACAGTTGAAGATGTAGTGCTCTCGGTCTCCGATGCTTCCGCATATACATCTGTCAGAAGAGGCTTTGTTTCTGTTGTAGAAGTAGAGTGGAAATGGGCCGTGGCCCGAGATATACTGGGAAAGGAAGTAGGATGAAAAAGTGATGCTTTCATCTACTTTAGGAAGGAATTCATATGTTCGTCTTCCTTGTTCTCCGTGATCCCATTGATGTTGCCATCGTGCGGTTGCAAGTTGTTTCAGTTTGCATTTCAATGATGACTTTGGCCACTGGATAGAGATTGGTGTGCCTATTTGGTGAATAGCTGCGTCTTTTGCTAAGAGGTCAGCGCGTTCATTTCCTGCACAAGCGCTGTGACCTCTAGTCCATGATAATATAAATTTGTTGTTGCTGCTGAGTATTAAATTCTGAATTAGATATGCAATTGGTGAGTTTGGGAACTGTTGTTTGATAGCACAGATAGATGACTGGCTATCAGTAATCACATGAATGGTGTCCGTATGTGTAGGTAGAAATAGCTTCATAGCATTCAGAATGGCTGTAGCTCAGCTTGAAATACATGTTTTCGTGTCTGAGGATACCTTGCCATTCAATGTAGGTAATTGTTCCGGGATTTATAGTGACTCCGCAGCCTACTTTGTCCTCTATCTTCGATCCATCAGTATATGCAGTGAATTTATTAGATGGTGGAGAGTTCTTGAGGTTGCAGTGCAGGTTATGAAGAAAGTTACTCGGGTGTCTAATGTATTTCCGTGGTGTATCCTCGTAGTCTTGTGGATTGAAGATGATATCATCGTAGCTTGCAGAGTTCTTCAGCTGAAGAATTTTGGAGGACAGTGCTTCAATTTCGGGTTGAAGTGGCAAAGGAATTATACTTGCCAGAACTTGTAGGGCGTTGGTGGAGGTTGTTTTAAATGCACGGGTGATGTTAATTAAAAACGGACGCTGGATGGCATTGAGAGTGCGAATTTTCCTGGCCGTCATTGGCAGCGCCCAGATGGCAGCCCCATACGTGATGATCTTATTTACGACAGTTGTCAACAGCATTTTCATAATATGGGAGTTGAGGCCCCAGGAGTAAGCTCTCATTGACCTTAATGCGTGTGCCATTTTTATAGTGGTTAATTTTTTATCTTGGAGATGAGGTATCCAGGTAAATTTTTTATCTATAATTAGACCAAGATACTCGATAGTTTTGACGCATTTTAATCTATTTGGCCAATTCGCAGAATAGGATTCCTTGTTAATGTTTGTCCAGGTTTATGAAAAATTAGTGCTTGGGATTTGACGTGTGAAATTTCTAGCTTTAAACTATTGCAGAGGTCATTAAATAAGCTGAGCTGGTACCACGTGCTGCCTTGTACAATGAACGCTACATCGTCAGCAAAGGCGACAATTCTGGTGTGGCTGGGTCAGTTGTGATCAATGATACTATTGAAGGTAATGTTTCAGAGGTCTGCGCTCATGTATGACCCCTGAGGACATCCTCTTTCTTGCTTTCTGGAGATTGCAGTGTTGTTATGAACAATTAGGCTGATTCTATTTTCTAGGTAGTCGGTTGTCAAGAGGTATAAATTTCTTGGGCATTGCATCTCCCTGAGGGCTTGCCGTACAGCTGGCCACCAGAGAGAGTCGAATGCATTCTTTAAATCCAGGCAGAGGAGGGCTGAGTGCATTTGGTTGCTTTTATTGCTATGAATTTGGGAGAGTGCAGCATCAAGTGCGTGGATAGTTGAGCTCTTAGGCTTAAATCCATATTGATGCTTACTGATTTTGTTATCTTTGTACACGTGATGTTTGATTCTGCTGATCAGCAATCTCTCCAAGAGTTTTCCCATGACTGGTAATAGGTTTATGGGTCGGTACTTGTGAGGGTCTTCTGGATTTCTGTTCTTTTTTGAAAAGAGGATAATCTGTCCTTTTTTTTAGCAATCCGGGAAACAGTGGAGGTTAAGACACTTATTATAAAGGTTCAGAAGGATAGAAGGATTAACTTGGCATACGAGTTTTAGTATTTTGTTGGGAATACCATCTGGGCCCGGTGCCTTTTTATTGTCCAGTGCTTTGACTCTTTGCAGCAATTCATTCTTTGTGAAAGGCACATCGTCGTTTGAGTTGGAATATTCAGTTGACATTCTTATTTCCTGTTGTGTGAGAGTGTCTTGATCGGTGTGGTCCGGAAGAAAAACATGATCCAGAATGGTATTAATGGTGATGTTGGTGACGTTATTATCATAAGACGACTGAGCATTGGCTGGAAGGTGAAGCAGTGTCGGGTGAAAGATCTTAGAAGTTGCCATTTTATAAAGTGTGCCGTACGCGTCAGTATTGCAGGTGCAATAAGCATTCCATGATTTTAGTTTGGCCTCTAGGATGTGTTTTTTGTATAGTGCCCTTTGTCTATTATATTCAGTCCAAGCAATTATTCTGTCGTCATCGTATGTGCGCGTCTTTAGTCTTCTTCGTAAAAGCCCTGGTCTTTTGGCGAGCAGCCCTTAGATCCTTGGTCCACCAGTTGATATTCCTGGCGTTGGTAAGAGATTTTAGTTTTAAGGAGGCATGACACCAATCTTGAATAATTGACAGCAATCTTGAATAGTTTGAGTGAGAAATACTGCACATTTATTAGCATCTTCTTTGGTGTTCATCTGGGTAATGTTGTCTAAGCGGGAACGAGTTTTAGATTCAAGAGATTTTTTGAATTTTTTTATTTCCATTGCTGTTGATCCGAAAACGTTTGATATGTGTGGTTTTGATCTGCATATTAATTTCAAAGGTGATGTGTTGATAATCTGATATTGATTCATCTGTACTGATTTCCGGTTTATGATGTTTTGGGTGAGGTGATGCATATTTAGAGTGAGGCCTGGCCAGCCTTTTCCGTTGATTATGCAGTAAGTAGGGGGATCTTCTGGATCATTGTGGAGAATGAGATTATTTGAAAAGATCAAATCTTCCATCTCCGTGCCTCTTGAAGTCGTATATGGATAGCCCCAAGTCCTGCTTTGTGCATTGAAATCCCCATTTAATACGTGGGGGGTATTAGAACTGTGGAGGATTTCTTGAATTACTTGAAGAGTGTCATTAAGATCTTCAGAAGGTGATGCATAGGCACTACTTAGGTATAGTTGAGCATTTGTAGTGGTGATTGAGATTGTAACAACATCGCGATGAGATTTTATAACTATTGGTGTCCATGATTTGTTGATTATTATAATAGCTGCTCTGGGAGATTGTTGATGGTTGGGGTCTTTCCAGGAGATAACATTCCATGAAAGCGGCAGATTACGAGGGCAAACTTGATTACAGTACGGTTCTTGTACAAATACAATATCATGATAGTATTCTGTCGATATGAGGAATTAAATTATCTGTTGCAGTTTTTGAGCGTTGGAGATTGATATGCAATAATTTAATAGTGCTATTATAATTAGAGTGGTAGAGGATTGTAGAAGGCTGGACTGCGATATTTGTTTCATTGTCTAGACTACTACTCATTGTACTGCGTTCGATTTTTGATTCTCTTGACCTCATTTATGTACGTTGGACAATAGTTTACATAAGCAGGATGATCACATGGATAGTTTGTTCCATTTTGTTTGTTGCTGAGTTCACAATTTATGCAATGAGGGCTGTTAGATTGACATTCATTCTGTCGATGTCTGCCGCCACAATATGCACAATGTGAGGAAAAGGTACAGTCTTTGAAACGATGGCTAAAATCTTGGCAGTTGTAACATCTATGTGCACCAATGAATTCTGAAATTGAACTAGTATGCCATCCAATGTGAATGGTATGTAGATTCATGCATTTATGAAAGAGCTCAGGTTGACATTCAGTGATCCATTTAATCGTGTTAAATTTATCTTTAAGTTTGAATAGGGGTGGGAAACTGGTGATGTCGCTTTCCATTGCTTTGGCTAATGTAGCACATACCATTTCTGCTGTTGTGTTTTGTGGAATTTCATGAATTGTGCATTTAGGGGTCCTTAGTTTTGGTATTCTTGTGCGAAATAGGTTGCTAGTGAGCTCTGTATTGTTAAGCTTGCTGTTCAATTCATTTACATCATTCGTTGAATTGCAGTATACTGATAGCCCACCTTGTTTAATCGGTACAATTTTCTTTATTTGGTTCTGAACATTTTCAATAGGCAAAATGTCTTGTAACTTTTCTTGAAGTTTTGAGACATTTCTGCCATCGTTTGCATAAATCAAGAGGACTGGTTGCTTTTTCTTTTGTTGCAAGACTTGTGCATATGAATCCTTGTTGGTAGATGGTGCTGAGATGTCATAATTCTTGCTAGTTTTATAAGGATAAGAGTGATGGCAATTTGACTGTTTGATTGATGTATTGGTAGGTGATGTTGACGTTTCATTAAATATGGATGATATCTGTTCATTTGCAGTATCAGTATGATTGGGTGTCGGTCTTGAGGGTCTAATTGAGCAATTATTCGGTGCATAGTCTTTGAAATAAACGATATCAGGGTGCTGATGATTTAACTGCAGAGGTGAAAGATTTATAGGTGATGTTGAAGCATCGTTCAGTAGAATAGCTGATGGTTCGGTTGCAGTATCCTGAAGATTGGGTGTTCGTACTGTTAGTCTGCTTGAGCAGACGTCCAAAGCACAGTCTTTTAGGAATTCAACGATTGATTTAATTTTGTTGTAAAGTTCTTTTTTGATAGATATCTTTTGTGCTTATTGTCAATTTTTAACAGTGTTATGCATTTGTCGTAAGCATCTTGGATACTCATTTGTCTTTCGTCAATTGTATCTAATATTATGAGGATATTATCTTGTTCCGTAGATATCGAAGATGCAGGTGATGGTAATGAATTTAGTTGAGCAGTCGGATTAATTTGATAAGGAATATTGGAATTATAGTTATGTAATGATGAGAGACTGGACGATCTCGACATATCGTGGTAATATAAGTGTGAATGTAAAAATGGTAACGAATTGAAATATAATAAAAATTATGGTAAGGATTTAAATTTAGTTGTTTACTTCCTTCTTTATTTTAATATTATTTAGTAATATTTGTTAAATACATAAAGTAAGGTATTATTTAGTCAATTTATTATAAAATAGTTTTTGCATGCGCATTTTACTACTAATTCATCTACGATTTGAACAACAATGGCTTCTAAAGATTTTTAAAAATAAATATTCAACAAAATTCAATATTTTAATTAGTTACTAACAAAATTCAGATTATTTTTATATAAAACTTATATGTTTGGAAGGAGAAAATTTAGGGCTATTGATTTATATAAAAATTATTATATTACAATATGTATTAAAACAATATATAATAATATAAAAGTTTGAGTATTGACAGTTGCATGTTATTATATGGTAAAGTATTGTAGGAAATGCTAAACTTACAAATACAGACGGCTTTCATTTAATACAAAATGTATCCACGTAATGCCACTTTTTACACAGTCCAAAGTAATCCCTTAAGAGCGCCATAAAAACACGTCTTACCACTTAAAGGTCTTACCATACTGTTTTTACTCAATCTATACACTTTACGGAGGACGGGGACGCCCGATGTACACCTTAGGTTGACAGGCATATGTCCACCGCCCCCCCCCATTGTCTGTTTTTATCAGCTCCACCCCAGCCGAGGGAGCGGACAAGACAGTACCAGTACGGTCCCTGCCGAGCCTGATCCCAACCTAGGTACAATACCCGGGTTCTAGTCCTGTGAAGAATAAGGTAAATTAGTACCTGATATTTTGCCCTCGTGGTTGAGACTGTCCTAGCCAGTACTTCCCAGGAATTCTCCTGAGTCAACCCCCGGGAGGTACTCAATCTATACAGATATATTTTCATTTATTTACTAACTAATTTTCGCTTCAAAATAATCTACCTTTCTTGAATTCTTGGCACTGAATGAAAAATTTGGCGCGACCAAGTGTGATGTGCTTGCGCCATTAAGAAAATGTTAGTTCAAGAACTGAAATTCTGCTTGAAACGCCACATCTTTTGTGCATCTGTTGACCACTCCGAATCGTCGTAGACTCACTAACTATTATTTAAAACTTATTCTAATGCTAATTTTTATTATTCATAAAAGTGCTGAACAAAAGTCAGCGTTCGCTCTATCTTCTAACGGATCAAAATTTGAACTTCGTATATGGCGTGCCCACATCCAAATATGTCAGTCTGATAAACGCATCTTATTAGGCAGTATCTGCTTGACATTTAGTTCCATCTTTCTTGTTTGTCCATCTTTCTTTAGATAACTTACACATGCCTAAAAAAACACAAATTCATATGAAATACTCGATTTCTAATGTAGGCATATATAAACAGCCTTGCACCTAATATTCAATTTTATAGGATAATTCAGATACACAGAACTCTCCATATCTTGCTGAGATATTACTTATAAAGAATCCTTTGTTGATTTATTATTAGATGAGTGGCAATCACAAGAATACAGAAAACTTCGGGAGAGGGAGGAGGGAAAGGAAGAATGATGTAATCATTAAGATAACATTGACGTGCGGAGACAGCGAATTTGGGCTTTAAAATAACTTGGAGAGAAATTTAGAATTTAGAAATATATGGAAAACACTTTAATTTTTATAACCAAACATTTCTAATCTCCTCCATGCATTCAATAGCTGTCTCCTGATAAGGCTAATATATCCAAATCAGTCAACTTAGTGTACTTATCGTAATACCCGACATACACACTTACCCACTTTTCTAATTTTACGCTGTTCTTACGCTTCCCTATCATACGGATGCAGGAGCTGTCATTTTATGCTTCCCACTATGACACAAACGCAGCGTAGAAGTCGTTCATCAAATCCTGAAAACAGCTGACAACATTGAAGGTATCCTGCCTCTCACGCCAGCATAACTCAACAGTAAAGACGCGTGTAAAAGGAAACAAAAAATAACTTAAAGCACCCTGACGTCTATAATTAAACGGAAACCGCGTGTGTGTTGATGTTACTAGTAAACGTTCCGGTTTGCCTTTTCTCTCCTCTTCAATAACTGCTGTCAACTGAAAAACTTCTAAGAAGAGGATTATGTTTTGAAATAGAAAATGCACAAGGAAAACGTATATAGGACACATTTTTCTGAACAGAAAATTATTTTAGTTGTACTTGTTTTTCATCAGTTACATTTACCTTAAAATTTTATTTTGAAAATATGTATTATATGATTTTAAACATTCTAGCTTTTGATAATTATAGCGTCTTCAGAGCAATCAGTTTAAAGTAAATCAACACATTAAATTAAATGTAGCATTGAAATTTTATCAAAAATCAAGAACGAATTCATACTTAATACGCAAACAAGAGTGAGGCATTTGCTTCAGGGAAACGGCTAGGCTGCCAAATTAGCTGCGAAATTTTAGGAAAACATTTAAAAACGGATTATAAGCGGCAACGTTCAATTCTGAAATCTATAGAGACGTACAGTTTCAAAATAGCCCATTTAAAACAATCAAAGGGGAGCTATACTTTTAAACTTCTGAGAATTCGAGTGTTGTTTTTGTATCAATTAATCAAATTAAATAAAACATTCTACTAGTGTTAGAAATTAAATTTAAAGCAAAAAGCGATACAGAAAAGTTATCAATAATTTTGTATAATTTTCAGCTCATTATTATTACTTTGTATTTATATATATATATATATATATATATATGAAGCACCAAATAATAAATCATTAGAATGGTTTGAAATTGATAATCTCATTAAGATTGTACAGACATTGGGTGTTTTTTGAAAGCAAGGGAGATGAAAAATGAGCAATGCCCTCTTCGGGACTCGAATTACGGACCTCTCGAATACGCACCGAGCGTGCTGACCACTACACCACGAAAGCATGCTAAGAAGGCGGGAGAGATACCTTATATACTCTCCCTTTTAAAGAGCGATTGGGGATCAGAAGACCCAATCGCCAAATCCCGGTCGTGGAGAACCATCCTCCACCATCTGTTTTTTAATTCGGGCCCCATACTAGAGGTATTAGGTATTTTTTGAAAGCAGGAGAGATGTAAAATGAGCAATTATTTCGCCGGGATTTGAATCACGGACCTCTCGAATACCCGCCGAGCGGGCTGACCACTACACCACGAGGGCATGCTAAGAAGGCGGGAGAAATACCTTATAAGCTAATCAGTTTGAAATTATATATATATATCTTCGTGAAATTAAATGCTGCAAGAAACATAATATGTAAATAAAATTTTGCAATCAAATATTTTAAAGATATAAAACTACAGGATTAACTGAGGTATTAATCTGATATCTAATCCGGGCAAAGGTTTGGCGGCATAGGTGAATAAATAATTTGAGTGAAATCTTTCTAGTAATGTTCTTAGAACTAACAATTCGAACTAACAACATTTTATTTGGAGTTCAAGCCTGTTGCATACAGAGTAGAGTGGATCATAATTTCGAAGTATAAAAAGAAACCTAACAAAAATTATAATTTCGATTTTTGCAAGAATACGAAAGCATAGGGTTTCTTAAAATTATTCTTCGGCCTATGTAATCAGCATTGTTATCGATGCATGAGAATGCCTACTTATTAAGTGTGTACTGAGTTTCAAAACGAATGTTTTAATGCGTATAAAAATGATGAAGACGCCATTAGAACCCAGTCCATAATCGAAATTCATTTCTGAAATTAAGTGCATGTTATATTCTCCCTAATGATTCCAGATAGTGATATTACAAAATTCAAATATGCAACCTTGACTTCCATAATGAAAAAATAGAGTAATTAAAAAGAATAATGAGTAAATAAAGATAATATTATGACTGGAAGATAAACCAGATGGACCAACATTTGATTTACATTCTTTGAGCGTAGAATGTTAGTGTAATATCTTTTTCTTGAAACCATTTTAGAGTTCTCTTCTTCCTAGAGAATCACTGATTTAAAATAATGTTGAAAATGCCTTTCAAAGAAATTCGTCTCAAATAACTATAAAAACTATGTTCGAAGTCTTATCTTCATATATCATCTAGAAGGCATTATTTTACTCGCACTTCAACACATCTCGTTGAAAATGCGGGAAATCATTTCGGAACTATATTGAACGTACTATTTCATAAAAATAAAGAAAAATAATTGAATATATTTTATCATTATTTATTATATCTTTTCCTCAACTATTTTCTATAACGTATTACAAAAAGAATAATCAAACTTGATTTTTGACAACAGAAGAGGTGTAAAAATATTTATATTAATGAATTTAAATACTATGTATTAGCAATTATTATTTTATATTTTACATTTAAGTAGCAAAAATATTTCAAGTGAATATTTTAGGAAAGTGTTCCGTTAAGCTTAAGAAAATAAGCAATAAAATGTACAAGAACGAATTACAATGTCTTTATTTTAGAGAAGTTTCAATTCTAGTTGTTTTTCTTTGCAAAAAACAGAAAATCCAATCATTTGACTAACTACCCACAGAGTAAAACATTTGAAAATCGGAAAAACTTGTTTGATTTAAATCATCGAGATAAAATTCGGTGCAACGAATTAAACGAATAAATTGCAACCTGTTTCTAATAAAATGTTTACATTACCTAATGTTCCGGATTGTGTACGTAATGTAATATTAATGACAAATAAATACCACTCGATATTAAAACTATTTTACACTCATGGGAAATTCGTTCTGAATATTTTATGAAATGACGCATGCGGTTTCTATGGAAACGAAATTCAGCAGCGTTCTTTCAAAATAGAAGAGTTGGCATTTTCATATTAAATCCATATTTTAACAAGTTAACTCAAAATACAGACGAGATTTCCTAAATGTGCACAGGAAAAAGGAATAATATAGGAAGTATAATGAAACGAAACTTTATTCAAATATTAAATAGTTATAAAATAACAATACAACTTTCTATATTCCAGTTATTAATTGATTACACATACACACACAAAAAACCAAAACAACAACAACAACAAAAAAAGAATTGCTAAGCTAAAAAATTAACAGTTTTACGAGTTTCAAGACAAGGAAAATGAATAAAGGAATTCTAAGTTACCAGGCAAAGACAAACATTGCCTTTATTTTTAATCTAATTTGAAACTAAACAATAATTATAATCTATTTGCGCTTTGACAGCTAAGGATGATGATTCGGTAAAACCATTGAAACTAGTCCTGCGAAAATTGGCAAATATAGCAATGATTTTTGTTCTTTGAATTCTAAATTAATAATTAAAGCAATACTAAAATGGTTTGATATTTCGAACAAGCCGATAAAATTTATTTGAATGCAAATTCAATGAATAGAATAAAAATTAAAGCAAACTGAAAACTGTATTGTAATAATTCCTGGCATAAAACTGCCATAAAGCAGTCAATGAATATAGAATTGTTTTAACTCTTTTGTACTGAATTATAATCAATAAGGGAGGAGAAAAGAACCTTAATTATAACAGTTCAATAAGCAATGGTGTAATACGCAGCTTTTAGTAAAACATTTCTTTGTGAATTTCTGATAGCTTTAATTTCTAACGATGTGATAGACATGCACACTCAATTGTATGAAAAATCAGATCAAATATGAATAGGCACAAAAGTACGGGCTGGCGAGTACTCATATGAATAAGACTTGCTACTTTCATATGCTACTTTCATAACGTTTGAATTCTGAGCGAACTAAGTTCTTTGTAATAGCATTTTCTTAGTTTTTTTCTGCTGCAATACGATGCACTAAGGTACTTTTTATGAAGGTAGTTTCTGTACATTCTGTACAGCAGGTATCCGTTGCAGTACTGCCAAATAAAAATCCAGTTTGGGGATTAGATCTGAATAAACAGATTGCTAGAAAAATGTCAAAATGTACTAGAAAACTAAAATGCCAAATCTTAATTTTAATACTGGCAAAAAGTTTTTTGCGTTTCATTTTTTTAACATATTTATATATCCTTCCTATGAAAATATGTGCAGGTTAGGTTAAAATAGGAACACTATATGTTTTTGTTATAAAACGTATTCAGAAAGTGTACCTTGGCGATGTTAAACAAGGGTCTTAAACATCTTTGACACCTGATGATGAAGATGTTAATGTTGTCTTAACCTGCACTTCAATATCTATTTTTCAAATGATTGCGTAAAATAAGGTAAAGCTAATAACTTCTGCATCTGTCGGATTAAAGCCTGCGCCCTGATCGTAATAGTAGTTAGCGTTGCCATATCGTTGGACCCAGGACCTAATCCCAGCTACGACATGGATGTCTCTAAATATATATAGTGTCTGTGCAGCATATGGGTACTTAAAATACACGGTGAGCCGAAAGTTCTTGGCGGTGTCGAAGCCCTCACTTGCTCTTTAACAAATAAATATCATATGGAGCACCCAGAAACCAATATATCAACTACACAATAAAAAACAAACATTTAAGAAAAAAATGGAGGCGATAATCAACTACCTTTAAAATGTAGGAGAGAAAATATAAGCACCAAATTAAACAAACAACTATGTTACATATTCGCAAGAAAGATCAACGGGCTATTGATTCTGTGCTATTAAACAAAGCGTGACATAATAAGAAATTCACATCTCTCACAAAAGAAATTTTATTAAAGAAATTTTGAATAAAGGAACGTTGCATAGGGTAACTGTACATTCATTAACGAACTTTGCAAAAATGAAATTTAAACAAAAGAATTTCTGAAAAACTAAACATTGGATAAAGTAGAAAAAATTGCAAAAAATTGTAGAATTACAAAACATTTTTTTTAGAAATTTTACATAACTTTTTTTTTCAATTATAAATTTTTTGCATAAATCAACTAGTAAATAAGGGATATTATGCAAAAATATTTTGTAATAAATAAGTATTTTATTCAAATTACATATTAAATATCTCAGTTTTGTAAATGTATATTTTTATAAGTGCGAAAGTCACCAAGTGTTCTAAATTCTTATAAGTGTAAATGGTCACCCCTGCAGAACTGATCCGTTCCCTGAGCTTTTCTTGTGTTTTTCGTAGCGCGGGGATACATTAACAAGGTCTTTAATGTGCCCCGAAAGGAATAAATCACAAGGAGTTAAATCAGGTGGCTTGGCAGGACAACGGAACAAAGCGAGGGCATTCTCACCAATACGCTGAATCCAGGACGTAGGACAAAATCCCTGGAGTCAGCAGATAGTTGCGAAAACAATCGCAATTGCAATATATCCTGGTAACTTGCAGCAGTCACAGTTTGATGTACAAATTTTGTGAGTTTATAGTTAATTTCAAATATCACTCATATTTGTACGTGTAATCCTTTTTAATGTATGGCCTTTTGAAAACGAATGAATCTTTTATAGTAATCCTGTATATTTACTTTCACTTGAGACACCTTATTTTACGCAGGATAAAAATGTACATTTTTTTAACTTACGCAATCTCCCCGTGCACCAACACGGAGCTTACAGAAGTTAACTAAAACATTAAATGTTGCATGTATAAATTAAACGAACGAAAGCAGAGAACAATGCATGAAATACTGGTTTCTCCAAAAATTAAAAAAAAGTTATATTATGAGCGTATAACTTCTAACAACTAGATTTCCGTTAGAGGACTTTGGTGTACTTTCTGTAAAAAAAAATTCAGAGTTACATGATACAGGATAGGTAATTCGTACAAATGAAGCTAAAACATTTTTCGTTCTGTAAACGCGATATCGAAATTTGAGTAAAAAACTTTATCTCTTTGACTAAAACACATCCCTGTTATGTCCCAATCATATTGTTTGCCAGAACTTTCAGCCTTTGATCCATCTGTTTTCTGTTATCAGTATGTTGGTCTGTGTGGGTTCTATGCTATCAAATACTTCGTGTTATTCAAATTGACGCAAAGACCAAACCTATGTTAGAGCCTTAAGATTCATTCTACCAACGCTTTCCGGAATGTCAGAACCCATGAACATGTGTAGCTTTTCAACAGATGTTACTGAGAAGATTAATATAAGTAATAATTGTATGCATTGCAACCAGAATTATTTGGTGTAATTTGGTTTTCTGAATTGCATGAAATAATATGCGATGTACATCAAGTTGTCGACACATAATGATGTATAATTTAGAAAAATGCTCAAAAAGGTTTAATTTGATAATTGCTCTTCCTCATACTCATGAATCAACGCTTACAAAATCGAGATAAAACTATTACTTCGTTTGCTTAGGCTAAGGCATCACTGAGCCAAATCCCATATATGCCTTAAAGTTCCAGATGTCAGTGACTTACTTTGTGGCTCGATGAGCTAACTTTGTGAACACGATATAGAAAGAATCTTTTGATAATCAGCCAGGTTTCTATCCAAAACCGAGGAAGACTACTTTGTTGGGTGCTTGTTGAACTTCGGCCAAAAAAACCAACATTATTTTTCGGAAAACTCTGCTTCAAAGGCAAAAATAGCTTTAGATAGTGCCACAAAATTTGTTCCAAGTCATCATCTGAAACATTATCAACAGACGTAAACAAAAGTACATCTATTCCTAATATCAGATCGTGATAATACCTTTAAGAATATTTGCCATGAGGCTTCTATTTAACGATTTGCTGAAAACAAATAAGATTTCCGGTCCAAAATATAGTGAAATAACATGAAAAACAATTATTAAAGGATTTCTATGTAAAAAAGGATATTTATTCGACTTATGAATAAGCTGCGGCTTTTAAATGCATTGAAACTTTAAAAACATTTCAAGAGAGTAACTTGTCAGAACGTTGTACGACAGTCATATTTGTTTTCAACTGGATTTTCTGAGAAGAAACTTGTTTTTTATTTTTAACAACAGAACGTGGGTTGTTACAACTAACACAGGAAAACGTTTCTTACAGTGTGCCAAATTCTCAAAAAACATTTGCATTTGGTGATAGAAAAATTGATTTATTTTTTGGTTGTTTTTGTTTTATCTAGAGCTGTTAGCTTTCGCTTTTCTGAAAAAATACAATTACTTACACTTTTTTTCAGATGAAATTAAACTAAGTGTAAATTTGAAAATTACTTGAAAGATGGAGAAAGCATTTTCGGTAAAATGTTTAAATTATTAGAAATAAACCAATGCACAAAAACTGAAAAGGTTTTTATACGCTTAGAGGTATATAATGATGAAACATCAGCTGCTGAATGGATGTAAACTGGATGCTGAAAATACGTAAATTTCGGTATGATTAACGGTAAAGCGCAGCGCTAATTTCGAAATTTTCCGAAATCTTAAAAAAATTTACCAAATTTCGTGTAAAATTTCGTACTTGTTTGAGTACTGTAATGCTTGTTTCGTAATTAAAGCAAACTCCATTGGAACACAGCAAACTTTATTTAATAGATCAATTTCATAACTGCAACATATAAGTCGAAGAAAAGGTAACATCAAAAATTAACAGCCAAAACGTATTCTATCTCTTTTTAAATTAAAAATCATTATCTTACTTCGTGCGAGAACCGCACGCAGCTCTCGTGTTGGCGTTTCAAACATTGCCATTTATTAACAGATATATTTCAAATTCAACTATTTTAAAAGTTTAAGATTATTATTGCAACAATATCTAAAGCTGTTACAATCTCTCCCCCAACGGAGAAACTTTTCCGAAGAGAAAAGTTCTTGAACGCGACTTTCTCATTAATATTAAGAGAAGGCAAATAAGATTAGAGTTAAAAACCTCACTTTCTGGACAATGCAAATGCATTTCAGAACACTTATTAATCCCAGTTTCAACAGACACAGCACTAGAAAATGATACAGATGAATCAGCATTTTCTTGAGATTTTGTTGAAGTACATTTATCTGATTCACCAGAAGATTTTTTTAATGTCAGAATCGTTTCTAACAATATCATGATCCGAATTAACCACACACATTTTTGTTTCATCTTTTGGAACTGAAATGTTCTTGTTCTCAAGTCAAATGATGTCAGCTGCTTATCAGTTATTTTCCGGTCAGACTGCTCTCCGCCAATGTCAGAAGATTTTAAAGGCTCTTCTGCCTCTTCATCAGTTAGTTTAATTTTTCTAGATGTCTTTTCACTACTGTCAGCAGGTTTTACCTCTTGCTCTTTCTCTCTATCAGTCACTACACGCTTTTTTTCTTGTTGCTTATTATTACCACCAACAGAATTTCCAGTATTTTCAGATGATTCTGCTTTTACGGTACAACATTCAGAAATTTCTGATGCAGATGCCTCAATTTGAGCAGCATTTTTATCAAAAGATCCCATCACTTCCTTTTCTTTACCATCAGACATTACGTCAGCATTACTGCAAGATTTATTGTTTTGCACAACAGAATGAGTACTATCATCAGCATCTAACACTGTGGAATGGATTTTCTTCGTTTTAATTGATTCTTCAGATGACTTCATCACACATTCTGTTGAATCAACAGCTTTTACTGGTACTTTAGAAACATTTTCAATACACTGAGAATTGCTTTTAATGTCTCTTTTCACAGAATTCTGTTCTTTTTGCTTAAGGATATCTATTTTGTTTTTAGTATCTGTTTCACAATTCTGATTCGTTATCTCAGATTTTGTATAGATGCCTTCCCAGTTTAGTTCAGGAGCACTGACTTCATGCTTATCATTTTGAGTACATACAGGACTACAGTTTATGTTAGATTTTAATAATGTATCTGTTACTTCACATTCAGCAGCACTTTTGATGTCAGTGGACACTTGTGCACCACTAAAATTATACTTACTCAAATTATCAAAACATGTACCACTAAATGAAAGCTTTTCGTTGGCATTTATATTTTTACAAGAATTAGAATCCAGTTTTGATTTTTTATCATGAGTTACAGATTGAATAACACTGTTCTGAAGACCAGCCATGGGGTTATTATCACACATGTTCTGTAAGGCTTGCAAATGGGAGAAGCCTGAAACTTGTGATGGTCTGTCATCATGCTTGTAAGCTATATCTCCATATTGGTTTAATAATTTACTGTTTTTAACTTCAAATTTCACTGACTTCCGAGCATGTTCATAACTTCCTTTAACAGAATCATCTTTCACCATAGATAAATGTTTCTTTTTAAATGGCCGTGGTACTTGAGGATTAATGTTCATACTAGGGTTTTCTACATTAGAACATTTGTCATAGAGAGGATTTTCTACAACACTTTCTGGATGAATACTTCTCAGAGAATCACTTCTTTTGGAATCAGGAAGTAATGAATTTTTACTATCAACAGAAAGAGGCCCAGTACTAGAATGATTATTAGTCACTGATGCACTTTGTTTGATTCCATCAGAAGTCCGACAAGATATGCTCAAGTCCATTGGTACTTCATCATTGCAACTATTTTGGTGAATATTTGAATGAAATCCATCGCTGCATTTTAAAAGATTAGACTTTTCTGAAACATTGCACAAAACATCAACTTCATGATTCACAGCAACAGAACGGTTTGGATCTACGTGCTCTTTATTACTTGGTAATGAATCACTGGAAATTAAACTACATTCAGATTGAGCAGCAGCTAGTTTCTTTTTTTCATTGCTCCATTTCTCATACAATTTTATTTTCCCAACTTTGAATTTGCTTTCTTTTTCTCTTTTCGTTTGAGCTCTAGTAGTCACAACATTAACCTGATGAGAGTGATTTTGAGGTTCTTTTTCTTCATTCAGTAGTGCAGCAGTTCGGTTGCCTAATAAATACCTTCCTTTGTCGAGTTCGTTTCCAATAATGGCAGCCTTGGTTATTACATGTCCGAGATCGCAGTTTAGTTCGACTTCAGCCAAGGGTAAACAGGTTGGATTTAAATCTAATGGTTGTTGCACCCACACTTTTTCACCTGTCAGCATTTCTGGCGTGATGTATTTACGACAAACTATATCAATACTAGCACCTGAATCTCTTAATATAGGAATTTTGTAGCCATTTACGTATCCAATACTAGTATAAGGTAACAGAAATTCATCGTCCGGTCTTGAACTAATTCTGTTTAGATTAGCAGAAGATTCAGTACTATTCTTAAGTTTTGGACACTGAGGTCTTAGATGCTGATAGGACCCACAGTGGTAACATTGCAGTGACTTTCGTTTTTCATATTTATCATCTGGACGTGGACTACTAGGTTGATAGATCTTGCTTCCCGAATTAAACTTTGAAGGCCATTTATTTTCAGCATTATTTTTATCATCGGAATTTGTTTTACTTTGAGTTTTTGGATTGTATTTCCCTTTCCGCCGATCGGCTGCAAGATTTTTTTGGAAGTTTCCACGGACGTTTTCGTAGGCATCAAGTTTTTCGGCTAATTTCTTGGACGAAATCATTTCTACCCATTCGTCAAGAAAATGATCTCGAATTTCAGGAGGGACTCGACGCTTAAGCTGATCAATCACCATCAAGTCCAACAACTGTTCAAAACTCTCAACTCCCAAACCAGTTACCCATTCCTTGCAATAATTTTCTAATTCATAGCTGAAATCCACCCATGTTGATTCGGTACTTTTTTGATGCTTCATGAATTTCTGCCTAAACCTTTCAGGACTTAATTTAAAACGCTTTAGCAATAAAGTCTTCACATGTTCATAATCTTTAGCTTTATCAGAGGGTTCTCTAGCTATTATTTGTGTTACTTCGTAAGGAAGTAGTCCTAGCAAATGAGATACAAATTCTTCTTTATCAATTTGAGCCCATTCTGCTTGCCTTTCAAACAGTGATAAATATAGACTGATATCTCCTTCTTTGTCGTCAAATTTCTGCATCAGATGTCGCAATTCCGTTTTCGCCCGGACCTGTCCGGTGGTTTGAGACTTTATCTCAGCTTCAAGTTTTAATCTCTCTAAATCATATTGTTCTTTCCTTCTTCGTTCCTCTACTTCTTCCTGTCTCCTACGTTCCTCTACTTCTTCCTGTCTCCTACGTTCCTGTACTTCTTCCTGTCTCCTACGTTCCTCTACTTCTTCCTGTCTTCTACGTTCCTCTACTTCCTGTCTCCTACGTTCCTCTTCCTGTCTCCTACGTTCCTCTTCCTGTCTCCTACGTTCCTCTTCCTGTCTCCTACGTTCCTCTCTTTCTTCCCTCTCTTTTCGGTCCTCTATTATCGTGTTTAAGACTTCTTTGACGAATACTTCGTCATAATCTCTGCTCTCAATAATTTTCTGTTTCAGATCAACTATTTTCAAATCAGCAGTCACCTGAACACCTAGTTCAGTTGCGAGATTCTGCAAATCCTCCTTACGAGCTCTTCCTAAGAAAGACATTTTTTTCTACTTCTTAAGTTTACGAACACCCTGTTCTTTACGCTTCCTCAAAATAGCTCAACTTAATTGCAATAAATAAATAAAGTGCTCTGGCAACAAGGAATTAAATGCACTTGTTTAAATGCTCAGAATAAGCAATACCACATTTATTCCGAACAACCTATGACTGTTACCATCAGTTGATATGCAGTGATGCACCATAAAATAACATACAATAATTTACGACTCAAATATATATGTAAAAATGCAAGATAAACTTGAGTATTAAAGTTCAATGATGAACACTTCAAACTATCGAAGTCCAATGATGGACACTTCAAACTAAGTCCAATGATGGACACTTCAGACTAAGTCCGATGATGGACACTTCAAACTAAGTCCAATGATGGACACTTCAAACTAAGTCCAATGATGGACACTTCAAACTAAGTCCAATGATGGACACTTCAAACTAAGTCCAATGATGGACACTTCAAACTAAGTCCAATGATGGACACTTCAAACTAAGTCCAATGATGGACACTTCAAACTAAGTCCAATGATGGACACTTCAAACTAAGTCCAATGATGGACACTTCAAACTAAGTCCAATGATGGACACTTCAAACTAAGTCCAATGATGGACACTTCAAACTAAGTCCAATGATGGACACTTCAAACTAAGTCCAATGATGGACACTTCAAACTAAGTCCAATGATGGACACTTCAAACTAAGTCCAATGATGGACACTTCAAACTAAGTCCAATGATGGACACTTCAAACTAAGTCCAATGATGGACACTTCAAACTAAGTCCAATGATGGACACTTCAAACTAAGTCCAATGATGGACACTTCAAACTAAGTCCAATGATGGACACTTCAAACTAAGTCCAATGATGGACACTTCAAACTAAGTCCAATGATGGACACTTCAAACTAAGTCCAATGATGGACACTTCAAACTAAGTCCAATGATGGACACTTCAAACTAAGTCCAATGATGGACACTTCAAACTAAGTCCAATGATGGACACTTCAAACTAAGTCCGGAATAGTAAACTGAGTTTAGAACACAGAAAACTTTTGCACAGTTATACTAAAATTTGCAACGATGCAAAACACATTTTCGTATGCTTTTCTGCAGTGTTTAAAATCAAAATTCGTTCAAATAACTTTATAATATCGTTTGAAATTGGGAATAAAGAAATGCTATACCTTGCTTTCCAGGAGATGTGCTTTCATTTCAAAAGCACGCACGATTATTCTATCTCGTCGGTGCCTCCAAAAATAATTAAGACTGTAATGCTTGTTTCGTAATTAAAGCAAACTCCATTGGAACACAGCAAACTTTATTTAATAGATCAATTTCATAACTGCAACATATAAGTCGAAGAAAAGGTAACATCAAAAATTAACAGCCAAAACGTATTCTATCTCTTTTTTTTAAATTAAAAATCATTATCTTACTTCGTGCGAGAACCGCACGCAGCTCTCGTGTTGGCGTTTCAAACATTGCCATTTATTAACAGATATATTTCAAATTCAACTATTTTAAAAGTTTAAGATTATTATTGCAACAATATCTAAAGCTGTTACAGTACCGTTTGTGGTCACATATTTAATATATGTTTATTCTGGATTAACTATAGAATATGAGCAGCTACAATTTTATACGTTTTCTGTGATATCTTTTTCTAAACGAGTTAAATATCTCAATATTGTCAGAAAACTAAAAATTCAAAGTTTTTCAAACTTTCTTCACCACTTAAGTAAAAAGTCATTTAGGGAAGCCTTAGCATGCAGAGAAAAGGATATCTACTCTGGATGAAATTACAACGGTTGCATTGACTTGTCCACTGTGAACTGAGATAACTCAGAATGTAAAACCTGATAAATGATATAAAATGTAAAGCATAAAATGCAAAATATAAATTAAAGTTAATTAGTAAATTTAAAAGCTTCCTAAAAATTAAATATTTAAATTTATCAATTTATTATTAAATGAGAAAATATTTAAAAAATTTTATAAAACTTCATTGATTTCGACAATGCACTTTATGATTAGTTTTACAATGTTTGAATCATTGTACATTAAACATCCTAATTCATACATTTTACATTAAAACATCCTAATTCATAGGCACAAACGAGGCTTTCAACGAAAGAGTCTTTTCATCTAAAATTAATCCCAGTATAGTCTAGATCAACGTTTCTTAAACTGTGGTGTTCCACGGAACTCTGGGGTTTCGAGAATATCATCCAAGCCCCTGACTAAACATTCGTCCTTTGTTTTTTATAACATTCAAGAAAGTAAAATTAGTACTGCCTTTAGAGCAAGAGCATTCAAACTATGGACTGTGACCCTATTTGGGGTCGCGAACATTTCTAGTGGCTTCGCAAGGTGGATACATATCCGAAAAAATCTAATTTGATGGTTTATAAATAAGGATCGACCCCTTGATTGGGGTCGCGAGATTGTTTTCTAGGGTCATTTGTATTTTTATGGAGCCACACTGCAATCGAGTTTGAATACCATTGTTCTACAGCAGCGTTTCTTAAACTAACAGAACCCTGGGGATCCATGAAGATAACCTGAGGATGCCACAACAGTTCCGTGCTTTTTCCCATAATATTCAAGAAAGTAACTTAAAAAACTAACGCCTCTACGAAATTTAAAAAAATTGAATGAGAACCAACCCTCGCTCAACTTACTAATATGGACAGTTCATGGTGAGTTTAAAGAAAAAAAGTTAAATTTATCGTTCAAAAATGTGGCGAATCCTTAAAATTCGAAAGTTTATGGTTCAAACCATAAAAACTGTGAATAAAAATGCAACTGAGGCTGCTTACGTAGTCAGCTATTAGATAGTTTAATGCAGTGAAGCCTCTGTTATCGCGGAAAATTTTATTAAAATTTGACTAAAAAACATTTGCTGAAAATTTTTCATCCGTTATGAAGATGGTAAAATATATGTTAGATAAAAAACAGCTAAAGAAATATCAAAAATCCCACTTTCGAATGACCCGATATCTCAGTGCATCAGAGATTTAGCAGCAAATGTAAAGAATGAACTTATTCTTTTCTTCTGAAATCGTGAAAATTTTCATTAGAAATGGGTGAACGATGTAGCTGCACTCGCAATATTAATAGTCATCATTAGGTATCCTCACGAAAACGCATTATTGGAGAATCTTCTATTATGCAAATCTCTATCCACACGTACTAGAGTAGAAATATTTGATATTCTAAATTCCTTTCTTTAAGAGAATAAAATACTATGGGACAAATGCATTTATATATCTGCACCGATGGAGCAGAGGCCATGAGTGGCATAATTAATGGGGCTGCACAGCCTAATAAAATATCACCTCAAACTATTCTAGTTGACCCTGCACGACCCACAGACAAGCAACTGTTCCAAAAAGTTAGCTCATTAAAAAGTTACCTACCTTTATACTAAGATTACTCTTGATGAAATCGACAAAGTCATTAAGTTCATAAAATAACGGCCGATAAATAATCGTTTATTCAAAATATTATGTAAAGACATGGGAAAACAAGCTGAAGCCAGATAATTATCTCAAGGAAAGATACTAACTCTTATTTCTTAGCTTAGGCACGAAGTGCAGACTTTTCGTTTTATAACATAATTTTGAATTGAAAAATCGATTATTTAATAGAACCTGGCTGCCATTGCCTATTTAAACGACACTTTTACAAAGTTTAATGAACTTACTTTAATCCTTTAAGACAAAAAGGAAAATTAATATTTCATTACTGTATTACGTCAATATAGCATTTACTGCTAACGAGCCTACCAAATGGTATAGGTGTTAGGAAAGCCTATAGCGATACCGAAGGGCCCGGTTCGAATCCCGGAGAAGGTATGGATGTTTGTAAACGAATAGTGTCTTTGCAGCATGGAGGAACTCTAAATACATGACGAGCCAAAAGTCCTCTCGAGAGGTTGCTGCTAGGGAAATTTCGGAGGTTCTCCAAAATTGGGGTAGAACTCAGCGAAGTCGTACTGTCACCTGTATGGTGCTCAAGGTGAACTCAAGGCCATCTTGCTCTTCTTGCCACAATGAATTTCGTGGCCTCGTTCTGTAATTACTGTCAGACAAGTTAGATAAGTCACAGCAAGACAACAACATTGTTCATGAATATTAATTATATAAAGGTAGATCTTACCAAAAAAAATCTTGCTTTGAAGAATCACATGTTTTACACACATTTAATCACATGTTTTGGTGGTAAAATTTAAAGCTAATGATTATTTTGACTTTGGGGGTAGTATAAAAAATAAATGAAATGGAATGTTTTTAGAAGAGAATATATCGATGCTCTTTCTTAGAAAACTATATGTACTATTAAATTAGCTATTATAAAGCATTATGAAGAACATGTAAATAATAATTTATTATACAAGACACTGAGACGATAAAGCAGAGACCATATTGTAATAAAAATTTGCCACATAAAATGGACTGAAGTGTAAACATATGAAAAATACTTTACTGAAAATGTAAGAGAAATTGATGAAGGCAAAGCATTTTAATGACATCAACTTAAAGAATAAAAATATTAAGAATACTTGCAACTTAGATTTAATATGATTCTGCAAAAAACGAGAAACTGTTACGGCGATTTAAAATATAATGATATTGGAATAGTACATTAGTTATGTCACGAATTTTGCCATATTTTATTACAAGGGGACATATTACATGTATAAAGTTTATGGAATAATTGTCATATTATCGGATAGAATAATGTATCAAATGAGAAATTCAGATGCTCATATGAAAGAAACTTTCCAGGTTCTCAAACATACATTTTTCTTCTGGCTAATAGATTTACATAACATTTCAAGTTCTGTTTCTGGAAATAAAAGTACATTCAAAAGAAAAGCGAATCAGGTTGTATTCGAGTCCCTAAAGAAAACGTCAGAGTCGATATCTGAATTAAACTTATTTGTCGCAAAATAGTTTCCACAACACAAATAATAAAAATTCTCAAATTAAATAGAAGATCTAGAATTAAGAGGGTGGAAAAAGTAAATTAGTGAAAAGAAAAAATATTCATTGAAACATACTCATTTCCATGTTTAGCAGAAAGTGAGAAATCATTAACTGAATACCTCACATTTGTATAATTCCCAAGGGTTTAAACAGTCGCAGTGGAAGCTTTGTTTAAATAGCTTTTCCGAAATGAATTTATTTGATTTCCTTTTAAAAACTTTATCACTGATGAGAAGAATAAACTTGTTAATAATATTTTATTTACTTCACTTCTTAAATTCAGATATTTATTAGTTAGTTTCAACAAACAAGTAAAGCTTAAAAATTTAATTAACTCCTTATTTACTACGTTTAGTTGCAGATTAGTGCAGTTTTAAAATGCTCAGAATCATCAAGTAAAACTAAAATCATACGCACTTGTGATGCTTTATATTGCTTATGATTTAGCAAATTTCTTGCCTTAAAAGTGCAAGATTAATAATAATATTAATATCCATGGCTTATTATTCAGATCAAGGTGCTTCACTTCTAAATAACTAAAAAAATGACGTACAAAGCATTAGAAAATTCTTTGCAATTTCATACAATTTTAGGACGAATGGTTCAACAGCAAATGACAGTGGCCGAGGATTCAAGCTTGGTTTGATATGACTTCAAGTAAAATGAGATGCACGAATAAGAGATCGTGAATTCCTTCTCGCAAAGGGAATAAGGAACTTCTGCTCTCTTCAAATTCAATCTGAGCTTCTTTCATGTTGCAAAATTAGTTCTAAACAAGAGCGATGATATAAGCAAAATATGTTTACAAAAAAGAAGAAACTTGTAGTATGATAAAACATGATACGCAATAAAAGTTGTCTTTAGAAAACACTCACTTTCATGCGAGTCGTGTCGTCCTTGTTGGTACAGTTGTTAGTGATATTTAAATGCTCATCCGAGCTCCAGGATAAGGATTTGACTCTCACGCAAGGCTTGCTTGTTTATAAGTGTCTTTCCACCCTCCTGAAGGATGTCCCGCACCCTGACTAATGTTATCGGCTATTTAAAGAAGGTATAAACGACTCTACGGATGGATTCGGTCAGTCCCAACAAATGCTTAAGAAGCAGCTGTCCGTCCATTTGGAAATTTAAAAAAATTTAGAAATTTCGTTTTACGCCTTTTGGGGTTATAAAACAAGAAATAACTGACAGCTCAATTAATAAAACTTTTAAAGCAAATATTAATGGCCTTTGTCGATTCAGAGCTTTTGAAAATCTCTATGCTACACTGGTTATCATAAATTAAGTAAAAATCACAAAATTAGTAATAACTTCCTCAAAAATAAGCCAAACCGTGCAAAATTTGAATATGTTGCCAACTAAAAGTAGATAAGTAAAACTGCAATATCCAAAAGAGTGGCGCTGCTCGCGGAATATGTCATCTGCGAGGAGGATAAAAGTCCATATTTGAGAGCAAGCGGACATATTTCACTGTGATAGTGACATCAGAAATTTGAGATAGTCAATTCGTAACAATGACCTCCAGGGATTATTTGCCTGCAGAACTACGATGGAGAGCCATTAAGAGACTAGAGGCAGGACAAAGTTAAACAGAAGTGGCCAGATGGCTAAATGTGAGTCCTTCTGTAGTTCGTAGACTTTGGAGGGAATTTCAAACCACAGATTCGACATGTAGGATGTTCAGCCAAGGACGGCCAACTGCTACGACGAGCGCCGATGACCGATATTTGACATTATATGCACACAGGAACAGAACAGCTACTCCGACTCTTCTTAGATCCTCCCTTGCTGCAGCCACCGAAAGGTTGGTGTCAACGTCAACTGTGTGTAGAAGGCTTCCCGAAGAGAGGCTGTATGCGAGGCGATGAGCCATTTGCGTGCCGCTCACGTCACGCCATAGGAGGGACTGTTTGCAGTGGGCACGACAACATGCCCACTGGACACCTGAGCAATGGAGGGGTGTTGTCTTTAGGGATGAGTCCAGGTTTAGTCTAGAAAGCGCAAGTAGGCGTTATTTGATGTGGAGAGAACCTGGAACCCGTTATAATCCGTCAAACATCCGTGAAAGAGATACATACAGAAGAGACAGTGTCTGTGTTTGGGGTGGCATCTCTTTGGCTGGAGGCACAGACCTCCAGTCTTTCCAAAGGGAACCGTGAATGCTCAGGTTTATAAAGATGACATCCTTGATGCTTATGTTCGCCCATATGCTGGGCAATAGGTGATGCTTTCTTGTTACAGGACGACAACGTAAGACCACACAGGGCTCGCATCGTAAATGATTATCTTCAACAGGAAACATTATGTGCACGCAGGAAACGGTTATGCACATGAAGTGGACAGCTCGATCCCCGGACTTGAATCCTATCGAGCACTTTAGGATCCTTTAGGGAGACGTCTAGCTGCTCTCTATCTGCCCCCATCATACCCTTGCCGCGCTTGCAACTGCTTTGCGAGAGCAATGGCTACCGCTTCCTAGAGAACTGAAAGACCGCACAATTGAAAGCATCACACAACACTGTATGTGCTGTATTGCTTCAAGAGGCGATCATATTCCATATTGAAGGTATTTTTCCTGTAGCAAACTGACACCTTTGATTAGTTCATTTTAAACATGTGCTAATTTCTATACTACCATAATTGCCTGGTAATTTCTTTTTATGTAATTTGTTACCTTACTATGTGTTGTATATTATGAGTAAGTTTCATAAAATTCTACATGTAACCTTTTCAGTAATCGTGATTTTTGCGATTTTTGCTTAATTTATGATAACCACTATATTAAGATAATCTATCGTTGCACCTTAACTTTCATTCGAAAAGATGAATCCCAGTGATTTGAAAAACACATTTAACTTAATGACATATTTGCTTATTAGAAGACTGTCATGTATATTTCAGTTACCTTCAGATTTCAAAAGAAATGCTTTAGCGAATTTTACCTTAAATTGAAATTAGTAATCATTTATTAAATAATAATTATTTGTTTATTTTAAAAGACTTTATATCAAAAATAACATTTTACAGGATTTCTTGAAATAGTTCTTCATTAGGTCTAAAAAGGAATGCAATTCTTAGACGATTAAATTAGCTATCTTTTTTGTTTATTCGAATAGTGTTATATAGAAGTTGTTTACAGATTTTAGAAGGATTTCCGGGCTGTTTAATTAATGTTTAAAATATAAAGAATATTTCTCTACATACTTCATTTGATAGCATTTTTTTTCTAGATTGTAAGTCTGCACAGCGATATCCATGACAGAAAATGAGTTTTCTTTCCGCTGCTTTTTAGAGTCTATCAGTCGCGGGAGGCTTGCACTTAGAAAGAACTCTTAAAAACGAGAGGCAAAACAGTTTATAGTGAAACGTCACGGGACTTCGCATGTGCATTGTAAAAATATACTGTATACAATACATGTATCAATCTTCATTTGCTCAAGGAATGGAATGGTGCTTTTTGAAATATGACTTGCTACTCTGTCTTGATGAAGTTTCACTCTTTGAAGGAATAAAGAAATGGAAATTCTTCTGCAAATGTGGGAACAGTCATCTTCAGACACTTCTTTTTAATAATATTGTTGCGAAAAATTCGGCGGTTGCGCCTGTATATAAGCTTTACGGCATAGCACTAGGGTTGCCATAAAATAGTGTATGGTAGGGTTGCCAGATTGGCGACTTTATCGCCCATTTGGCGACCAAATAGGCGATATCCCATGGTCCAATCGGGAAGCTTCTAGAATAACTTCCTGTCGAGATATTTCTCGAAACGTGTGGAACTTAAAGAAAAGCTGTATAAACCCTTGCGTTTCTGAGAGCCGGCAGAGTGTGAGAGTTTTGAGAATTGTGAGAATAGCTGCTTACTCTGAATGCTAAGCTAAGCGAGAGTTTTGTGAACGGAAAGCGATCAAGATAGTGCTTTGCCATGAAGCTACCTTTACAGTATAGCTTGACAGTGTATTGGTGATTGTTACACGGTGTTTATTATAAGTTTAGTGTTGCCGTGAAGCTACCTTTACAGTTACAGCCTAAAGCTGTGTTGCTGATTGTTTCAGCGTATTTATTGTAGATTTTCGACGCTTTTAAAGGTAATTTTGGAACTGTGCTGTAAATAGTGATTCTTGTAAATAAATTGTGCTTTTTATTGTTCTGCATCGTGTGTTCATCGGATACTCTCAAATCCACGAACCCGTATAACGCAACAACTGGTGTCAGGAGTGGGGTTTGAGAGTGAATGCCAGTCACCCGTCTACAGGAGAAAGCAATGGCGGAGGAAATGAAAGCTTTGATGGACATGTTGCAGCTCTAAAAGCCGGACAAGAAGAGATGAAAGCCAGACAAGAAGAGATGAAACAAGACATGAAAGCTGGATATAATGAGATAAAAGCTAGATATAAAGAGATGGCAGCTGAGATAAAAACCGTCATAAAAGGAGATGCTGAAATCACGAAAGTGGCATCTGAAGAATCAGGTGATGAAGAAATGAAGGAAGTAGCTGGTAGAGTATCTGAGAAAGATCCAGAAATTATGGATTAAACATCCAACGGGATGGAAGAAAAAGAGCGAAAACATGAAGCAATAAAAGACGGGAACGAAGATTTTGATGCTCACGTGCCTGAAGTAGAGACAAAAGAAAATGAAAATGCGACTGTCAAGATCATAGAAACTAATAACGTAGTTACGAAGTCGCAGTTAACAAGAATTGGTTGTTCAAATCACATGTTCATGTGATGCTGAGATGGAAGAAGCTGATGTACAGCTTACGCAGAGTGATCCAGTATTGCAAGAAAATTTACCTACTTCTCAAACTGTATGTGTGTCTTATAATGAAGATTGTGTAGACATGGACTCGATTCTAAACCAGTATACTTCTGTTTGTAAAGGATCGGATTGTATTCATGACTCTGGTGCAAACATCGGAATCGTTTCGTAGGAAACGGAGGAAAATAAGCATGTAGCAACTGCTAAAATTACCAAGGTGAACTGTACACACGATGCGAATAAACTACAGAGTGGCGAACAAACTGTTTCAGATCTTGTTGTGGAAGAAAAGTCTGAAATGACTGAATTTTCAGACTGTGATATGAAAAACAGAAATACATCTGAGAACTGGCGTGGAAAAGTATTTGACCCGGGTATAACTTAGTGAAAAGCCTGTGACTAAAAGCTACTGGGCTCTCTGGGACCTCTGCCATGGACTAAAGATGGCAACAGATACATTCTAGTTGTCATGGATTATTTTACGATTAGATTTGGAACTCCCCTCCAGATTCATACCGACCAAGGCAGGAACTTCACTTCGGCTGTGTTCAAAGAACTGTGCGACTTATTGGAAGTAAAGAAAACACAGACCACCCCGTTACAGCCGCAGTCTGACGGCATGGTGGAGAGATTTAACCGCACAATCTTGAACCACCTATCGCTTATGGTTTCCAAGAACCAAGAAGACTGGGATCGTAAGCTGCCCCTGTTCCTGCTTGCTTACCGTAGTGCCGTGCACGAGAGTACCGGCTATTCCCCTTCTCAAATGCTCTTCGGTTGTGATCTCCGTGATCGTAAGCTGCCCCTGTTCCTGCTTGCTTACCGTAGTGCCGTCCACGAGAGTACCGGCTATTCCCCTTCTCAAATGCTCTTCGGTCATGATCTCCGTCTTCCGAGTGACCTGCTTTTCGGCCGTCCTCCGGATCTACAGTCCTCTCCTGAGGAGTACGTTCAAGATCTCCAAGCCCGGTTGGAAACGATGCACAGGTTTGCTCGAGAACGAATTAACATCTCGACGGACGGGATGAAGAAGAGGTACGACGCAAGAGCGACCGAACATAAGTTCCAGGAAAACGACAAGGTTTGGCTGTGGAATCCGAGACGTCGTAAGGGCATTTCTCCCAAACTGCAATCGCATTGGGAAGGTCCCTACACAGTCCTCAACAGACTGAATGACGTCGTAATACGGATCCGTAAGTCTCCTAATTCCAAACCTAAGATTGTACATTATGATAGGTTAGCTCCATACTGTGGCCATAGTAATTAGTGATAGTTATTTTTGTTATGGGTACCCCGTATTTCGTAATGGTTTTATGCTTAATTGTATGATTTATGCATAGTTGCTTGTACATAGACCTTTGTAATTAGTGTAAATGTTTTTGTTATTTATAAATACTGTAAATATTTTCAAATTTTGTTATTATTGTAATTTATTTATTTGTTTTGTAGCTTTTTTCGATTATTTCTTTTTGGCTCTCAACCAGGGATTGTACTGCCCGGGACGTGCAGTCCTTGGGAGGGGGCAGTGTTGCGAAAAATTCGGCGGTTGCGCCTGTATGTAAGCTTACCGGCATAGCACTGGGGTTGCCATAAAATAGTGTATGGTAGGGTTGCCAGATTGGCGACTTTATCGCCCATTTGGCGACCAAATAGGCGATATCCCATGGTCCAATCGGGAAGCTTCTAGAATAACTTCCTGTCGAGATATTTCTCGAAACGTGTGGAACTTAAAGAAAAGCTGTATAAACCCTTGCGTTTCTGAGAGCCGGCAGAGTGTGAGAGTTTTGAGAATTGTGAGAATAGCTGCTTACTCTGAATGCTAAGCTAAGCGAGAGTTTTGTGAACGGAAAGCGATCAAGATAGTGCTTTGCCATGAAGCTACCTTTACAGTATAGCTTGACAGTGTATTGGTGATTGTTACACGGTGTTTATTATAAGTTTAGTGTTGCCGTGAAGCTACCTTTACAGTTACAGCCTAAAGCTGTGTTGCTGATTGTTTCAGCGTATTTATTGTAGATTTTCGACGATTTTAAAGGTGATTTTGGAACTGTGCTGTAAATAGTGATTCTTGTAAATAAATTGTGCTTTTTATTGTTCTGCATCGTGTGTTCATCGGATACTCTCAAATCCACGAACCCGTATAACGCAACAATATTATGCTAGTTTATTTCTACCTCAAGGAATGGAAATTAGTTCGGGCAGGTGCATCCACTTGTAAAAAATTATGTGCTTAACTAATTATTGAAAATTTTATTTTTACCTGGAGCTCTGGAAAATAGGTAGCACAGATACAATCACTTGTAAGTAAACAGAGTTTTTAATTACTTTTTAACTATTTATTTTCTAACTTGTTACTGAAACTTTTAGCATGCATAGCAATTAAGTAGGATGATTATAGATCAAATTCATGTTTCTACCAGCTGAGGTAGAAAAATAAATTCAAATGGGAAGACTAAATGAAGTTATGATTTTTTTTCAAATATATACGAGGTGATTTGCTACCAAACCGACAAACTTGCAGAGTGTATAGTGGGTACAGAGACGACTCGGAACCACGTAGGAATACAGGGTCGCAAATCCCATAATTGCGAGCTATGCTGCAAGGAAGCAGAGAAAACGAACAGAATCAGCAGCACATTCATGGGAAAGAAATATTTTTTTTTGAAAATTTGTACTATACCAGATGTTCGAAATTAAATCCAGAGGTCGTCTGCAGCCCTGAGATCGACGCTGCATGGAATTCCTTACGTTCTGGAAAATTCCTGGCATGTCCGTATCCTCCCGGCAGCTACAGATATTCGAGCGACGAGGTCTTCATCTGAAGGAACGGGCATCGCGTACACCAAACTCTTTATGTGATAATCAAATTCGCTAACACAACCTTGTATTTGGCGTACATTCACTAAAAACTCGGTCCGGTGATCGGCAGACCAATGAGCCGAACCATAACGACCTGTCCACCTCTGTCCAAAGGTTACGTCAAGGTGTCGGCGGACGTTAGTCGTGTTATGCGGAGGACCGCGTCATGCTGGTACCACATGGACCTACACCGAACCTATCATGCATGGACTGCTTCTTCTGGGGTCACACGAAGAGTTTTGTGTACGAGACGCCCGTTCCTTCAGTTGAAGACCTCGCTAGGAATCTTCTAGAACGTAAGGAATTCCACGCAGCGCTGTTTTCAAGCCTGCCAGACGACTTCTGCTCGTAATTTCGAACACCTGTTGTAGTACAACCATTCAATAAAATGCATTCTGTTTCATCAATGTGTTCCTGCTTCTGTTCTTTTTTCTGCTTCTTTGCACCATAGCTCGCAACTACGGGATCTGCGGCCCTGCATTCCTATGTGATTCCGAATCGTCTCTGTATCCCCTACACATACTACAAGTTTGTTAGTCTGGTAGAGAATCACCCTGTATATAAAACATTTTTCTTAACAAACTCTCCACAAAGGCATCTCTTTCTATAGGCATACAGTCTTTGTTTAATTCCCCTTAATTAAGTAATCCAAATGCACATATCTGTCGGCGAACATATATATACAAACACACATATTTGTTATGTGTATTTAGCTCTTTATGAGATATCCGAAATTAGTACCTGTAAATACACTCCACTTTAACTACACTTCTTTTGATTACTGAAAATCTATGTAGTACTTAGCAAGCATTAGTTAATATTTTATACTGTCATTATGTTATTAGTTAATAATTTATATTGTTGTTATATTATTAGTTAATAATGTATGTTGTTATTATGTTATTAGTTAATAATTTATGTTATTATTGTATTATTACTTTTATTACAGGCTGTAATACATGCATAAATTAAGCAGGATAATTATAGATGGAATATGCTAATAACTTTATACTATTCGATTATTCCTTGGATTTTTCAACAACTCGATATCCAAAATGGTGAACGTTTTCGAATATACTATACTGAGGATCTTTTCAACTATAATCATGGTTTTCCTAGCTTATGTAACTAAAATTAGCAACGACAATTATTTTCCTAATCGCGTAATTGTAGTTACCTGCTGCAATTACAATCACAATTACGTCGTAAGTGTAATTATATTACATAATTGCAATGACAAAGTAATTATAATTAGATTACATGATTATATTGTAACTATAATTGCAGTGTAATTGCGATTACATTGTAACTGTAGTTAGATTTCACAGTTACAATGCAGTTAAAATCATAGTGTAATTTTAACTGAAAAAGCCAATACTGAGTAATTACAAAGTAACTGCATAACTTAATTAGTTACAATGTAATTGTAATCGCAATTGCAATTACCGTATATTCCGGCGTATGACGCGCACATTTAATGCCAAAATTAAGATAAAAATTTACAGGACAGCGTTATACGTCGGATATAAAAATGATAGTTTTAAAAATAAGGAAAAGAAGAGCACACAAAAATTAGATACTACATGTACTTAAATGCTATTTACTTAAAACAAATGACATACCTTATGCCTCAAAAATTTCCATTATCGGATAATATGCAAAGTTCGTCACATTCGTCTTCCATTGTACTTTATATCTTCATTGCATCATCCAATTCTGTCACGCCTTAATCGTCACTGTTACTGTGATCCATAAATAAATAATCATCTTCCCTTCCATCTAGATTGTTCGAGATACTAAACTTGTTAAATGACTTTTGAATTATGTTAGGTTTAATTTAATTCCATGCTTTTATTATCCACTCATACACTATTATTAGTCTGACATGACGCATTTGGCCTCCTTTTGTAAGTGTTTTTCACCTTCTAACATCCGCGTATTCCACTTTTTTCATTTGAACCGTTTTTGTACTCTTCATATCCATTGTTTTATTTCTTATCATATCAAACTTTACTAGAACTTCATCCATATTCCCAATATGTGACAGTAAATATTTTTTGCCTTCGTAGGTCAATAATATACTTCTGAAAATTTATCAGTTGGTTGTCCATATCTTTCGGAAGCTTTGCGAAGTTTTGTTTTTTTAGTAGACCTAAATTTCGTAGGCCTTACCATAAATCGACTACACCAACTCAAAGTTGTTTAAAGCTTCACTTTAATATGCATTCTCTTTTGTCCACTTTAAGGCAAATAAACGGTCGCCTAACGGTCGCGCGGTCGTAATTTCCTATTAAAATTAATCCGTTCTGACTATTTTACAGGACACAGTTCGCAATATTTTCCTCTAGGGAAGGCCATTTCGTTACTCTTTTACATAAAGCACGTTTATACTTTAACATATTAATTACTGGGATTTCAGTTTTCTTCTACTCATCTATGGAACTTTCACTAACACCAAACATCCTTCCTGCAGCATAATTTTTATTTTCCTTCGCAAACTAAATGACTAGGGCTTTGAAATCAGTACTGTGTTTGTTTTGTTTGGCAGGAGCCATATTTAGTATTAAAACGAACACTAGATTAACTGTATTTCAACTAAATCAAATGTGGTTTACTGAAGCCTTCGGTGTTCACTTCAAAATCACCACTTGAAATCATTATAAAAAAGAGAAAAGATCTGACTCCGCGAATTCATTCGGGTCGGAAGTGCATTGTTACCCCAAATTATGTCACCCTTATTGTCGAAACCCTAGAATAACATTGTGTACACCTGTATTGAATATAAAACACCCTCTCTGCAGAAATATTTCCTCTTTCAAGCATTTCCTCCCCACATATATATTATTCCCCTTATCGTTTACAAGTTTAGCATACCATTGTTTGAAAGTCCGGAAAAATATTCGAATGAATGACTTCAAAAGATAAGAACATCGCACGTGTATCTTTCAGGACTCTTCGTAAAGGAAAGGGTGCGCGTTATACGGCGAACATAAAATTAAAAATGTAGTTTGAAATTACAGGTGCACGTTATGCACCGCAACGCGTTACATGCCGGAATATGTGGTACAATTTTCCAACTCAGAAACACCCTGTGAATATAGGGCAGTGTTATGAAAATTGTGAGACCAGTCGGTTTATACCATCTGTAATTTCTCTCATTCCTGCGGTAGAACTGTAAATAAGCTGGATTGAATTGCCTTTTCAGTATTTTATTACCTTTGAATAATTAGATACAAAGCAGTAGCAACAGAGTTAGCTACAATTACAAAAGGATTGTATTAGCAAAGCTACAAATAGTGCCAACCAGCAACCGAACGGTAAAAGCCGCTGAACACTGGTAGTTGTTCGGTCCGCGGTTCGAGTTCCGACGAACGTGTTGGCTGCGTGGGCGCTTTCGTGGTTTCCCCCATGTGTAACGTGGATACGAGCCAGTTTCTCTTAAAAAAACGGGGCATGCCTCTCTTTCTGTGTTGTGCTGAGGCGTCTTAATGCGGAGCACGTAATAAGTAAAAAAATAAATAAATAACAGGTACAGAGTATCGTAATCTCTCAGTATCCATCCTCAGTATAATCCTCAGCATAATCCCTTAGTATAATTGCCTACCATGGCTAATACATTCTACTAAATTACTGGAAGGTTGGTGTAATAAATCAACTTTTTAATTTTTATTGATTCTCCTTCGCAACTTCTCCGAAATCTTTCATTACCTGGTAACAATGCGTGGTGTTAGAAAGGAAACGATTCAAGATCTCATGCGATGATGGAACCTGGAGGTACTGGAACACCCGCCTTGTTAGTAGGATAGGCGTTCATGTGACTATGATCTCTTCGGCATCATGGTAGACCCAATGTGAGATATCTATTACAACATTTATCCGTGTTTTAGGGAGGTCCCTATAGAGCAGCAACATAAAATAAACATGTTGAGGATGAAAGGCTTCCAGTAATTTGGTAGAAAATAGCAGACGCGATTATATAAAGGAATTGTAAATATTTGTATTCAGGATAATAACGTCTGTTCAAAACTTTGATTTATTACCATTACTTTTAATCCAATCCTTGTACTTAGAAATCTGTAAAACTCGAGATACTAACTGCACATTAATTTTTCACCTAGAATTAAAGAAAAAGAATTTTCCTTATAGCATTTCGGAAAGCTGATATTACAACATAAAATAATTATTTATCTTGCACGAAAGGGAACCCGCTTAGAACATCATTGTATTTTCAGTTATAACTTGTTACCTGACGAGTAAGATTTTAACATCTTGACATAAACAAAAGCAGATGCCCCTAACTTTATTAGTAAGTAGTTAAGCAAAACGTTTACTACTGTATTTAGTTAATTATTTTAGCTCAAGCAACTATTAGAACATTTAGCGTAACAGATACTCTAAATGTTTTCATGACTATTTTTTAATACGAATTAAAAGATACAGCTATATTTTTATATGTACATTTTGAGGTATGTAATGTATGATCATTTTGAGGTTGATGTAATGCATGTGGGACAATTATAAGCATTTCCCAAAATCACTACCTATAACCTCTACACTAAATCGCAGATTAAAAGTTAAATGCCCGCTTAGATGACAGAGCGAATAGATGAAACAATGCAATAGATTCTACTCAGACAAAGTGCTCTTGAAGTTTGTTACAGATATTACGTTCTAGGCCCGAAAAAAAGTCCGATTTATTAATCCAATTACAGAACAATAACATCAATATACTGCAGACGTCAAGGGCAATTGAATCACTAGAGGTTTCGCCAACCAGTAGCATAGTGGAGACTGAAACAGAATGAAGAAAGAAAAGTCGTTAAAATAATACATCGCAAAGAAGTCTTTGTTGCTGACGTAAGACATTATTGGTATCCTGAGCCACATTATCTGGAAAGAAAGGCACAGTAAGTGATTGCCATTTTGCTTAATAAAGTATTCAAACATGAACTGCGTGACCTAGAGTGAAAGGATGGAAAAATATAATGGTTACAAGTAGACACTTATGATTCCAAGAAGATGTTTTAGAAATGAATCTTTTCTTTTCTCTTTTTCGTTATTAGTGTTCTCTAAAATAAATTCAGTTCAGTTAGTGTTCTGCGCATTCTTTCTGGAAGCATTGTAAATTCTGTAAAGGGTTCTTATCCTCAAGTTCTAAGTCCTGAACTGGAACAGGGAGCGGAAGGTACGCTATGTTCTGATGTAACTGCTGGGCTGGAGAATAACTGCACGTGAAAGGGATTTGAAATCCTCTTTTATTAAATCATTATTAATAACAAACCTCCCAATTCGGGAGAGATACAGAAAGTAAAAGACCACACTTTGGTCGAACTTAACAATCAAATAAATTTAAATACTAAACCTAAAATAGAAATTAAATTAAACTTTGCTTCGCAGAGCAATTCGCGGAAGTTGGCTTCTATCTAAAAGGGTGCGTAGCAAGATATACTAAATACTACCGCACTTTAATTTATTTTACAATGCAATCACGTAGTAAGCACTATGGCTTATAAATTTAAACTGCTAGCTGGTCAG
>KK117283.1:473843-488014 GCA_000611955.2 Stegodyphus mimosarum | reverse complement strand
ATTACGGCTGTCTTGCCGTCAAAACTTGCCGCTGGCTTCATGGCTGCTCGCATGGTTTGTACGATGTAGCCGAATCCTTCTATGCCAGGAGGTGCTATCTCAGGATTCTGGACAGGTACAGCAGGTGTCTCAGGTTCGTATTCTTGTTGTCGAGGCCATCCTCTTCTTTCAGTTCGGGCGCCACTATCAGGATTTAGTGTTCTGTGCATTCTTTTTTGAAGCATTGTAAATTCTGTAAAGGGTTCTTATCCTCAAGTTCTAAGTCCTGAACTGGAACAGGGAGCGGAAGGTACGCTATGTTCTGATGTAACTGCTGGGCTGGAGAATAACTGCACGTGAAAGGGATTTGAAATCCTCTTTTATTAAATCACTATTAATAACAAACCTCCCAATTCGGGAGAGATACAGAAAGTAAAAGACCACACTTTGGTCGAACTTAACAATCAAATAAATTTAAATACTAAACCTAAAATAGAAATTAAATTAAACTTTGCTTCGCAGAGCAATTCGCGGAAGTTGGCTTCTATCTAAAAGGGTGCGTAGCAAGATATACTAAATACTACCGCACTTTAATTTATTTTACAATGCAATCACGTAGTAAGCACTATGGCTTATAAATTTCAACTGCTAGCTGGTCAGACGAACGTTGAGCGGCGTGACCGTGATCTGAGTCTGAGCTCTCACACACCGAGAGGTTTCTACCTCTGGCTTAAATAGTGCTTGGCTGAACTTCAAAATTAGCATAAGCTAAAAACGCGCGCTTCTTCTGACAGGAAGTTGAAGCAGAGAGGAGATAGAAAAGATTTAAATTAAAATAAAACTTGGTTACACAGTAATCCGCTTTAAAAAACTGAATTTTTGAACGATTTATGTGTCCCGATTTGCAATTAGAATTCGGTAGCATGAAAGCAAAAATATAAGTTATCGACCATTCAGGACATCTGTTTGGGCTCCAAATGTCTAAAGGTTTAATTCGAAAGTTTTTGTGTGTGTGTATAGTTTTGTAGCATTAATTTCAATCCTTTTAGTCTTGCGTATAAAAAAATGCATTATTGGAAATAATATTCGTGTTTAAAATCTCTAAACCGAACATTTATCATATCTAGGAATTAAAAACGTTTAAACCTTTCTCAAATTTTATCTGCGCCCATAAAACTAAATTTTATTTTTAAAAATATGCTTACATCTTACATTTTTACTTTCGTTGTTAACTTGAGCTTTCACATTTTTTTAACCGTTTCATCTCACAATCTGCTGTTTCACAACCATATTATTTAAATTTGTTTTCTAAAAATTAATTTTTTGATAATTTATTACTATTACTTAAGAGCTAACTTTTACTATTTATTCAGAAATATGTTTTACCTGAAGTCATAAATGAATTGTATAATTAAAAACTGTTAATTTAAAAAATAATCTATCTTACTTTACTTATGCAAGAATAAATTGACAATTTGATAAATTTGAGATCAAAGAATTTAACTAAGAAATGCGGTTTACTTGTTAACCCAAAAGGGCTGTTGGTCTCAAAACACATTTCTTATCAAACTCTAATTCACTTTAAAGGTCGTCTATTGTAAATACGTTGTTACACATTTCATCCGAATCTGTTGCCATGCCGCAAAATATAAGATATTTAGCTTTCAAATTTAATCTGTTTGTTAACGATTCACAAAATAAGTTGTTTAAAAGCAATAGATGTAATTATCAAGAATATCATTTCTTTACGTTTTAAAACTGTAAATCTGTAAATAAAAAAAAATCTAAAAACTTCGGATTTTAACGGTCTCTAAGAAGGGAGATTTTAATTTAGTTTATCAGTTGAGATTACAAGATAGATGATCCAACTGGAAAGGCAAAACGTTCTATAGAACACTAGACGAGTATATATTTAGACTAACAACAACACATTGCGCACTTATACATATATGTACACATTTGAAGAGTGAAAAAATATATAACATACTTGCAAAAAAGTAATTAATGCTTTAATTTGGTATACCACGAATTCAAAGTATTATTTTATAATCAATCAGATTAAAAGGTAAAGATATAAGTAATATTAAGAACTACATCTATTGCTTTTAAATAACTCAGTTTGTAAATCGCTAAAAGGAGGCTTAGTTTTGATAAAGATAAATATGTTACATTTTGCCGAATGATAGCAGACTCGAATGAAAAGTTAAATAATACGTTTACAGTGGATTACAAAGTAAATCAACGCAAGATCCTGTTTTGATTCTAATAAACAGCTTTCGGCTAAAAAATATTATTTCATTACATATCTAAAAACATATTAAACATTTTTATAGAATTGCATTATGTATTTTTTTTTTATTTTTCAAATACGCAGAAAATATATAACGTTTCCATGTAGTTTACAGGTATATTCAACAAGTGTCTATAAAATGTTTCGCTATTCCATCTGAGCTATTTCTTTTGATAATTTCTAATGATGAACCATATTAAAATTTTAAAATAGCCCTTTGGGCAACTGTTAAAATCTGGATACTATCAGATTATTATTTATATATACATATAATTACATAATGTATTACTTTAATTACATTACATTTATAAATACTGTTAGATATTTTTACTAATATTATAATTAAACTTGTTTTATTTCCCCGCGCAATGCAGCGCGTGGCAGTTTCAAGAGAAAGATAGGCCGGAAAAGTAAAAATACAAGAACACGGGCATTTGACATTGAAGAAAAATTTATCTCGGTAATTGATATTTAGTTAGCGGTAAGCGTAATTCTACTTTTTTTGCTTTCCAGAAATTGCTAGAACTGTCTCGCGCGGCCGATTTAAAAAGCTATAAGAATCGGAGAAAAACATCTCGGCTCAGTAGTTGTTAAGTGAGCTGTTGTTGTTTACTTAGTTGCTGTAATTTCGTTGATCGGATTAACTTTCTCTGCGCTTTGGATTGCGTTCTATTTAACGTGTTAGTAGTTTAAAATACAGCTACTGATTGTGTCATATTATGATATTGTACGAAAATCTTTGAGGAGAAATCCAGTGTTTTGCTATCTTTCTTGTGATAAGAATAAATTTTATTAAATATTTATCGGACTTGTGCATTCAATCTATTACGAACACGTACGCACGCATCAATACATAATAATACTACTACTAAAAATAATAATATATCACAAAATTTTTATTTTTTACTTACTTATTACGTGCATCTCGTTTAGACACTTACATGGAAAGGGAAGGATGCCTCGTGGAGGTCTTTTTAAGGGAAACTGGTTCGTATCTCACGTTACACATGGGGAAAACCACGAAGACGTCCATGCAGCCAGCGAGTTCGCCGAGACTCGAACCCCAGATCGAACTATCAGTGTTCAACGGCTTTTATCGCTGGGTCTCTGTTGAGCAAATTTTTACTTAAAAACAAAATTTTCCCAATTATTTCAGTGCATTATGTTGCTGAGAAAAATTCACGCTAACACGAAAGAAGAGAATTTTCCATTTTACTGGTATTGAAATTAATTTCTTTCGTGTCTTTGTGAATTTGACTCTAAATTTCTTATTTTTCGTCTCTCTATATATATTTTCTTTCCTGGAGCCGGAGGACTTTCGCTTCATTCTTTCTTAAAGGGAGCATTTTGTATAACACACAAGTTTGAAATATTACGTTACACTTTTCTTACAGCGTTTTTAAAATTTAGAAGTAAACATTCTTGTGCTTAGTTATCACTTCAATTCAGATTGTCTAATATTTTTTAATTCTGTATGGAAGCTATTTCAAAATGACGTGTTATCACGTCACGTCATTATAAATTCACGTGTTATCGTGAATTTTTCTCAGCAACATATTGCACTGAAATAATTGGGAAAATTTTGTTTTTAATTAAAAATTTGCTCAACAGAGGCCCAGCGATACATTTAATCTAAAGAGCGGATTTGGTAATTATAATGTAGGCAGTATTATCCAACTTGATAAATCAGCATTACAATAGAACTCACTTGCCTTGATGCATTTTTAAAGAGCTGACAATTCAAATACAATTTTTGGGTATATGTTAGAATTTACGTTGTGTTTTAACATATGTTTTTTTTTATGAATAAACTGTTTATTTCGATAGTTGGGTACTTATATCAAAACAAGGAGCTAACTGACTAATGTAAGGGAAGACTTACGGAGGTGTTTCTGAAGAAAACAGGTTTAACGCTAGAGACAAAACGCGAAAATGCTGACGCTGCCCTGCCAACCAATTCATTGATACCTGAGTTCGGGGTCAGACTAACAAGGCTCAGCAGCCCTAATCCCTATGTTACTGGTAAATTTCGCTTTTTAGAATTACATAATAATAATTTATAATCGTTATTTAACTAACTCGTGACAGGCACTGATTTTATTTAGAAGCAAAAATTTATGCAGTATTTCTTAATAATGCGTTGATTATGAATGCGAGTTTTTTTCCTGATACATTTTAGTCTTTCTGGCAGTTGTTTTCCGTTTCTGAAAAATAGCAAAACAGTGCGCTGCAAATTTAATTTTTGATTAAAATTAAAGGCAAAACAGTCTATTAGTTTAAGCTTTAGAATTTTTTTGTAGCGTCGCTAGGTTATTTTGAAGCAGGAGACATGAAAAATGAGCAATGCTTCGCTGCGTCATGAGCCTGGACCTCTCGAATACGCGTCGAGTGTGCTACCATTATACCACGAAGGTATGCAGAAAGGAGGGAGAAAATACCTTATAATTTTTGTTTTATATTGCAATGTCCAGGCTAAAATAGATTTCCTTTTAAGGTAGAATACTGAAGAGCTGTGTAGCGAGTGTTTTTGGAGTTCTTGCAGCGTAAGCAGCAAAACCAAAGAAGGGTTAAATTACCCTTTATTCGAATTTAAAATGAATTAACAAGTGGCCCCGTTCAGGCGCACGAGAAGCCTCCCCTTCGGCTTTTACTCAAAATAGAAAATATAAAGCTAATCTAGTGATAAATAGAATTAGATTAATTCCAACAACGTGGTCGAAAGGCAGAGTAACGCAGTCCTACTGAAGCGACCCAGACTTCAGCTTAAATACTCGTTTCTACATCATTTGTGTAAACCGCAATCCTGAAAACTCATTCTGGTAGGGAAACGTGGAATGTATAGGAAAAGCGTATTCCAAAATAAAAATAACTATCAGAAAATTAAAGTAAAACATTACAATATATATTAACATTTTCATACAGGTTTCAGAATACTTGTGACTACAATTTACTGTTTATTAAATCATATATACGTACTACTAGTTACCAAGTTTCTTTAAATACAGTACAGGACCTTCAAAGAATAGTTTCGACAGCCTCGTAAGAACGTTTTACATATATGAAATGTAATATTCTCTGTGATCATCGTAAAGTAAAATTTCATCAAGTGACTAAAATATTTCTTATCCTTTAGTACATCAGTATATGTGAAACATTACATTAATTTCGAAACGATTTATGAGAAAGGATTTTCGGACTTGAAGCTATTATCTTTCGACCAAATTTATGGAATAATTAATTAACAAAAGGTTTTCATTTTGGAGATTAATGATTTCATATTGGGTAGAATAGTACTCTACGTAAATCTGTATCTGGAACTGTGAAAATATTAATTGCACATATCTGTGGGGATTTCGCAAGCGTAGGCCTTTATTTATTTATGAATGGATATTTAACCCTTTCATACTAATCTAGTTTTACCTTACATAGATCCTATAACAAACCACAAATTATAGCTCCAGAGTCCTCCCCTATACAGTGCTAAATCTGTTTTTATAAAATTTTCTGCTTTATTTAAGAGGCATTTCACAATTATCTGGATTGCTAATTAAAGAATGAAAGCCTGTAGCCATTTTCTTCAGAACGTTCCAGCATATTTCAGATTTTATGTTACAACAAAGCTTTCGAGCATTCTTGGATATTTTAAATTTAATTTTAGCATAGTTTTAATTTATGCTGCTAGCAAAGGTGAAAGAATTAAAAACATGGCCTGAACCTTTTCAGCACATCTTTAAATCTCAATGATGTTGAATAAAAAAGCTTATTTTAAAAATCAACATTCAAATTTCAATTCACTGTAGAAATCAGTAATAGGGAGAAAGATGATTTTGCTTCAGATATTCTTAATTAATTTCTTCTACACAGCTGGTTTTTTTAAATAAAAATTTATGAGGAATAAAAGGCGAAGCGAAGTACTTTTCTTGATTACTGAATACGAATTGATTCCAATTAAAGGAGAAAATCATAGAACACGAGTTCTTAATTATATTAGAAAGCTTACTTGCAAAAAATTATCCTGCTTTTTCGTATTTATTAATTATAAGGTTATAATTAATGTACATCTACATTCCTAACTTTTTTTACAAGTGGGAAAAAGATCGTAATTTCATGTGATTTGAAATATTCAGTCACATTCATATATTGGTTTCAATAATGCAATGTTATTTGGAGATATATTAACTTACCTTTAACAACATACGTTTCACAAAGTTTTACGATTTGAACTGAACAATGCAACAATTCTTGCAATTATCCAGAAAAAGAATTATACTGTAAAACGTATTTATAGGCTTTCATTCTAAAATACATTTGAATTCTTTTCTACAATTAGCCATTTCGGAAGATATTTTTCCACCCCTATCGCAGGTTTCCTGGAAAAAGGCGAAGAAGTTTTGTGTTCACTGCAAAAACTCTCTACATTGTTTTACATCTATTCCTAAAGAAAGTTGTAATATGCAAAAGACGTGGCAATCTAGAGAGTAAAGAAACACGTACTTAAATTTAAATTCGAGAAAATAAAACTTCCCCCAAACGTGTTTTAGCGATAAAGGGCGTTAACCAGATTGGGCTATCGATCTCGAAACGGGATTTGGCGGCGTATCGCTTTAAATGTGTGAATCACTTTTCCAATTATTGCCAGGAAATATGATCGCCTTGTATTACTTTTAAAGAAATTAAAATAATATGCTTCTGCTCTGTGCAAAACGACGGTACCTAGGGACGTCAAGTTTTAAAAAAGGTTGTCGTTGAAAAAAACTCGAGCATGTTCCCCTGGAAGACCGAATTTCGAATTTCGAAATTTATATTTCATATTTTGTAAATTTTAATGAATTTCGAGCAAGCTCAATGATCGGAAAGCGAACAATGGCAGCAATGTACGGAATAAAACATTGTTATCTCTAATGCACGAGACTGTATATCGGAAATTCTAAAGATATGCAGTTTTGAAATATTTATTTTGTGATTTTGCTGTTGAATAGAATTTTGTGGAGTGTAAGTGCGAATAGAGTGATATTTAATAAATAAAGTTAACAGACAAAACGTTAATAATAAAAAGAGAAGAAACAAGTTTTACAAGTCATCTTAATAAGAAAACTGAGTATGTATATGATAAAATGAGAAAAGACTGGAAAAGTAGAAAAATGTTTGCAAACACTTAATGCTTCTCTAGGTGGAAATATAGTAAAACTTGAAATTTGTTGGTATCATCTTCACGTTTTAGTCAATTCAAACATAACAAGATTCCTTTTTATAACACGATCTTTTCATAAGTTTAATTTCCTTTAAATACAAGAACCTTGTCACTTGAAGTTATTGCATTTTCTTCGCCTCCTTGCAGTAACTATTACAGTTGATACAAGTGATAAAACAAATTTGCTGGATAACCTAGCATCTGCATCCACATTGGATCCTCAAAACATTGAGTAAAATCTTATTTGTCGTTTTGATGAAAATGTGTATGACTGTCTTCCTTAACTCAAAAACTCTATTAAGACCTCTGCTTAACCATCCCATTTAATGTATAAAAACCGATTTTCGTACTCTTTAGCCTTGTTTTCACACAGCGTTTTAAAAACAGTTGAGTGAAATGGGTTTCGTTTAATGAAATTTGCTATTTTTATAAATCATAAAATAAGTTTTGTTGTTCAGTACTAAGAGAGTGTGACATCAACATTTATCTAGGAGTAAAACAGTGTGTGCAAACAACGTTGGCCTTTTTTTCTTTTACAAGAGTAACGAAGCCTTTTATGGAGTCAGCCATGGAAACAGCATCATCCATACAAATGCCAATACAATCCTTCCAAGTAAGACCTTTTTTCCAGATAGGCAGAAAAAGGTATTAAATAAAAAAAACCTCTGCTTCTGTCAAGTAATTCTTTACAGTAGAAAAAGTTTTCTTGACATTTCCACTCAATAACATGTCAAACAGAACTTGGCGTTTATTAATTGAATCTGTTGAGTCATTTAATGGAATTTCAAAATTGCCATTTTTTAGTTTATCACAAAAAACCTGTTCAACATTAAGGGACATTTATTCATTCGTCTACTTACTCTGTTGCTCTATAGTGCAATATTTTCTGTTATCCTTACTGCATCTTCTCCCAACATTTTACCCACTATAATTTTACTTGCGGATATTAACAGCTTTTCACCGAATGTGTAATGTTTCATTTTCTGCGCAGCTTCCCGAGCCTATATAATAACTGTGTTTACAAAAGCTGTACTCTGTTCATTTTGAGATTTCAACAATGTTTTAAAATAATCAGCAGTTTTGGTGTTTTATGTTAGTGTGATTTTTCGTGTATTATGATTTATGTATTCAATGCTTGGGAGCTATTGTTTGTTTGAAAGTATTTACCAAAAATGAGACAAAATGGAAGATGAAATTCTGGATTGGATTAATAGTCCATGTAAAAGCCCATTGATAAACAGCTTTCATTGTAACAATGAAACATTTTCCCAGATCTTTTTCTATCGCCTTTTGAAATTGTGTACGAGATTCTAAATCTTCATCATTAGTCTCTTCAGAATTATCTGGATTGCTTTTTCACGTATCGCCACATTTTAACCATTAAAATATACAGAAGAATTTAAAGTGAAAAAAATACACCCTTTACATTTGTCCTTAATTCTCATGTGATTGTTAGAAAATGTGCATTTAAAGGATTTTGTGGAGTACTGTTTTAACAGCTAATATGATCACATCAATCAAGAAATTAGCGCTTAGAGGGAAAACGTCATTGGTACAAAGTATTTTGTCATAGTGCTTAAAAGGAATAATATTTTTTATTGGAAATAAATGATTTTCTGATGATACTCATAATGTTTTCGAAAGCTATGGGTTTCTTGCTATCTCTCTGAATACTCACTGAACACAAACAGAAAAATATTTATAACTTACTATGCAAACTCACGAAACAATCATAACAATTAATTATAAACAGCTCGAGAAGAATTTTCATAGTAAACAATGCCTTCTAAACGCGCGAGAATTATCATCAGTTATTAGACTCAGTCCCAGCCTAAATTTTAAGTCGTTACTAAAGTTAAAAAAGAAAAATCTCACATCTGATTAACAACAACTATGTTGTTATATTTGTCTTTATACAATGTATGTATTGCTTTGCGCAGCACATCTCTGTAAATCTGAAAATTATTTTACTATGAGCCTTTTGAAATTTCATCATGAAATTCACCTCGCAACAAGAGAACATGAATCTCCAATCTGGATCTTGGATTTTGCACGTGCAAGGAGTCTATAACGCGTTAAGTGTGTTGACTCGTATTATTGGACGTGATGCCGGAGGCCATTCCTAATGTTAAAAGTAAAGTTTTCTGAGCCGTAAGCCGTATTTAAATAATGTAATAAAGCGGGAGAGTTACCACAGTTTCACCATTGGTCGCAGAAACATAGTCTCACCGCACGAACTGTGAAACTCCGGGCACAGTTCGTGTAGTTCTGGTGTAACACGGGCACAGTTCTGGTGTAGCACCGGGTTCTGCAAACTTCAGGAAAAGACGGCTGCGAAGACCCGTGAGGAGTGTATTTGCTCATACCTCGTGTTCTATTTGAGGCATTTTTATAATTTAAACATTGCCACACTCAGAATTGAAAGAATAAAAATTATGCATAAGAAATAAAAGCATAATATGCAATGTATGAGGATCACACATACAAAAGAGATCCTTAAAGCAAATAAATAAGAGAGCAGTATTATGACAAAACATAAAACAACAATTTAATAAAAAAACTTAAACATTTACAGATATTTCCAACAATACCAAAGGAATGTTCATAAATTTAAAATCATAGAAGGAATTTTACCAAATGTAACAATTGCTATCAAAGCAACAGCAAATCACAAATCAGATGTTTGATTACTTCAGGGAATTTCTCGCGCGCTGGAAGCCACACACATTGATTTTGACAGTGACAAAGTAGCGATATTGACTCACATCGCTTTTGCACTAATAGGTTCCAGAAAAGTGAATAGATAGTGACAGTTCAAAATCTCTCGATTTAGACCCAGTGTGATTTTGTATAAATGGTGTTTGTTTTTCATTTTTATGAGATAAAAATTGTAGGCTTGCAAATGCAAATCTTGGAGCTAATAAAAATTAATTATTTATGAACTGACATTGCAATACAGTCTGAATTTGTAATTATGAAACTTGCTCAAGTGAATAAAATTATGGGTGTACTTTATTATGGTGTTGAAATACTAGATGTTTTGAAGAGTTAATTGTATTGTTTGCTCGAATGGCAAAGCTTAATACTGTTTTCTCAGACTGTAGGCTCATATAATAACTTGTTACAAAATTTCTGACTCCAAGGGAATAGAAGGTCAATTTGTGGAATAAACTTAATGAAATGAACGTTCTTGTCAAATGATTCCGAAAACGAATACATGCACATTAACAGCAATGATTTAAAATGGATGGCAAAATACGTATATTCAATATTATTGGCTCATTTGCAAAAAGTAACATTAAATTCTAAAGTTTCCTCTTTTATAGCGAGAAATAATGGGTAAATTAGATCCTTTTCATTCAGAATCCAGGGCTATAGAAGAGAAAGTAGTTAATTTATCGCTTTTAAATGGACCTTAATTTATCAACTTATAAAACATACTGAATATAAATAGGGTGCTATGGATAAATTTATATTTTTTAAGCCTCAAATGTGGCTTTACTTACTTCCTTCAAATGTAACTTCATCCTGGTTTCGACGCTTTTCTTATCACAATTTTCTTTCCATTTCTTAAGACGAAATTTGCTTTTTCTATTTGAGTCTTGTGTAACGGACCACTACATTAAGGACTTTTTAGAATATTTCAATAGTCATAATACTATCTTCAAAAAGTATTTAAATAAGCTGCGGAAATGTTTATATTTCAATAGTCATAATACTATCATTAAAAATATACCCTTTACATGAATCAGAGGCATATATATAACAACATATTTACGGTTACAACAGAATGGTTTACGAAGTAAAACTATTAAAAGTTAGGAAAATTAACATCTTTAAATATTATTCTGAAAATAATGGCATTTGCGTTCTTTCATTGCATCCAGACAGCTATACCATTTATACATAATTCACGAGCACCCATTAATAGTAATTAAGTTTATTATGCAGTACTGGATAAAATATGGAACTGACTCTTATATAAGAAAACGATTCGAAGATGTTCTATGAGATAAAAAATAAGGATTTGCACATAAAATGTTTATCTGTGTTTAAACAAGAATAATCTGCAAGAAACTGTGTGACCTATATACTATACATATATAGTATCTCTCTATATATATACCTTGTGGTAAAATTACTCAAATGTAAATGCTTTCTTTTAATATAAGTGCTTCAGATTAAGAAATAAATTCTTTTGATATATTTTTTAAATATGAGGCCGGGATTTCAAAAACGTATTGTAAAGTAAGGCGGCGGTTTCATCTTATGGTGAAGCTAATGCAATTATTGAATCAGCATGTACAAGGAAAAAAAGTCCGAAATAAAATATTGTGTGCAGATTTTCTTTTCAGTAAGAAAATAATTTCTAAAATTTAAGATGAAAAGTTAAGTTTCAGATGGCGCCTTTGCATTTTTTTGATGCTGCCAACTTATCATTAAAATAAAAATAAATAAAAAAAGACTTTAGTCTCATTAAGAGGCGAGTAGAAAAAAACACCTTATTAAAGGTAAAATATTTCATTTTCTGTAAAGTAAAAATTCGTGTAAACGAAAACGTTTCCGGTCAATATCTCTCTGCTTGTTACCATTGTTGCATTTTATTAAAAAATATCTTCTCCTTTTAATCGGCGTTTCTTCTTTATTTTCATTTCTTTTACCCTATTTAAAGTTTAAAAAAGTATTTTTTCTCAAGGTAGAGTGTTATTATTTATAAAAGATTTTAAAAGTTTCTGTAAAGCTAATTAGCACATCTGTAAATTGAAGATAAAAATCAATAATAACGTTTGTTTCGCTTAGCAAGATTTAACAAGCATTTAATGAATTATTTTTGCTGACTGTTAGGACTAAGCTATTATTAATTCGACTAATTTAAAAGACTTTTCTTTTAGTGAATAATTTTTGATATAGCAGACGCTGCTTAATATGACAGCAATTAATGTTATCATTCGGATATTGTTATCGAACTGCCGAAGTTCCATCTGATTGTATACGAAACCATGGAAACTTCATCGCTTATCGTGGTCAACAGTTCGGTTAATATGAGCAAAATAGTACAGAATAATTTTTTAACTGAAGTAAAGTCTCCATACAAGGCCAAAAGCGATTATAAAAATCGGCAAATGATATATAAATGCCCCAAATATAAGGTTAAGTAACCAAACAGCTTGATTTCTATTTTAATCAACTGTTTAAAATCAAGCAAAAACGGGATCTTAGTTTTGCATAGCTTTTGAAAAGCTACCTATTTTTTGAAGGCGGCCAGACGGAGTTTCCTTTTCTTCAAAGAGAAAATTAGCAGAAATTACTACATTCAATTTCTATTTTGAAAGGCAATATTTTCTTGTCTTTAATGCTATCATGCGGTTAATGTTTTTAAAATAGTGGCGGACAAGCGTGGTCACTTGAAGCTTCACTTACCGAATTTTACAAGTATGTGTGTACACGCACAGTTACATTCCTATTTAAAGAATCATTTGAAAAAAGGATGATAATCGTTAGTGTGTTGCATACTGTGCTGCATTTTATTTATAGGGATTTAATAATAGTAGAGGTCAAAGATTATTATGACCTCAAGATTCAGATTTATGAGCACGCGTACGGCTGATAGTGGAGGGGTAAGGAACAAAGATGCGGATTTCCGAAACTGACATATATATTTCCGATGCATATTTAAGAAATACTAAGTGCAGATGCTCCCAGAAACTCTAAAGTTTCTGTTACAGGAAGCAAGCATGCGGTAAATTATGATCAATTTATTACTTTTCTCCTCCATTTACTCGATTTAAGCAAAATATAACGAAGTTAAATAACATTTTTTCTTTCCTTAGAGATTCTTTTACAACTTCAACCCAGGTTCTAAATGATTTTCAATAACATTTTTATTACAAATTTGCACTGCAAAAGATTTAATCCTATAAATAATCTCACACTTTTTAATCATATTTCTAAAAGCGCCATTCTAAAGGTCATCCTTTTCTATTATAACACGGGACTTTTAGTACTATTGTAGTTGCAATTAACGTTTTGATGAAGAAAAATAGTCTCGTTTACATTCCATATAAGAAAACACATGAAGTACCTTCCTGCACCTAGCTTATTTTTATCGAAATGAAGACTATTGTTATTCAAATATCTGAATATTAACACCATAGAAACTATTAATCTCGATACTCACATTTTTAGGGCCGGTGGGCAAGTGGTTAAAGTCGCCGAATGCTAGCAGTTTGTCGTCCTAGATTCGAATTCAGGCCAACGGGCTGGCTGCACGGTTAGCTTTCGTGGTCTTCCCTATGTGTAACGTGAATGCGAGATAACATCCTTTAGAAAGTAGTTTATGAAGGCATTCATTCCTCTGGGCAACCTTCTGAAGCTTTGCCAGACTTGATTAATATTCAATAAATAGTTGCCAAATTTAATATATTTTTACATTTTGAATTTTTAATTAATTATTTTTAATTTAACTATTTTAATTAAACTAGTTTTATTTAACAATTTCATATAATATTTCTTTTGAATTATTTCGAGAATTAACAGTCATCCACATATCATTCAGAAACGTCGCTCTGTTGAAATTCTCCGGCTGCTCCTTGAAAAATACCAAGAAATTTTCAACAATATTTTTTATATTAATATTGTTATGTTATATTATATATTACGTTATTCTACTGTATTGTTTTTATTTCAATTTTGTTGATGTGTGTGTGTTTC